>CM041780.1:259181558-259579455 GCA_023374045.1 Limonium bicolor
TTTAAAACGCCTCTAAAGCACATTGTGTGTTTTAACTTGTTTTCAAGCTTGGTTTTCTTTAGTAATTGGTTTAACAAGTCCATTAGCATGTTAATAAAGTCTTGGTAAGCTCTTTGAGTCTTAACCAAGGTTATCCCAAGCTTAGAGCATGTTTTGTCAAATTGTCTTTATGGTACTTTATTGTATTTTTTATGGTTTAAATTGTTCACTAATATTTCTAAGGCACTTTATAGCCTTAATATACCATAGTTTAATATTTAAAAAACATATCCAGGTTTGGGGTATTTCAATCTACCCCCCTTAAAAGAACTTTGTCCCCAAAGTTTCACACTTCCCACGCATCATTTAAATTAGAACACGGGGATTAACAATGCAAGATACTCTTCCATAACAAACATACTTTACATATCAACCCTTGGAATCAAGGTCCAGGTAACATAACATCATTCAGACTCAAAGGTCTGTAGCATAACAACATAGACAATGTATTTCAATACATGTCGCACATACGTAACCGAAACGGCTCTACCCCCCTTAAAAATGGGTACGCCCCGTACCCTATACACAGGAAAACTAGCGAGTAAACAATGACGGGTACTTCGCCCTCATTCTATCTTCCAGCTCCCAAGTGGCCTCCTAGACTTCCTGGTTAGACCAGAGGACCTTCACCAGTCGAACAGACTTATGGTGAGTGTCTTGAGTCTTAGTGTCCAGAATCCGTACGGGCGTCTCCACTGATCGCATGGTCAGCTCTAATGTTAGCCTTTCGGGCTGAAGTACATGAGACGGATGAGACATATATTTCTTCAACTGCGATACATGAAATACATCATGTACCTTGCCCAGCTCAGCAGGCAGATCAAGCCTGTAAGCTATCGGGCCAATCCGCTCCGTCACAACATAAGGCCCCACATATTTTGGGCTCAACTTGCCTTTCTTGCCAAAACAAAACACTCCCTTCATGGGGGAAACTCTAAGAAATACCTGGTCGCCCAAGGCGAACTCCAGGTCACGTCGGTGCACATCGGCATATGATTTATGCCTTCATGTTAGCTCGTATCTGGCGTACTTCTGCTTGTACTAGCTAAAGATATTCGGGTCCTATAATGACCGTCTCACTCGACTCATCCCAGCAAAATGGTGTGCGGCGTGGTCTACCGTACAAAGCCTGGAAGGGAGATATCTTGATCGAAGCATGGTAACTGTTGTTGTAGCTAAACTCGATCAAGTGTAACTTATCAATCCAGCTGGTCTGAAAGTCAAGTGCACATGCACGTAACATATCCTCGAGCGTCTGGATGGTGCGTTCACCCTGACAATCAGTCTGAGGGTGGAACGCTATACTCAGCTTCAGTTCGGTACCAAGCACTTCTCGTGTAGAACTCCAGTACCTCGAGAGGAATCTGATATCCCTATCAGACACGATAGTCTTCAGTACCCCATGATGTCATACAATCTCTTAGTCGAAGAGCTCTGTTAGCTTTGCCACTTTCCAAGTGTCCTTCATCAGAATGAATCGGGCCACCTTGGTCAGTCGGTCAACGACGACCCAAATCATATTCAGACATCCCCTTGTAGGCGGAAGTCCCACTACGAAGTCCATGGAAATGTCATCGAACTTCCACTCTAGCACTGGCATTGGCTGCACCATACCACCAGGTCGTCGGTGCTCAAACTTGACCTTCTGACAAGTGAGACACCTTACCACATAATCATTCACATCCTTTTTCATTCCAGTCCACAAAAAATATCTCTTCATACCCTTATACATCTTTGAAGCTCCGAGGTGAATCGAAGTAGTAGAACAATGGGATTTACTCAGTATGCTCTCCTTCAACTCGGTGCTACTTCTCGGAATACACAGTCGGCCATTCAACCTAATGAGGTCATCATCGTGTAGTCGGAAGTCATACTTCTGACTCTCGAATGTGCCGTCAATAAGCTTCTGCCTGATCTCTTGCATGTACTGATCCGCCATCTGAGCACTCCGCACCTCTTCAACCAAGCTAGAGTGAGAGACTAGCGAATGGAGAGAGTGTGCTCGGCGACTCAATGCGCCAACTACCACATTTTCTTTGCCTTCCTTATACTGAAGGTTGATGTTGTAGTCGTTTAGGAACTCGACCCACCTTCTTTGCCTCATGTTCTACTCTTTCTGAGTGAACAGGTACTTCAAGCTTTTATGATCCGAATAGATTGTCACGCTCACCCCATACAAATGACGTCGCCATATCTTCAAGGCGAAGACAATGGCACCCAATTCTAAGTCATGGGTAGGGTAGTTCTCTTCATGCTTCTTCAGATGTCGGGAGGCGTACGCCACGACCTTCCTGTGTTGCATCAACACACAACCCATACCTCTTCCGGATGCGTCACAGTAGACCTCAAAACCATCTGTACTGTCTGGTATTGTCAGCACGGGTGCAGATGTCAGAGCATCCTTGAGACTCTGGAAGGAACTCTCGCAGTCGTCTGTCCACTCGAATGGTGCATCCTTCTTCATCAAGGAAGTCATCGGCTTCGAGACACTGGAGAAGTTCTTCACAAATCTCCTGTAACATCCTGCCAGACCGAGGAAGCTCCGGATGTCAGTAACCATCTTCGGCCTAGGCCAGGTGCGCACTGCATCAATCTTGGCCAGATCAACAGCAATCCCAGCCTCAGAAATAACATTACCAAGGAATGAAACTTGGTTCAACCAGAATTCACACTTGGAGAATTTTGCATACAACTGGTTCTCCCTCAGTGTTTGCAACACACTTCTCAGGTGGCTTTCATGCTCACCCCTCGAATTTGAATATACAAGGATATCGTCAATGAAGACTACCACTGACTTGCCTAACTGATCTTGGAACAAGTGGTTCATTAAGTCCATAAACTTGGCTGGTGCATTGGATAAACCAAACGGCATGACCGTGAACTCGTAGTGACCATATCTAGTTCAGAACGCGGTCTTCTCAATGTCATCTTCTCGGATAGCGATTTGGTGGTAACCGGATCGCAAGTCGATCTTAGAGAATACTGAAGCTCCTTTCAATTGGTCGAATAGATCATCAATGTGTGGTAAAGGATAACGGTTCTTCACCGTAACAGCATTCATCTCTCTATAGTCGATGCAGAGGTGGAGGCTACCGTCCTTCTTCTTCACAAAGAGGACCGGCGCTCCCCATGGTGAAACGCTCGGGCGTATAAATCCCTTGTCGAGTAGGTCTCGCAGCTGCTCTTTAAGCTCAGTCATCTCAGCTAGAGCCATACGGTAGGGCGCCTTCGCTATTGGTCTGGTACCCGGCACCAATTCAATCTCAAACTCTACTGCCCGTGCTGGCGGCATGCCCGACAGTTCCTTAGGAAAGACATCAGGAAACTCCCACACTACCGGCACATCTGGGCTAAACTCCGGATCTCTCTCTAAGTCCTGGACATAGTAGAGGTATACATCATTCCTTCTTCGTAGTTCACGATACATAGCCATAGCGGTGATGATCTGAGTCGAAGGCTCCCTGGGCCTCTGGCCGTATGAAATGGTAACCCCAGTCGGACTCCGAAGAAGCAGACGATGCTCGGCACATAGGATTCGACCCTTGTACCGCTCCAACCAGTTCATCCCCACAATCACATCGAATCCGAGTCCCTCGAACTCTAATATGTCGATCGGAAACTCTTCATCTCTGATTCGTACAATGGCATCTCGGTGATAGTGGGTACACTTGATCCGCTCTTCGACAGGAGAGTGACAAGAAAGTCAGGCATCTCTTCACCGTCTAACCCCAGCCTCTTCGCAAAAGAAAGCGAGATAAATGTGTGTGAGGCTCCAGAGTCAAACAAGATTGATGCGTCCACACCATTAACTTGGAAGGTACCGATGAGGATAGTGCTGCTTTTGTCGGCTTCTGCCTCATTGCACACACTCAGTGTACCTCCCGTTCCGAGTGCACAGCCTAATTTAGTTCATAAACTTTATAATTACATAGTAACAACACGGTTGACATACTTCAAAACAACGTCGTTTTATTCATTAACATACTCTTTAAACCATAAGCCGGTTTACATTGCGTCGACATAGCTAAATATATAGCATCATTAACATACAACTGGTTTCACCCATTACATGGTTACACAAGGCTTTAGAACTGCCTAAAAGTTAAATTCAAATGTCCGGGTTTCATGTGCATGGCATTGATTACTGTCGGAGGTGCGGTATTCAGTTTGATCTTCTTGATACTATGATATAGCATCCTCGACTGCCCTCCCATGATTAGCACATCACCTGATTTTAACACCAACTTCTTTGCGAGATCAGCACGCTTCTGCTCACCATACATAAACACTACAGTATCACCAATGGACCAAGACCCTACGGGTAACCCTTACTTAGAGACTCGTGTGTTTCGTCCTTATCTTGGTGTAAACCTAACCGTTCACCTTTTTGGTAGAAGTGCACAATACACAAATCTGCTTCAAAACTCGGAATTGGATCTGATTCAACTTGCTGAGCAATTCCCACAGCGTGGTTAACGACCGCAAGGAACTCCTCAGGTATCCATGGTATTGTTGCTCCGTTTTCCGCTCGCACGTCTTGATATGTCTCGATGTAGGGATTCCAGTCCTTACCCATGCACATCATCTTCAACTTCATTTTTTACCCACTCGGGTATTTGGATGTGTAGAAACCTCCAGGTGCTACTCCAAGTTTGTCGCATCATCGGATGATGTGGATTTGTGCTTCGGGTGTCAGGTACCCATTTAACAGTATCATACCTGGCTGGATGACCTGACATTGCTCCATCGGGAATTCGGTGATGCTGATGGTGGTTTCTTCGAGGTTTGGTGTGGGAGGGATTGGATAGCAAATATTGAAGGTTCCTAAGTTTTAGAATTATCTAACTTAGGTGAATTATACATTATACTTTAACTCATTACTTATGTAGTTGTACATTTAGACTTGCTAACACTCATGCATGAAATGCGGTAAGCAGTCAATTACTTCACTCAACGGTTTAAGTAGTACCTGGTCTAGTAGAGGGTCCAGCTGCCTCTGACTGGTCTACCACATTCAGGGTGGCCTTGCCAGCTCCTGACCCTTCCCCCTTCTGGGAGTTAGTGTTCCCCTGATCCGAGGATGGCTGGCTAGTCACCTTCGGTCCTTCCGTGGTCACGGCGGCCTTTCCTTTCCATTGCCCCTTAGGCCTGTAGTTTCTGCGGTTGGGGTTCTGGTAGCACTCGTAGTCTCGATGCCCCATCTTTTTACAGTAGCGACACTGCATATCATTACCCTTGCAGTCCTTGCTGGGGTGGTCACCGTTACACCACTTGCAGTAGTTGTGGCGCTCGGATCTAGAGCCCGCGCTAGCTGCTAACACATTACACCGTTAATACACACTTCATAACATAACATCACACACTTAAATTTGCTACTCAGAATTAAGTAGTTACCCTTGGGCGGGTAAGAACGTAGGGACTTAGCCGCGTAGGCATAGGTGAGCTGTAGTGGCTCCTCAGCAGTGGTCGTCTGGGGTTGACCCTTGCCGCCTTGTTGCTGGCCTTTCTGGGACTGGGGGTAAGGTTTCTTCTTCTTTCCTCCCCCGTAGCCTTGTGTGTTTTGGCCCTCGCTCGAAGGCTTGCGCTTGTGCGCATTCTCCTCGTCCCTCAGTCGGACGGTGATCTCGACCTTAGCAGCGACATGATAGCACTCCTGAACTTAGGATGTCAGTCATGCCCCGCTGATCAAACTCACATTCACACTTTCTTATTGTATATACTTATTCACATCAAGCGGTATTTTAATTACCTGCAAGGTGGTATATTCCGCTGGCCCCATCCCGTAGCGTAGGCGGTGGCTGAGTCCGTTGTAAAAACGGTTTACCAGAACCCGGTTCGAGTAACCGAGGTCCGGTAGCAGGTGGATAAGGTCGGTTAAGGCGGTATAGTACTCGTCGACCGACATCTTGTCCCCTTGCCTCAGACTGTCCAGCTCAAGGCGTTTAGCCTCTTGTACATGCACCGGGTAGTACTTGGCTCGCAGCAGAGCCGTGTACTCCCTCCACCCAAAAGCAGGATCAGTAATCTTGTCATCCTGCACTAGCTTCCACCAACTCCTCGCCGAACCCTTTAGGTAGTAAGCGGCAAGTCGAACCTTGGCACCTACAGGAACATCCAAGGTTTCGTAGGCGGTCTCTAGCTCGGACATATACGCCTCCAGCTTACTAGGGTCGGTCTCCCCTTGAAAAGACGGGGGTCTCAGATCTGCCAACGCCTTGACCCAGTTGGTCTCGAGTGGCGGTGGCGGTGGCTGAATTTCGGGCTGCTGCCCTTGCTGCATCCCAGCGACGAGTTGAGGTACCATCTGGGCTACGGCGGCCGCCACTGCGTCGGCCATCACTTGTATCGTAGGGTTATCCCCTGGTTATCCCGTACCGCACCCGCGGCCTCGTCCTTGTGGTCGACCTGACATCTAAATTCACACGAATATTCATTAGCATTGTGCTTACAAACTTATTGGTTCCAACGGTTGTAGCACCCTTCCGATAACAAGGTATTTCCACACTTAGTTAGTGGTTAACCTTTCCATAACTGCTCACTCAGGTAACTAAGGTTAGATTTCCTTACTCGGTATGTTCCTAAGCTCGGTATTCCGGTCATCAGAGAGATACTTCACTCTGATACCACTTTTTGTACCACCCCAACGGTAAACTTAATGATAAACAACAACGACAGCGGAAACTGATAACATAAACATTACTTAAAACGGGACAGTGTTACATGCCGTTAGCCACCCACGTGGATAACAAGGCTGAATACGTACATATGTATCGGTCTGATTCACGGACTCCCGAGCATAGTTACTAACATCCAAAATTTACAACCGACTATACCGAGTATAAACATATATACAAACCATCACTGTAAATCCGATGCTACCAAAAATATACGACCACGGGTGCACAGACGCATCCCGGGTCCTTAATCCAAAAGCTAACAAAAGTATTTCATTACACCTAGGATCTAAAGCCACTCTGCTTCCTCGATCCTCATCCTGCAAAATAGAATATGGTGACCCAAAGGGGCTCAGCAACCTATGGCTGGTATGATTAACGTGTAGCCTGTCGGCTACCGGGATAACACAACTAATTGTCATGATAACATGGCATTAATTTAACATACAACATACACGGGCATAGCAATAAACATTGCATAGCAACAACAACACATAACATAACAGGAATGCTTCACTTTAGGAAACAAACCAAACAATAGTTAGTCAACTTGGTAAGCCTAGAGAATGATACCAATCTCATGTTAAGCTCATTACATAACTCGTTACCGTTCTGTTTGTCGAACGAATAACTTAACCCAAAGATGTGTCGGATATAGTGATCCGAGCACACCGTACATAATTTCCCCCTAGTCCGATCAAAAGTCAGGTAGGTAAGCTTTGGTTAAGCTGGCGGGTGATTGTAATCCAAGAAGGAAAAAAAACCATAACATAAAGAGGGTTGAATCTGATTCAGATATCAACTCCCGTACATACACGCGTGACCGGAACGACCGGATTCCTCTCCCCCCTGTTATTCACTTGTTAGCAGTTCCTTGTTGGAACTTAACACGTCAATTCACACCATAGGTGTTTAAGTCCAGTTAGGCACACAAGGGAGATGGAATACACTTTAACAACACAAACCACAACTAGCTCATACATAGCCGTAGTTAGAACATTCCTTAAGTTGAAACGTTAAAACCGAGTACCGTTCTCATTACGTATCCTAGTTTGGTCAACTAACGGGTTAGCACGTATTCGAGGTTAACAGTACCAGTACACACACGCCACAATAATAACAATGACTGTAAACTCATTTCATGGTTTAAGTCTTACAAAGTCATAAACAATCAAAAAACACACAAACACACAAGCCGGTGTAAACCGGTAGCAAACAGACTGCAAGAAAACCATACCTTGGCCCTTGCTGCGTTCGAGTTCCACCGAAGGTAGCTCCTATACATAATTAATAATGTCAGTTAATTACCTTATTTAACTTCCAATTTACTAAGTGTTTTACATGATTACATGACATGTTTTTACACTTAACTTACATTTGATTATCCTCATTATACCCACTAGGGTTTACTATATAAGCCACATTTTATTTTCTATTTTTTTTAAATAAGTATGGGCCGACCGACCCAACCCCCTGGGTCGGTCCATTCCAGAAACATTCGGGTTCACTGATTTTTGCCCGACCGACCCAAGCTCACTCCGACCCACCCAAAGCCCTCTAGGTCGGTCCGTTCCAGAAACATTTCTGCCCAGTTATTACAGTCCAACCGACCAAGCCAGGGTCGGTCCCCTGGGTCGGTCGACTGCAAAAACTTCCTAAAAATTGCCTAAATAGCTCCAAACTTTTCCTCAAGTCTCCTAATGTGTTCTAACATCATTTGGCACACTAAACCTTCATCAATCGTCGACCAAACTCATTTTCTAACTCACTTCTAAACTCCTCAAACACTTACTCAAACTCTTACGAAATTCCTAACACTTGTAACATTTTCCTTAGGTTTCTAAGTGGTAGTTTATGCCTACAATATCAACTAACCAAAGTTATCTCCACAATCATTTTAACCACTCTCAAACATCATTTTGCATTATCATCATTTCCCTTACACTTACTCCTTAAGGTCTTTTCCACAAGTTCATTCTTAACCCTTTACATGACAATATTCTTCTCTTGTTTACCAAATTTTGCACAAGTCCTAACCATACTCCCACTTTCACTTTGGTGTGTCTAAAATCACCCTTTTGATCTCTAAACTTCCATGAACAATGCCTAAGTCATTCTAACACTTAAGAACACCTTAATTCCTTTTCTTTCACCAAATCAACACTTAGTCATTCCTAGCACTTCCTAGATCACCAAACTACATTTAAACACCTAAAACTTCTTATTCACTCACCAAATTTTGACATAGCTTCTCTAGTTCTTCCTTACACCAAAACACATAGTTTTTCACCTTTAAACAATCAAAGACATTCATCTTCACCAAGAATGTTCTTTACACACAACTACACCATAAACTACACTACATCACAATATAATGCATAAACTTAAATTGCTTGGCACTTAGGCCCTTAAATTGCATTAATCTTAAACACTGAATTTCCCACATAATAAATGCCTTTAACCTGCAAATACACACAACATCACATATGCCCTTAATAACCTCCTTGTGGGTATTTTTCTATATTAATTCCCATTGGCTCTTTAGGTTATTTATTAATCAAATATAGCTCAATTTTCCTAGTACACTTAACTACATTAGGTTAGGTTATTTACCTCTTCTTCTTCAATACTTTCTCACTTGTTTTCTCTTGTTTGTTCTTGTTTGAAAATCGGCAAGGAGCTTTGGTCACTTGTAAATCTTCTAACCGATACTCATACAAGGGTAATGAGCATTAAGCTTGATACTTAAACTCATGAATAAACCCTAAATTTACATAAGTGTTTTAAACACTAAAATGGATGTTTACTTTGGATTTGAAAGAGAACTTGATTAAGTAGCAAGAGAGGACTCCTCCTAGTCCTTTGAAGTTTGAATCAAGCTAAGAAAAGGAGCAAGAGAAGACACCATCAAGAGGTGATTCTCGGTCATGAACAAAAATGAGAGGAAATGTAATTTTTTTTTGTTTTCCCTACCTTGAAGCAAAGGAGAATGACAAGGTATAAAAATATGAGTTCTTTCTCTGTCAATGGTGAATCTCCATGGCAATGAAATGGAGTTCTTGAAGATTTGAAAAGACAAGATTGTAGAGCTTGGTCTAACTAGAAGGATGGTAGTCTTGAAATTGAATTTGGGGCATGGAGCTAGGAGTTACAAGGATTTGAAGATGGAGAATGGTGATAGTGTTGTAGCAAAACCGATGGAGAAGGGAGGATGAAGGTTGGAGACGGTGGAAAACAAGAGGGAAAGAAGAGAATGAGGTGAGAGGTTTTAATTTGGAAGATATTTATACATAAAGCAAATAATTAACTTACTTTGTCAACTTTCCTTCTTTATTAAACTAGCCAAGTGTGATGACTCACACTTTAAAACCGGCCGCCTTTAGTACATAGGATTTTTTATGGTCTTTGTTGACCATTTAATTAACATATGTTGACTTATGTCTTAAACTAGCACTATTTGAACACTATTCTCTAATTAGTGCACATATTTGTGAAATTTTTGATTTCCCATTGATTTAGACTTCCTAATGTGATACTAAGTAGTACACATGTAGATTAAGGAGTAATGATGGGTATTTAGCCACTCAAACCCATTTCCAAGACAATTTTTCAAAAATGTGCTTTAAGACTCCTTAAAGCACATTTTGTGTTTTAACTTGTTTTTAAGCTTGGTTTAACAAGTCCATTAGCATGTTAATAAAGTCTTGGTAAGCTCTTTGAGTCTTAACCAAGGATATCCCAAGCTTAGAGCATGTTTTTTCTCAAATTGTCTTTATGGTACTTTATTGTGTTTTCTATGGTTTAAATTGTTCACTAATGTTTCTAAGGCACTTTTTAGCCTTAATATACCACAGTTTAATATTTAAACAACATATCCAGGTTTGGGGTATTACAAAGGATGAAGAAAAATGAATTTTTCTAGGAACTTTTTACCTCAGGAGAAAGAGGAAGATAGAGCTTGGTGAGAGGAAGAAGAATATGTATTTTATTTTGCATTTGGAGCTTTAATGGAGCTTAGGCAAGCAAAGAAAGCTTGAGTAGCCATGAGAGGAGGAGGAGAAATCGTCCGGCAGAGGGGAGAAGAAGAAACCGGCAGGGAAGAAGAAGAGGAGGGAAAAGAGAAATAAGGGAGGAGGGAGAGGGAAAAGTTGCTTTTGTAACTTTTTCCATTTTTTCTTTTCTTCTATTTTTATTTTCTAGCTAGGTGTGTGTGTGTGTGAGAGGCTGATTAATGTCTTAAAAACCGGCCCCCACTTATACACAGAAAACACTCGTTAATTTACCTGGTTTTAGCACTATTCACTAACCGGGCCCGTTTTCCGGATTTTTCTCATTTCTTTAATTTTAATGATTCTTAAGCCCATTAATGGTTAATTATAGTTATTTGGTTGACTTTAATTTTTACGGGTTCATTTGACCACTCAAAGTCACGTTTTCGGGTTTTCTCGAAAAACGTGCGCTAAAGCTTTATTAGCGTTTTTAATTCATTTTATGCATCCGTTTTCTTCGGGAATTGTTCCCGTATATTAATTTGGCATTATTAAGCCTTGGAAATCCATCTAAGACCTTATTCGAGTTCGTGTTCTTCCTATGGTCATGTACCGCTCATTTTAGCGTTTTTCGCTTTTCAAGCGTTTTCTCTTTTATTTTGGATTTATTTTCTTTACCAAAATTCTTTAGGCACTAATAGGCCCTCAAATATCATATTAGAGTAATTTAAACACCCTAATTAAGTTCGGGGTATTTCATCATTAAAGCTAAATGTTATGTTGAAACCTTGAGTTTGAACTACTTAATGTTAGTTTTGGTGAAAATTTGAATTTTTAGTTCTCCCATGGCCGAAAATGAACAAGGAATTCGGGTTTTCTATTCTTGAAGTTTTTATTGTGGTTTTACAACTTGATTACATTAAAGAAATATGTAGAAAGGTTTGGATTTATGTTGAATTCCTAAGGTGGCTTAGTGTTGACTTTTGGCATGAAAGAGAAGTGCTACTGTTTGAATGTTGTGTGAATACCCTAGACATCAGGGGACACCTCCAGGACTTGATCGAAAGAACAAGAGCTTGGACTCAAGCTAGATTATCTATAAAGGTAAGAAAATTATATCATTGTTTGTGGCCTAAGGAGATATTTGATGTGGTTTGTTCATGATGATTATTAATGGTATAAGTGATTTAATCATCTCTTGTGGTTAAAAGAGTATGATGGTGTATGTTGGATCCTTGAATGATCAACAAAGAAAGGTAAGAGAATAGTTAAAATACCCAAGTTAGAAAGAAAACCTAATTCTTGGAAGTCTTGGAAGTCCCGGAAACGCTGGAAACCCTAATTCCTGGAAGTCCCAGAAATGCTAGAAACCCTAGTTTCCGAAAGTCCCGGAAGTCCTAGAAATCATGGAAAAGACCTTGAAAACTTTTGGAAAGCCTTGGAAACTTAATAAGACCCTAGGAAACCCTAATTACCAGAGATGGAAAGCCTTAGGAAATTTTACAAGACCCGGTAAAATTCTAGTAGCCGGAAATGCCCGCATAGCTAGTTTTACCCCATCATTATCAGTTTTCTTCTTAGGAAACACCTTAAAAAGCTTGGTAAGCATGAGGTGGTGACCTAGTTGAGGTAAGCACGAGGTGGCAACCTAGTAGGTAAGAAGCATGAGGTGGTAACCTAGTTGACCTAAGCACGAGGTGTCAGGAAGCATGAGGTGTTGAGAAGCATGAGGTGTTACGAAATAATTGGTTTAATGATGTCCACACAAGCTAGCAAGCAAGTAGGGAGGTGAAGCTAGCTAGTAGGAGGTGTCACAAGTTCATTAGCTAGATTTCAAGTCAAAGTAAAACAACTTGTTCCTTATTTGCTATTAAAACACCTTAATTCCTTTTGTACCTTTAAGTGGAGCCTTAAATGAGTTACAACCTGAAGTGTATTCAGTTCCATTTACACTTACACATTATTTAGACATAATACCACACACACCCTAGCAAGGAGGCGACAAACACAAGCCAAACAAGGCCTTAAAAGTTTGGCCACTCATTAATGCATATAATGTCATTTATTACATGTCATGATTTATCTTCAGCTCATGATGATTCCTGCAGCAGCCACGACCTTCACTACCTTTTACTATCCCTTATATGTGTTCAAACGACTTATTCATTCAATGGTTACAAAGGTAGATAGGTGTTTAATGAGGTGTCATGCTTATAAGGTTTCTTTTGCCTTAAGACTTTTCCTCTTCTTCCTATGACAAGGGCAAGAATATGACGAAGGCAAGAGGGTCAAAGCAGTCCAGGCCACAGATCCGATCTAGACCCCGGGCCCCCTTCAGGACCTTGTTCGGGCTCCAGTTTGGGCACCAAAAATCATTCCGGCTCCGCACTCTATGACCGGGACCCGTGTTCCGGCCCCATACTCCATGACCGGATCCCGCACCCTACACTTTGAGGCCGGAAGGCTTTATAAGGAAAGAAGTGCCAAAACTAGAAGGGCGGCTCCAAATGAAGCAATACCACATGTATAAAGATTAAGAGATAGGCCTCACTCTCGAAAGTCTATAAATAGAAATAGGAGGCTCATTTGTAAGGGGAGACAACATTAGAAGAGAGAGAAAGCACAAAAGAGCTCTCTAGCCTTGTAATACCAAAAGAAGGAATGAAGACCACTATATTCCTTGGTGTTTGGTTTGTAGTCTCTCGATGTTAACGTGTAGAACCAAATTACACGTTTTCATTTGGCGCCGTCTGTGGGAAACGGACGACTGGAAACAGTAACCACGATTCAGCCATACCACAAAATATGAATGTCAGAATTGAGTGGATCCGGCGAAATGGCGTTTCATGTGGTCTGGCGCGAGAAGAAGATTGTTTCGATTAAGCAAGAATGGATTGATTTTGAAGCTCATCGAATGTTTAAAGGTTGAACGAGAGGAAGTCTTGGCTCCAAGGTCAATTTACAAGAATCGAGAATAAAAAAGGAGATAAGGGGAACCGCAATCATCGGGGATCAAAAGAAGAACGAAGAAAGGAGATCGCAGAATTCACGCCATTGGAATCAATTCCGAACTGAAAATTGACGGAGATTTCCAACAACAAAAAATGAAATAAGAAATTGGAATTGAGGATCCTGATTCAGAGCGTTAATCGACCGAAGTAGGAAGTTTAACTGCAAAAAAGCAACCACGATCCAACCAAGCCACGGTTTTCGATTCACGATTCTGTTCATTGCTCCGGAGTAGAAAAAGCTACGACGAATTCGACGTGACGAAAGCCACGAAGGGATATCACGAGCAGGTCAAGAAATAGGGGAAATGCGTAAGAAGATGGAACGGAAACAATCACACCGGATAGGAAATCGGCCCTCCTCAACAGCAGAATCTGAGCGTTCAATTCTCTTGACGATCGGCGTGATACCGGCCTCGATTGGACGCCAGTATTCGATTAAGTCCGAAATCGTCAAAAGTTGCGAATTACACTCCAGTTAATTATGGAGGTAAAGGCTGCAAAATCCGATTCCAACGGCGTGTTAGACTTCGGTTTTGGCTCAACTCGAGGGAAAGGGATGAAGATCTCCGGTTGAATGAAATATAAAGAATTTAGGGGATCGAAAAACAACAGTTCGGAGATCTGTTAATTGATCGCTACTCGGAAAGCAATTTCGGAAATCAGAAGGAAGAACCCTACCGATCAACGGGGAATGATAAAAGATCAGGAAGCAAAATTTTCCCCCTACTAAAATATCCTTTAGTCGTTCTTTTGTTTATACTTTAAAGAACTTTTATCTCATTCTCGAATTAACTCAGGACCGTAAGTCTTCTTTCTTAAAGGAGGCATTGCTCGTGGCTATTGATTGAGCAGAAGATTCTTCCGGCTGTATGCGGTCGACTCGCAACGAAGGAGTACAGATCGGAAGCGATATCCTAGAAAACTTCTCAGCACTCAAAAGCTAGGGAAGATCGAAGGAAGAATCAAGAATCGCAGAGATCTATATCAGAAGAAAAAGGAGTGAAAATTCGGCATCATCATACCAGAGGCATTGAGTCCAACATATGCGTTAAAGTCGTGATCAAGAAGGATCGGCATTGATACCAAAACCCATTCGAAGAAGAATCACTCTCAAATCAAGCTCAAAAGATGATCTCAGAACAAGAAACCTCAATTTTATATATATTTCCGCTATTTACAATTCGATTAATCTTTACTTTAGCAATAAATATCATTCAAACAACATTTACGACCTCTGCATCATTTCTTGATAGCAGTTCGAAGACCTTCAATCCTGCCTAGCGGTTCGACGATTTTCCATCGACGGAGGTGGAAAAAGAGTAATTCCCTGGAGTGGTACTCAAGCAATCGTGGAAGAACGCGGAGCCAAAGAAATTGCGTGGCTAAAAAACTCGAGGCGCAAGAAACAACAAGATTCCAGAAGAATCAAAGTACGATTGGAAGTCCAAAAAGCATTTGCAATCCTCCATTCAAAAGGAATCGTACGTGAGTTGCATACATCAGCTTACAAGGAGAATTGGGATGATTATTGTTCAACTACCGGAAGAAGTTGGGCACAACAAAATGTTAAGCACGATTCAACGATCAAAGTAGCGCCCTCAGTACAAAGCTGGATGGGAAGTTAACAAAGATGGCCGCAGGACTCCCTAGGCCGCAACAGGCGCCCTCAACCGCGCCGGATTCCATTGGCCGCAAATGAAATCAAAATCGGAGATAAGAAGCTGGGGAAACAACTTTCAGTGGCCGGAAGACTTCCTCAACCGCGCCGGATTCCATCGGCCGCAACAAATTCCTTTGACCGCACCCCTTTGGCCGCAGCAAATCCCCTTGGCCGCAACAAACCCCTTGGCCGCAACAGATTGACCTGACCGCACCAAGCTACCTTTGCCACAGTACAAGATTGGGCGGTATCCTCAACTCAAAGCCAACGACATCCCAATGTTTCAAAACATAAGTCCTTCAAAGATGCAAATCCCTTAAAGAAGAAATTGTGATCAGACGACAACGGCGATAAAACCAAAAGAAGAAGCGTTTGGCCGCCAGGTGGTGATTTACTCGACCGGTCAGTAAATAACCGAGCGCAACTTCAGGCCAGGCGCGGCGACGACCGGACGCTACCACTCAGTCAGGATCGGGTGGTTTTTTCTCAAAATTAGACCTCAACGCCGCCCTCAATCTCAGGCCTGGACAACAATACCGGCTTGCATGTACCAAAAAAAGACAAAAGGATGAAGCAGTGCGGCCAGGCGATGATTTTCAAGTAACTCAGTGGACGGGCAATGATTCCCGGTGACCAGGCGGTGATTTCCAAAGTAACCGATCGTTGCTTCCGGTCATTTTCTTCCGGCCGTTGCTTCCGGTCATTATCTTCCGGTCATTGTCTTCCGGTCATCAGTTCTTCCGGTCGTTGTCTTCCGGTCATCATAACCGGACGTTGCTTCCGGTCGATTGTCTTCTGATTGTTAACTTCTAAAGTAACTGGGCGATGTCAGGTGGTGCCCTTTGGACAACGCAATTCAAGACTGAAAGTTCTCCAAAATATGAATCCCTCGAAGAAGAAATCATGACCAGACGACGGCAACAACAAAAACAAAAGAAGGAACGTCCGAAGCTAAAAGATAAGTTCATCGATCTCAAATTACTAAAATATAAATATCCATGATTTAGCAAACCTGATTTCAGATACGATTAAATGTTCGTATAACCAATATGAGTGATCTTTAGTCTTTGGATTTGTTGTCTGCCTTACAACATAGAGTTCTCTGCTGATTGAAGCCTCGGTATGAAGGCAGTAAAAATTTTTGTAGAAGCTTTTATCTACAAACATGATTGTCTCTTCTGTTTCTATGTGTGGTTTGGTTAAAAGCGCAAGCCCATATTATAGCATAATTTAAACACTTCTGACTTCGCAGCGGTAGTAAAACCTGCTACAGCTGATTCAAACTTACATATGTATGCTCAATAATGCCTATATCTTTGGCATCATATTCCTCAACATTTTAGCTGTTGCGTAACATTCCTTGCGTCACATTTCGAAGGGAGATTGTTTCTTTAAGCTCTATGGACTATTTTGGGAGGCCAAGTGGCTTTCGATCTTGATCTGTGTTTCAAATATAGAATCGCTGTGCACTATATTTACTTCTAGGTTGTACTGCTGAGAATGTTTAAACTTATGAAACCACCTTGAATCAATTTCTTGATTATTTTGATTATAGAATACCATGATTCTTGATTATTTTGATTATTTCTGGGTGTTAGCATTGATCCTCTGGTATAAGTTTCAAATTTTTCAGAGATACGATTACTTTCTGCTTACTTAAGAATTTCTCTTCTAGCACTGATATAAGGTCTTGGTGATCCCGAAATTTGATTTCTATTGGAGATTAAGGGCAAGGAAATGCTTACGAACATTTTTGTTCAGTGTAGTCGTCTTCCGTGAATAAAGATTCTCTGATTGTGGCTTTGTTTTAGACTCTGATTCCTCAAGTTTTCCTACTATTGCATTCTTAAACCAATTTCTGCAAGTCCTCATTTACCTTGGCCCACTGCTCCTATCATGGCACAAAAATTCAAACACGATCGCTGCCCCCTTTTACTTCACTTGGCTTCAGATTTACAGAATTTTCTACTTCTGGCCAGGGCATTATTTCCATTTGCTTTTCTTCTGCGCTCATTGCATCAAAGGAAATAATAATGGGGTGGTCAAGCAACGATGATGCAGGCTGGTTCAGCTTTGGCCTCTAATAAGATTAACATACAGGTCCAATCGTGATTGGTTTTGCAAAACTTGAGTTATACCTGTTAGACGTAAGCATTTTGTTGAACTTTATATAATAAAATACAAGCCCATCTCTTTGCTTTCATTTCTGTCATTTTGATGAACATTATATAAATATAAGTGTACTCCAGTTTTAAAGAGTATTTCAGTTTTTTACTTCCTGCTGTGCCACCATAGGAACATGTTTGGACCAGTTCATGTTTTGTTTTTAACCCTTGTTTCAGATTCCACTTCAAATTGCTCCACAAACACTCGCCTACCTCGCAATTTCTGGTCATTTCTACTGCTTCAATTAAGTGTATGTTCAGCACTTCGAACAACCACGGTTAAAAGCTTTCTTATGACTTGTATTCTTGTGCATTTTTTGCAAGACATTTCTGGTAATACAATACGAATTTATAGATGGTCATGATTCTGGTCTTTGTGCTTTTCTGTAGTTGTTTGTTCCAACTATTTCTGTATTTAGGGGAAAATGCCTGATTTTAGTTTTGTTTAAAAGCCCTTATAAGGCTATTGAGTTTAAAAACAGCAGTTTCTTTAGCCAAAGACTTATGGTATCTTCGCTTCAGTCTTTTATCTCTTCTTAGCGTGTATCTTTTTGTCATCCTGACCTCGTTCTCTGTCTCAAAGGCGCAATATATGGTAGCATACAAAGATCTAGTAGCCTTAAAGCTTTCTGCTACAGCTTGAATATGACTGGAGTTATACTCTGATTTTGTTTTCTATGAACATTTAGTGGCTTTTGATGTCTTCTGAAACCGGTTGGCTAAGGTTGCTTTGGTATCAATAGTTCAAAGCATGTCTTAAACAGTTGAATTTCCTCTCTGTTCAATGTAATGCTCGTCATGAGCATTGTGTTGCTTAAACTGATTGATTTTTTTTGACATCAACTACAATCTAAAAGCAGTCTCTAAATGTTTATATTTTTGTTCATATTTTCCTGCGAAAATTACTGCTGCACAGTTGATTTTTTACATTTCCAACGTGTCTTATGCTCCAATCTTGGGATCCAATTTCTCTTCTGAAAAAGCTTTGGGTTTATAATTTTATTCGTCGGATTAACCATCACAGCAGTAAAAGTCTCATGGATAAGTTCAAGGGTGGAGGTTAGTTTCATGTTTCTGTTAGGAAAAATGTTCTCTACTGAATTTTGACAGGTTCCATGTCATTTACAACTTCATTTTAGTCTGAACCGGAAGAGATATATATAGTTTTCAGTTTAGTCATTGCTGCTAATTTGCCTAGAATGGTCTTCTGGGTTTTATCTTGTCATTTTACTGCTGCAATAGCAACCGGTTGTGTCCTTGTTATATCAGAAATGATCAAAGTTGCTGTTGTGTGCAGTCACATTCTCTGGTCAATAAATATCATTATGTAACAGTTTTTGAGTGCTACAAAATAACTCTTATGCCTTCTATATATGTGCTGTTACTGCAAAACCGTTAAAAGAGTTACATTTTATATCCAGCACCAGCGATGATAAAACGATGTGAACCTCTTATTGTCCTCATTGCTCATCATGGTATCTTCTTTACAACCTACAATTGTCTCTAAGTCCTACTGCTCGTGAGTCTGATATGCGATCTCGGTGCTAGCAATTTCTGCTAAATTTTCTTGTGCATCACACTGCTGTTATAGAAACTACAGCAACAGCTCGGCTCTGATTCACAATTTTGATTGCTCAAGGAAACCTTTGATTGAATCATTCGGCCTGTTTCTGAAGTCAATAGTTAGGGATCTTTCATGCTACGGTTTTATTGCTCATAATCTGTACTTTTCCTGGTTCTCACTTGAGTTATTAATGTTCAAATCATTTTCTGTTTTTGCTGAACTCAAAGACTATTGATGGTCCCTTCTGTTCTTGCTTTCAGAGGTCTAGTCAAACATAGGCTACAAACATTCATAATCATATTCAATATATTCTCTGTCGGTATGATAAGCTGTTTTGTTGCCTCTGTTTGCTTTTGATCAATGATTGTGTGGTTCATGGATGATCTTAGAGGCCATTTACTATTTATTTTAAAAGTTTCCATCAAAGGAGAGATGATTACTCTTAAAGCAACAAGTATAATGTGCATACCCTCTATCACTGCTTAACTCTTTAAGCGCTGATGTTACTGTGTTATTAAACTGTTTCAGCAACTTTCAATCTTGTGCATTGTTCAAAATAAGACAAATAGAACTGAAATCTGTGAAGGAATACAGGATGCATCTGATCATTATTTTGGAATATATCTTCCATTGAGACCATTCTCCACTGATAATTATAATGCCTATCAGAACAGTTCTTCTAGACAAGACCTGAGATCTATATTTACAAACTTTACTTTTGATTTGCTTATATCTCTATTTGGGCTACTATACGACGACTGATAAACCATGCAGCAAAGTCATCACAGGCGTTTGCATTTTAAGCTCAGTTTCGTCTGGGGACTAACGACTTTTTAAAGGCCTTACCATCAACAACCTATCGATATCCAGTAACAGGAAAAGAAGCGGAATCATAGAATAACTAAACATCAAGGGAATTTTGGGACAACGTTGGCAAGAGTTCGTAACACTCGTTAAAAGGTACGAAGGCCAGACAAAGACCCAAGCACCAAGAAAAGGTTGCGGAAGCAAAAGCCCGGGCACAACATGAAAAGGTTATCACATTCTTATGCCACATTATCAAGCTGCACCTACAGGTTTTTCATCTTAAAACTATATCATCTTTTTAAAATTGGTTGAAGCTTTATACAAAACAAAATATGGCAAGTTTCGAAATTGTCAAATTGTGGATTCACTAGTTGTCTTCCCCTCTGTTTCAGTAAAACTGCACCATTTCACTTCAGTTCGTGCTTCTGTTTTGATCTACACAAAATAATTACGTTGCAACTACTATAGCTTGTGATTATAATGGAGGTTGAGAAGGAATCTGCACAGCAACTGCAATATAAGATACTCTGTCTTTTACATCTGCTGAGAGCAGCGCTCAATCTGCTTTGACGCTGAAATTTGCCTGGAAAAGTTTTCCTGCGATTCGCTTTATTACATTCATTAGTTACAAAACTGCGATTGAAAGATCTGTATTGCAAAATTAAACTGACTATTTGCAGTTACTGCCCCCTTTTGCTTTATGGCTTCAGATCTTTGTTATTATGCATGCAGCAAGCTATTTCGGTAACTACTTACATCATAATTAACTGATCTAAATAGCTCCCTTACAGCGAGTACTTTTGCATTTTGTTTAACTATCTGGTATAGGCAGATATTGATAAAGGGTCTAGTTAGAAGTTGTTTTGGTTCCTTATGTCTGGTTAAGCTGCTACGTTAAAAAAAGTTTACAGTCTACTTCTAAGCTAAAGGAGCATCCTCTTCTCTACTTTTTGATTGTCTGATTTAAAAAGCCTCACTAGCATCTGTAGGGGCAGAGGGTTATAGTACAAAACGATCCTTTGTTGCTTCCATTACATTGCAAGGAAGGTGCAGGTTAAGATATCAAAGATATTTCATTCTCTATTCGGTTTCACTGCTGCTATAGCCTACCTTAAACTGAAACTGTGCTCAATTATTAAGCTACAAATTCCTGCTTATTTAGCTTCCTCTGTTGCTGCTAAAGTTTTTCCCAAGTCTTTACCCGTTTCAGTAACTACTTAAGTCAGGGTCTGTTATGAGCTGGCAAGCGATTCATATCGCCAATGTTTAATAGCTTTGTGAGTATTGACCTATAGCTTTGAACCACTCTTAGCAGCAGATTTGTTAAAACTGCTCCCATGCTTAGAAGTAGCTGATTTATAATACATAAATAGTGTTCAGATCTACTTCAGCTTCGCTTGATTTGTGCCACCTCTTGAACATGGCAAGACCTGCTTGAAAATGACCATTCTCTTAAAACGCTCATATACCATTCTGTTTTATTGCTCCATGATATTACTGTTAAAATCCTGCATATGGAAACAAAATGCCTTGCCTACACCTGTCATGCTTCTTGGAAATAGTGTTCATAACTCACCCACTTGTCTTGCTCTATCCAAGTACTATGTCACGAATATCGGGCTGCTGTACAAACAGTATTTGGGCTAATATATTGCCTATGTTATCAGCTGGCAAACAGGCATGATGAGAATGTTTAAGACTCATAAAACCACCTTGAGTCAAGCTCTTGATGCTTTTGATTATATAATGCATCATTCAGCATTAACTAAATGCATGATTCTAAATATGTTTGATACCCCACCATTGCGTACCATCTGAAAGGGTATATGATTACCAGACTTATCTATGCATAAGTCTATTGAGCTTGACCTTGATTTATGCTCAATTACAAACTGATTTGATGTCTTAAAACTATTTATCATGTGCAACATATTCTACTATAGAGCTAACAAAGTTTTTAAAGAAAGTGCAGGTATTTTTTACCAGGGGACTGATCACCCCCTGAAGCACTCAAAGAAAGCAAGAACAAAGGCCATCGAGCCAAGAAAGTAACACCTACCTATGGACTTTCTGCAATAGATTTGCATATCCATGGTGAAAAGTAACACCTACAGGCTATCATGCCTTGAAAGTAACACCTACCCATGGACTTTCTGCAATAGATTTGCATATCCATGGTGAAAAGTAACACCTACAGGCTATCATGCCTTGAAAGTAATACCTACCCATGGACTTTCTGCAATAGATTTGCATATCCATGGTGAATCGGGCCAACCAAGAAAACCCATCTCTGGACCCATCAGGAGCTCTGGTCGCCTGTGATGGGCGCATTGTTAGGTGTGGGACGCCGCACCATATTTGAATCACAAGTACCATCCTTTGGCTAGCATAAGCAAAGTTGGGAAAATGTATTATCTTTATTCTCCCTTTAAGGGAATTATCATCCTTTGGCTAGTATAAGCAAAGACTTTATTATCAAAATGTTTGGCCCTTTCAAAAAGGGAATGGTTCTTATTAAAGGAACCATTGGTCTTCTTTATGAAGACATCAGGAGATTCACCCATCAAGATAAATCGTTTCAAAGACTTATGTCCTAGAATTTCCAATTTGTCAGAAGGAAGATACTTGTGGGACTTTGATTATACTGTACCAACTTTCTTTTTGTAAGTTCATTTTTCTTTGTAAGAGCTAAAAGAAAAAGAACTTGTGGGACTAGAGGATAGGAGAAGGGAAGAAATAGAAAGAAAGAAGAAAGAATGTAAATTTCAATTTTTCTTTTTGTAAGTTCCACTTTTTTAAGTAGCAAAAGTAGAACTTGTGGGACTGATGACAAGGGCAAGAATATGACGAAGGCAAGAGGGTCAAAGCAGTCCAGGCCACAGATCCCGATCTAGACCCCGGGCCCCCTTCAGGACCTTGTTCGGGCTCCAGTTTGGGCACCAAAAATCATTCCGGCTCCGCACTCTATGACCGGGACCCGTGTTCCGGCCCCATACTCCATGACCGGATCCCGCACCCTACACTTTGAGGCCGGAAGGCTTTATAAGGAAAGAAGTGCCAAAACTAGAAGGGCGGCTCCAAATGAAGCAATACCACATGTATAAAGATTAAGAGATAGGCCTCACTCTCGAAAGTCTATAAATAGAAATAGGAGGCTCATTTGTAAGGGGAGACAACATTAGAAGAGGGAGAAAGCACAAAAGAGCTCTCTAGCCTTGTAATACCAAAAGAAGGAATGAAGACCACTATATTCCTTGGTGTTTGGTTTGTAGTCTCTCGATGTTAACGTGTAGAACCAAATTACACGTTTTCATCCTATAAGAAAGAAGCCACGCCCAGGCCTTCCAACACACAGAAAACAACTTCTCCTACCTCATTAAACCCATTGAAACATGAATTATAAGGTAAGACAAGCCAGCAACCCAAGAACACCAAAACAGAAGCCAAAGTACCTTGTTAGTGCAGAAGACGTGTAGAAGTGAGGGAATTTGGAGGTCTTCCCAAGAGAATATTTGGGAGTTATTGGTGTCCCCATTTATCTATTTTAAGTACCTAAATATTGGTGAAAATAAATGGCAAGAAAGAGTTAGGTAGTTCTCGTGCTCCACCATTCTTTCCCCATGTGTAAACTCTGGCGACGCTTTATGTTTGTGCTAATTTCGGCTGATTATGCTGTGTATCTCTTCTAAATATTTTCATGGTGTGAAAGTAGACTCTTCAATGGTGAGTTTGATGTATAATAAGCCCCGAGAAGTTCTGGGAAACTTGGTGAACAAACCATGAACATTTGATGTCAGTTTCTTTAAATTTGGTGCTTTAACTTGAAGCCAGCTTGGTGCGTGATTTTCGTGAACAACTTCCATGAGTTTTTAGCTAAAACGGATGAGTACTTATCCCTTTAAAATATTCCAGTTCGTGGGTAAGTTCTCCAGTTGAGTTTTTATGAGTTAAAGGTAAGACAAGACCTAAAAACGTGCTTTAAGACCTTTCTGGTCTCTATTCAAATTATGAAGGGGTTTTCGAAGGTTTCTTACTTTGATTTCATTACCATATACTCATAATATTTTGATATTGAACTGGCTAAAAGGTGGGGCGAATTTATACAGAGGTAAGACCTTAAACAAGGTGTTGTTTTAAGGTATTTTCAAGGTGTTCATGATGTGTTCTAACTTGGTTTTTTGTTAGGTTAATGGTGGATATGTGCTTTGATTCTTCTTGGTATGTTTTTTTGGATTTTTTATTAAGGTTAAGGACGTGGTGGAGCATCTTGAACACTTGGTAATGACTTTGGTACTTGGTATTACAAGTTTATGAGCCCTCTGAGGCCGAACACTGATTTTTCCCATTACCAATGAATTGTCAGTAAGCCATCATGATCTACTCTATGGGCTGATGACTCATAGGGGCTGTGCACACTTAAGGACATGGGGTGAGGTAGAAGAATTGTCCAAGGGGCCGAGAACCTTAGTGCTCTTTGTCGAAAGACCGGTGTGCCCGAGTATTGGTGGAATAATAATCCGAACTAAAATTTGGTGGTATTATCTTGGTTGGTATTTGGTTTGTACTCCCTCCGTTCAACAATATCTGTCATTCTAGAAACTTGCACACTTATTAAGAAATGTAGAAAAATGACGCATGTACCTCTACTTTTTACTTTTCCATCTAGATAATAATTACTTTTGTGTTGAATAGTAGGGTTAAAAGTGGAAAAAGATGTGTCAAAAAGCTAGAATGACTGATATTTTTGAACAAGAATCACTACCTAAAATGACAGATATTAATTAACGGAGGGAGTATTTTGGTAAGGTGGTTATATGGTTTCTGACTTGTTTGATTACTTGTGTGTTATTATGTTATTTCAATGTTTTTCTTAAAATAAATGAATTTTACAAGTTGTGAACAAGGTTCTGATGTGATTTGTTTTACGGTTGCTTCATGGTATTATGTGAGTGTACGCTTATGTACCTTGTTAATATTTGTTGTGGTTTCTGGTAATAAATGTTGTTGTGGTTCTTTGTGATGTTACATATGATTTCTTAAAGGGTTTTATAAGCTAAATGTATTTTACATGTGGTGGCACGAATTACTCAGCTTTGCTGACGTTTGTTTTCTGGCATGTGTCCTGTGGTCTTTTCTTTGTGATTGTATGACTGACCACGGGTACAGGAAAATGGTGTATCTCACTAGTCATGAAGTTGCACGGAAGTGTGGAGCTAGAGGTGATTAAAGTCAGAAGATAGAAGGCGACGTAGTTATTTTCATTAAGTTCAGTTGTACTATGTTTAAACACTTTGTAAACTAGTAAAGGAAGTGTAAGTTAATATTTAGTTTTGAAAGAAGATGTTAGTTGGTATTAGTAACTAAAGGTTGTAAAGTTTAGAAGATAATTATGGAAGTCCAAGTGGTTCAATGTTGTGATTATATTTTGAATGTATAAGAGTTTAACTTAATTTGGTATAGTAGTGGTATTTAGCCTTATCCTCCACAGTGAGTGTGGGTGTGGCGGTAGCACCCCGCGGTAGTGTTAGAAGACTTTCGCTGTATTGTTCACAAAGAAAAAAAATAGAGCTGGAAATTGGGGGTGTTACAATAGTAAGATCATTGTGATCAATGTGTATGGTTTCAAAGAGTGATTGATAGGATAGTAAGCTTTGGTATAAGGAGTGCAATGGAAATGAACTATGGTACTGATGACTAATTAAAGATGGCCCTTGGTAAGAGAACTTGCTTATGACTTGCTAGTGCTCTTAAGGACCCTTATATATGAATGGTTGTAATCCTATCATAGATTATGCACTTTTGATTTTGCAAAGCTTGAGATCTAAAATATCCTAATGATAAAATTGATGAAATGTGTTATTAAGAACAGCCATGAGATAGTGTGAGATTAACAATGAGAACTTGATTATTATAAGTGAGCCCTTATAGGACACCATGATTGAAATATGTTGATACTAAGCTATGTGGTGTGATTGTTGAGACTATATGCTAAATCTAGGGGTGTTCATGAAAAACCGGAACCGTTAAACCGGACCGAAACCGGTGAAACCGAAACCAGAAATCCGGTTAACCGAAGTCGTTTGCCGGTTCAGTTAACCGAACCGTTTAGTTTCCCGGTTCCGGTTACAGTTATTGAGTTTGATGAATCCGGTTAACCGAAAAAACCGTTTAAGCATTTAATTTATTAATTTTTTTAATTTTTTGAATATAAGTATAAAACTATATGGTTAATTATTAGATTTACCAAAAATAAATATACAATTATATGTTAATGGTTAGAATTATACCAAAACCAATAAAATCTTATCAAAATCTGCGGTTAACCGGTTTAATATCGCACCAAATCCAGAAACACCGCATATTGTTTACTAATTATAAGAAAAAAACACATAAATCTACATCATTTCGGTTAAGCGGTAAAACCGCACCGAAACTGACGGTTAACCGGTCGCTTCTAAATGAACCGGTTACGATTATCAATTTTGACTAACCGATAATCCGGTTAACCGGTTTCTGGTTAACCGAAAAGCCGGTTAACCGGTTATGAACACCCCTAGCTAAATCACACATGCAATTGTGTCGAGGGAAGGTTTAGTCAAGAAAAGGAGGTGAGGATTGATAAGTTGAATTAAATAGAAATTTTTGGGAGTCCCGATAATACTAGCGCTGAAAGAATCAACGTAATATGTGCTCTTTGCTTATGTATTGTTGCATGCTACTAACTTGGATTTTGTTGACCATCAACCTTTTGGTTTATATAACCCACTTAGTAGTTAAAACATGTGCCCCAAGTGGTTCCCGCACTAAAACCACGTACATTGAACTCTTTCACCATACCTAAAACCTAGGTGGAGTGTTTCTTAGTTTAACTAGATGTGGGTTCCTTTAGTATTACTTCTTTAAGATGTACTTGTAGATAGTTCCCAGTACCCTCAATTCTTAAAAGAGGCTTCTTGATACAATCTTTCACCATAAGATGTTAATTTTGTATTACTGAAGAGGGGTTGGATGAAATGGTGAGAGTGGATGTAGATAATGAGGATTGAGTCGATGAAGTAGTGGGACTAAGGGAGGAGATGTTTTTTTGTGTGCTTCAAGGTAAGGAAAGGTGACTATTTGATTATCTAGATGATAAGCTGACGTTTTGAGAGAGAAGAGTCTAGGGCATAATAAGATTGATGGGATGGTGATAGGATCGGGGTGCTGACCGAGTGGGTCTGAAGTGTTAGTCTCAGACTGACTCTGCTTGGAGACAAGTATTTGTCAAGAAGAATAACGCGGAAGCTTTTGTTTAAAACTTAACGAGATAGGATTCTGCTTATGTTGAAATTCAATGAGAATTACAACATAGCTTCCTATCTTGGGATTCGATAGATGTATTCTGTCTCATCCAACACTCGCTCTACTCTAGGCGTAGATCAATGCGTAACAAGGAATAAAGGGAGTGTTTTGTGTGCTCTCTAGGTAATAAATACCTAAGCTGAAGTAACAAAGTCACACTAAGATCTTTCAAAAATATTGTTTCTCTCAAACAATCTTTTTCTCTCTCTCTAAAGCTTAAACTCGGATGCGTACTAGACTTTTTACGATTGTGTGTTTAAATACAGATTAGAGTAAGGCTAAATTATCGGAGATTTGATTGTGGAGTGATGTTTGAACTGAATACGCAAGTATCGGAGTGGTCTTGTGTTTCCACGATCTCCATGAGTAATGTTCTTCACATCTCCTTGAATCTCGGAGTCGACTGGTTCAGAACATCCGTGCGCGCCAAGTAATGTGCAGCTTTACTTGAACTGGAAGATCTTGAGGGCTAGTAGCTCTGCAGTGCGACGTTCACTGAGGAGGCAATCATCTGCAAAACTAAGTCTTCAACAAAATTACCCCTTTTTGTTGATGATGGGAACCTCAGTGTGTCCAGCGAGTGTACCTGAAAATATCATAGAACAAGGCAGAGCAACTATCTTGGGAGAACAACTCACTGTTTGTCCCCCCTTAAATAAACATTCCCCCTTAAGATAATGTAATTAAATAAGAGATGATAAAACTAAATCATGAAACTACTGATGATCTACTTAGCAAAAATACTGAACCAATCCAAGACAGAGTGAGGCTTTCAGAGGCACTCGTTTTCCAAACATGTCGCCCGCATAACCAGCCGCGGGATACACCGCTTCCCCCATTTGCCAACATAAAGGGGAAACACACAAACATTATCCAAGCAAAGAGTATTAAATGTCTTACAGAACCACCAGAGCATAAAAATAGTTTAAAAGATAGTCAATTGTCAAAACAGCCTAAGGTACTATAGGTTAGGAGGGAGTGGGGCAGTAGTTAGACATCTCCTTGATCTTCACCTTCAACATCAGCCATCGTACCATCTTCTCCTGAAGCCTCAGCATCCTCCAGTTTGTTCGCTGCCGCAAGCGCTTCAAGGAAACTGTCTCTGAACTCCTCGACCAAGTGCTTGACCCCGCCTTCGAAGATATTCATCTTCTTCTTATGGTTGTAGTTTAGTACGTCGATGAGCATATATATATTTGTGACCAGGGTGGACAGGGTTTCCTCAATCACAGTAAATCTTTATGTGAGAGTTACAGAATCAATGACGGGAGTTAGTTTTGGAGCAGGAAGTTTTTTGGATAGAGGATTTGGTTTGGAGACACTTAATTTGAAAACATGGGGTTTTATTGTATAGTATCTGACCAAGTATGTCTGTTTCGGTGATGTGAGTGGTTTGGAAGGGATCAAGGTTAATGCCGTAATGGGTAAGGAGCTTTGCTATCCAAAAGATGTACCCTAGAGAGTGTCGGGGTGAAGAGATAGTCGAGGCAATGTGGTTGAGGATGAGTTGGGGTAGGTTGATTCTTTGCTGGTGGATTAGGCAGTACATGATAGCAAGGTCAAGAGGCCGGACAAACTAGTTACCTTCCTTTATAGGCACAAGGTTTTTAATCACCAAGGTATGAAGCATTTGGTGTATGTTCGAAAAAGCGGGTCGGTCTAAGGAATGACCAACACGGCTATTTGGGAGGAAGTAGTCATAAACTTCTTATGTAGTAAAAACTCCTACATCGGGAAAGCCAGCTCTATCATAGAATTCTAGACCAGATGTTGGTATTGCTAAATCGGTTGCAATGGTTTTAGAGTCAAGGATGATAGCAGTTTCGTGTACCTCGGTCTTGATTTTTCCTTTTCTGATGACGCAGTTTTGGTAGAACTGGTAGGCTTCATCTTCGTGCAAGGTTTGGATGCCGTGGAACAGGTAAATCCTGTTCTGAAAGCGGAGCATCTCTTCGAACATTGTGAAGCCCATGGAGTGAAGCCATTCGAGGTCTAGAAGCTTCCCCTTTACCAAATTTTTTGACTCAGATGAGTCGTTAGTGGGTACGGAGTATACGGCGGTTTGAGTGTCAATCACACCGAGTCGGGGAGTTAGTGTAGGAGGGACAGAGTCAGTTCGAGGATGGAGTCTCTTTCCTGTGGAAGTAGTGCCAGTGTCTGAGTCAGCTGGGGTGGAGGAGTTTGTCGCACTTTTTGTTTTCTCTACTGGAGGTGTTGTGATTGCCGGTGGAGGTGATGTGACTGCCGGTGGAGGTGCTACGACTGCCGGTGTAACACCCCAACCGCTAATCCTTCCATTATCCTCTAATCATTCCCATAATTACCTTACTCGCAGCGGAATACTTACTTACTCCCGGCGGGTGATACAACGCCGTTAGCCATCCAAGACTAACAAGGCTACTATTACTTACAATAACGGTCTGACGATTAGAATATACCGAAAACATACTACTTACTTTACAATGCCAAATACTTACTTACACTTTGATTACCGAGTATCCAAAATATACGAATTACATTCCAAGATTATTCCTAAAATTAAGAGTTTACGCATCTACTCCTTTCTATCCAATCATAATTCATTATCCAAAAAGGTGTACCACATGGTACACCGGCTACTCAAAAAGGCCTTAGCCGTGTACAACTCGGTACACCATCCCAATCTACTAACTACCCCAAAAAGAATTCATTCGGGTCCTTACTTGACCGTCACGCCTCGCGGGTACCTGTAGAATAAAAACATTCCCCCTAGGGGGTCAGCTTACGCTGCATATGATAACCACATACCCCGCGTACAAGCGAGGGTACGCCAACTATTTGGTCGAATACATGCGGATCGTTTCATTCATACATACATACATGCTTTACACAATATGATTCAATACATTCATTTCACAAGGCATACATACATTCAATACATGCAAGGAAGACAATACAAGTCAACCATTCATACTTACCGAATACTCACCGCAATACGGAGATACAATTCTCCATGTCATACAGAAGTCATGTTAGCTTCATTACACACCCGGGTTAATCGGGTGTTCAATACTCTTTTACTCAAGGTCAATGACTTACAATAGTCAAGACCGATACGCATACAATACTTACTTCTTATTTACTTTACTCAAGTTAAGTCGGTATGACCTCCGGGCAGGGGTTACTACATCCCACCACCGGGCTTTAGGGTGGCCCACTAATCCATGATGCTACCCATTCAAGGGATTTGGTCCATGGAAAAGATTACAGCCAGGATTCGGATCCAACCTCTTGTGTTTCCGTATCCTTACACGTGGCCGAAACTATATCGGACTACTCATTCCATTTTACTCATTACTCATGGTAGGAGTTAGATGGTTAAGAATTAGTAGAAGTCATTACTTCCATACCATACATCAATACATTACTCAAGTACACATTTACTTACTTTCTTACCTTTACTACTTCATTAATGGTGTACTACTACATATATATGCATATATGTATATAGGCATATATATATATATACATGTGATTACTATAATCATATATTAATTTTTTTTTTACTCGACCGACCTTGCAAGTCCGGTCCCAAGGTCGGTCCAAGTCAGTAAGTTACATTGCGTGAAAATTTCAGGCTGACCGACCTTGCAAGTCCGGTCCCAAGGTCGGTACATTCCAGTATACGTTTCAGACGGGAAAATTTCTGGTCCGACCGACCTTGCAAGTCCGGTCCCAAGGTCGGTCCATTCCAGTATGTTTCAGACGGGAAAATTTCTGGTCCGACCGACCTTGCAAGTCCGGTCCCAAGGTCGGTCCATTCCAGTAAGTTTCCGCCTTTGTAATTCAAGGCTCGACCGACCTTGCAAGTTCGGTCCCAAGGTCGGTCCGGCCCAGTACTTCAGTTTTTAAATCTGTTTTGGTGTTTTACTTTCCCATTGCTTCCCTAACCTTTACCAATACATTCCCCACATGTTTAACACTCATTAAACCCTCTAAATCACCTTGGTTCATCCACCAAACTTACTATTCAATTCCTACATCCACCTACACAATTTTCCTCATTTCTTCCCAACACTTATACTTGTTTTCCTTAAACTAATGCTACATATTTTGTTTCCTCTTTTATGCTACAGATTTTCACCCAAACTTCTATCCTCCAATTCTTCCTCAACTAATGCTACTACTAGCATTCCAATTGCATTACTTTACACCCTAGCTCTTCTCATTACCTCAATTCCCTCAAATCTGTTTCAAGGTACTAGATTACCCCCTTTACACTCTCCAAATACACCTAGTCACTACCTAGGTTATTTCCTCTCCTTACACAACTAAGTCCTCAAATTCCTAAACAAATTTTGACATAGTCTCCCCTATATTTTTAGCATTACCCGCACATTGTTTCAGCTCACAATTGCTCATTCCTACACCTGTTCATCCAATACATTACATACACATTTCTACTCCACTACAACACAATAAAATACCTGCACATACGCATTTCATACCCAATGTTTTCCCAAGCTTTTAAACTTCATTTAAAAACTTCAAAACTGTTACATTACCTCTCCTCATCATACTACAACATACTCATTACTCATTACCATATACATTACTCATTTTTAATACTTAACATCTACTACACTACACAATACAAATACTAGTTCAAGATAAGCACAAATACCATGTCTTACTAGTTTTCTTTCTTTCCTTTCCTTCTCTTCTTTTCCTCTTTCTTTCTTCTCTTGTTCTCGGTTCCAATGGGGTTCACACACCAATGCTACAACCCATATCAATACACACAACTATTTAGAAAACTATCTTTACCAACCTAGGGTTTTTGCTTGTTTAAGGTTTAGAATGAAGCATTACCTTCCAATGGAAAGATGGAGTGGTGGACAGCAACCAAAGCAAGATTCCAACACCAATGAGAAAGCCAAAACTGGCTAGAATACAAGGCACCAAACAAGGGTTTAGTTTGAATTTTCGTTTTGCCAACAAGGGCTAGAAAAAGATAAGTTTTCAAGAATATTTTTACCTCAAAATGACAAGGAGGTGAAGGTGCTTCTAATGGTGGTACTCAAGCTCCAAATGCAGCACACCCATGGAGATGAAGATGGTTGTTTTCGATTTTTGAAAGGAGTAAAGTGTTCTCCTTTGCAAGGGGATTCCAATAGTACTAATTTTATAATTTTTGGAGAAGGATTAAGGGGTTAACAAGAGGAGAGAAGGTGAGGTTTTTGTGTGGGTTCTCAAATCTCCATGGCCATCGCATGAGGAAGGAGAAGAGAATAGGGAGGGAGGGGGAACTGTGAGAGAGAGGTGAGGATAGGAGAGAGATTTTTTTTTTTTTTTTTTTATAATACTTTTTCTTGTCTTTTAGCAAATAAGAGAGAGTTAAGTGAGTGTGAGAGAGGAGGGAAAATCAGTCCCCTATACACACCTCTACAGATTTTTAATTTTTATTTGCAAAGTGGACACACTAAGTGTGTTTATTTACATTCTCACCCCACAACTTCTCGGTTGTTACAGTTTTTACTAACCGGAACCCGTTTTCCGGAATTTTCTCGTTTAATTAATTTTATTGGTTCCCAACCTTTATTAATGTTTGTTAATGACCATTTGGTTGACCAAAATTGTTACGAGTCTATTTGACTCACTTAAGGTCGTGTTTTCCCGGTTTCCTCGAAAAACGTGCTTTAAGGTTCGTTTATGCTTTTAACCCATTTCAAAGGTCCGTTTTCTTCGGGATTTGTTCCCTCATGTTTATTTAAGTGTAATTAAGCCTTTAAAATTATAATTAGCCTAATTAATCACTATTTTTAATTACAGGGTATTTCAATCTACCCCCCTTAAGGAACTTTGCCCTCAATGTTGCTCAAGGTTTACGGTTTACTATTCTACTCATTTGGCAACCAATTGCCACAATGCATTCTACTACCACCTTACAAGGTGTTCACAATTCTTTCACCACAAGCATACGCAATTCAAATACCATACACCATACTCAATTCAATTCACACATTCCACAATACATTTCACAATAATATTCACCATACTTTACACATTGTCATTCGTGTCATATACCGTACAACACAAATGTGTTACTCATTATACACATACCATACACATACCATACTCATTGTACTACATACTGGATACTACTAGCACTACATTGTGCCAACCAAATACAATTAGCACTACATGTGCCAACAAAATACAATTACCATACATACGTACTATGCAATGCTAACCCGATGCAATGCAAAAGCAAAAGGCTCTACCCCCCTTAAAAGGGGTACGCCCCGTACCCTCCGTACTATACGGATACTAGACATCTAGTCTACACATAGATTCGGGTACTTCGCCTTCATGGCGTCTTCTAATTCCCAAGTCGCTTCCTCGACATCGTGGTTAGACCACAAGACCTTCACCATTCGTACAGATTTATGGCGAGTGTCTCTTGTCTTTGTATCGAGGATTTGCAATGGAGTCTCGACATATCTCATGGTCGGCTCTAGGGATAGTTGTTCAGGTTCTAATACATGAGAGGGATCAGCTATGTATTTCTTGAGTTGTGATACATGAGACATCATGAACACGTCCCAATTCTTCAGGCAATGCTAGCCTATAAGCTACGGCTCCAATCCTCTCGGTAATTGTGTACGGGCCTACAAATTTCGGGCTCAGCTTGCCCTTCTGGCCAAATCGAAAGACGCCCTTCATAGGTGAAACGCGCAAGAACACTTGGTCGCCCACGGCGAACTCAAGGTCGCGTCGTCACACATCTGCATAGGATTTCTGTCTATCTTGGGCTGCTTTCATATTCGCTTGGATTTGTTGTACCTCCGCTTGTACTTGCTCTAAATACTCCGGTCCTACGATGACCGCTTCACTTGACTCATCCCAACACAACGGGGTACGGCAAGGTCTACCATACAAAGCTTGGAATGGCGACATCTTAATCGAAGCATGATTGCTATTGTTATACGAAAACTTGATAAGATGAAGCTTATCAATCCAGCTCCCCTGGAAGTCTAAGGTACATGCCCTAAGCATATCCTCTAGTGTCTGGATGGTCCTTTCTGTCTGACCGTCGGTCTGTGAATGGAAGGCGGTGCTAAGCTTCAACTCAGTACCTACCGCTTCCCGTGTTGCTCTCCAGTATCTCGAAAGAAATCTGGTGTCACAGTCAGATACTATGGTTTTCGGGACTCCGTGGTGTCGGATGATCTCCTTATCGAATAGCTCCGCGAGCTTCGCCATCTTCCAGGTGTCCTTCATCGATATGAGTCGGGCAACCTTTGTGAGACGATCGACTACTACCCAGATCATGTTGAGTCCTCCCCTAGCTGGTGGGAGTCTAACAACAAAATCCATAGAGATATCGTGGAATTTCCACACCGGAATGGGCATGGATTGCACCATTCCTCCCGGACTTCGGTGCTCAAACTTCACCTTCTGGCATGTGAGACACCTCAGAACATACTCAGTCACGTCGGATTTCATCCCTGACCACCAGAAGTATCTCTTCATGTCTTTGTACATTTTTAGAGGCTCCCGGATGGACATGCAATGTCGAACAATGTGACTCTCGCAGAATGCGATCCCTTAGCTCAGCATTGCTTCGGGGGACGCATAATCTGCCATCCAATCGGATCAGACCATCTTCATGCAATTTGAAGTCATACTTTCGGCTCTCGAAGGTACCATCTATGATTTTCTGTCTGATCTCTGTGAAGTAAGGGTCGCTCAACTGAGCGTCTCGCACCTCGTCGACTAAGCTAGAAGAAGCGAGTAGGGAATGGAGCGAGTGTGCTCGATGACTCAGGGCGTCGGCTACAACGTTTGCCTTCCCTTCTTTATACTGGAGGTTGATGTCGTAATCTGAGAGAAACTCCATCCACCTCCTTTGTCTTAGATTCAGTTCTTTCTGGGTGAATACATACTACAAAATTTTATGGTCGGAGTAGATGGTGATGCTTACCCCATAGAGATAGTGTCGTCATATCTTCAAGGCGAAGACAATGGCCCCTAACTCTAGATCGTGTGTCGGGTAATTCTCCTCATGCTTTTTCAGCTGGCGGGAGGCGTAAGCTACTACCTTGCAATGCAGCATGAGTACGCATCCCATTCCCTTGCCCGATGCATCACAATACACCTCAAATCCCTCTATGCCCTCTAGAAGAGTGAGAATTGGCGCTGAGGTCAATGAGTCTTTTAGGCTTTGGAAGGATACCTCGCACTCGTCTGTCCATACAAACGGTGCATCTTTCTTCATCAATGATGTCATGGGCATAGCGACTTTTGAGAAGTCCTTTACAAACCTCCGGTAATAACCGGCTAAACCAAGAAAGCTCCGGATGTCGGTAACAGTCTTAGGTCTAGGCCATGATTGTACTGCTTCAATTTTGGATGGATCTACTGAAATGCCCGCGCTCGAGATGACATGACCGAGGAATGATACCTGATCTAGCCAAAACTCGCATTTGGAGAATTTCGCATATAGCTGATTCTCGCGCAGTGTCTCAAGTACTCTTCTCAAATGGTTTTCATGCTCTTCTGCTGACTTCGAATACACAAGGATGTCGTCGATGAATACTACTACTGAAGTGTCCAGCTGATCACTGAATAACCGATTCATTAGGTCCATGAATTTGGCTGGTGCGTTAGACAAACCGAATGGCATCACCGTGAATTCATAGTGGTCATATCTTGTTCAGAATGCTGTTTTCTTGATGTCTTGCTCTTTGATAGCAATTTGGTGATATCCGGATCGGAGATCTATCTTAGAAAAGACCGAAGCTCCCTTCAACTGATCGAACAGGTCGTCGATGCGTGGCAATGGATGCTTGATCTTTACAGTGACCGCATTCAATTCGCGGTAGTCGATACAGAGGCGGAGGCTACCGTCCTTCTTCTTAACAAAAAGGACCGGTGCTCCCCAGGGTGATACGCTCGGGCGTATAAACCCTTTGTCGAGTAGATCACGTAGTTTCTCTTTAAGCTTTGTCATTTCTGCAGGTGCCATACGGTATGGTGCCCTAGCAATGGGACCAGTACCAGGTATAAGGTCGATTTCGAATTCTACTGCTCTCTGTGGTGGCATACCAAGCAGCTCTTTCGGGAACACATCAGGGAATTCTGAGACTACTGTTACATCATCACTAAATTCTAGGTCTCTCTCCAGATCTTGCACATGGCATAAATAAACATCATGTCCTTTTCTGAGCTCCCGGTACATTGCCATAGCGGAGATGACTGTAGTTGAAGGCTCGCTCGCCCTCTGGCGGTATAAACAGTGACCCCAGATGGACTCTTGAGCATCAATCGGTGCTCGGCGCATAGGATCCTTCCCTTGTGCCGCTCCAACCAGTTCATTCCAATTATTAAGTCGAATCCCAACCCGTTGAATTCAATGAAGGAGATGGGAAACGCTTCGCCTTTCATTTGAATTGTGGCGGTGTGGTAGTACTTAGTGCATTTTACTCGCTCCTTCGACGGGAGAGTAACCAAGAAATTTGGTAGCTCATCTGCGTCTAGCCCCAACCTCTTCGCAAATGATGGCGATACAAAGGTGTGAGAGGCGACGGAGTCGAATAGTACTGAGGCTTCGATGCCGTTTATTGGGAATGTTCCCATTAGAATGGTGCCGCTTTTGCCGGCTTGCTCTTTGGTGAGGATACTTAGGTTACCTTCGGTACCGAGTCCACAACCTAATTGTTCACAAGATTATAAGTAACGATGGTGGAACGCAAGTGGAATTTAATAACCAACTCTGCTTTTATTGAATAACCAACCATCATACAGGCGGTGTCTCTAATACACGTTACTACTGGATTACATGCCACTACAAGATTAATACTTCTTAAAGGTAAGGTTCAGGCGTCCTGGTTTCATGTGTGTGGCATTGATTATTGCCGGTGGTGGCGTATTCAACTTGATCTTCTGGATCCTGGGATACAGCAACCTTGATTTTCCACGCATAATTAGGACATCTCCTGATCTCAATACCAATTTTTCTGCGAGGTCCACACGCTTCTGCTCGCTATACAAAAATACGGCGTCATCACCAATGGACCAAGACACTACGGGCACTCCTTGTTCAAGGGATTCCGTCGTCTCGTCCTTATCTTGGTGTAAGCCAAGTCGTCCTTCTTTCTTATAGAAGTTGACGATACATAAATCTGCTTCAAGTACAGGGATTGGTTCATCTTCATACTGTTGTGCGGTTTCTACAGCTTGTGTGACAAGAGTTTGGTATTCAGTGGGTATTGATGGAGGTGGCTCCGTCTCCTGCTCGCGTCGTTTGGTATGTCGTGGTATAAGGGTTCCAATCCTTTCCCAAGCACATCATTTTCAGCTTCATGGTAGCTCCACCGGGGAATTCGGGTGTATAAAATCCTCTTGGACCCATTCCTAACTCGTTGCATCGTCGGATGATTGAAACTTGTGCTTCGGGTGTTAGGTATCCTTTTAATAAGATCATACCTGGGCGGATGACCTAACACTGATCGTTGTCGAAGTGGTGAGTGGCGATGTCGGTCTCTTCGTGAGGTGGGTTTGAAGGTATTGGGTAACAGATAAGGAATTTCTCTAAGGTGGTAAATTACATCTAGTGTGAGTTCTAGGCTCACTAATTCATTTCATGCTCAATACATACTTCCATGTTACTTACTCATACTCATTTTCATACTTCAAGTGCTTACGCATTCATGCTCCCATTCATACAATTACTTCAATACTTAGGCATGCTCTTCAAGGATTAAAGGTTACGGTAATTACTTGGGCCTAACTTAGTCCCGGTCCCATCTCGGTCAATGATGTGTAAGGCCGGCTGTCTCTGTGTTGCGCCCTTCTGCGGACCTAGGGACCCCTGTCCCTGTGAGGTAGGCTGGGCATGAGCATCGCCAGATGCAACTTCCTTGCCTTCACGCTGCTTGTAGCCATGGTAGTTGCCCTTGGGCTTAGAGTTTTCTGGGCATGCATTAGCACGGTGCCCCGTCTTCTGGAAATTGTAGCAGTAGATCTCCCTTCCTTGGCAATCGGTGCCGGGATGATCCTTATTGCAATTTCGGCACACATAGCTACGGCCATCATTTTGGCTCTTGCCATGGCCAAATCCAGAACCTATAGCTTCCAAGTTAGCGAGGTTCGGTATACTTACAATACTCCACATACATACTAGTTCACAAGTGTACTAATTCAAATTCGGGTTCTTACCCTTGTAGGGCTAAGACCTCAGTGTCTTCGCTGCCACCGGTGCAGTGTAGGCAAGCTGTAGCGGATCAGCTGCCTTGCCTTCTCAGCATGGGCACTGCCGTCTCCAGAGGTGTTTTTCTGGTAGGAGTACTTTCCTTTCTTCTTCTTCCAAGGTTTGGTTTGGTTTTGGTCGTCGGAGGTGTTACCTTTGCTTCTCACCTTGCGCTTCAGCGCCTGCTCCTCATCTCTTAGCTGGCAGGTGATCTCAACTCGAGATGCAGCGTGGTAACACTCATGAATTACTTGGGCATTAGGTTACACATTTACATACGGAAATACTAATTCACATTGTTCATGGCTTTTAAGGGTTCACGTTGTTTACCTAAAGGGAGGTAAACCGTGCGAATCCCATGCCATACCGGAGTCGATGGCTCAATCCACCGTAGAAGCGGTCGACCAAGACTTAGCCGGTATACCCTAGGTCGGGTAGAAGTCTGAGAAGAGAGGTGAAGGTGCGGTAATATTCATCAACCGTCATCTTCTCCATCATCTTTAGGGCATCGAGCGCAAGCCGTTTCTTGGTCTTGACATGCTCGGGATAGTACTTAGATCGGAGGAGAGAGGTGAATGCTTCCCAACCGAATGCGGGGTCGGCTACGTGCTCGGCCTTAATAAGCTTCCACCAGTCCATAGCTGTGTCCTTGAGGTAATACGCAGCTATCCTCACTCGAACTCCAGCGGGAGTCTCAAGTGTCTCGAATACCGTCTCCATCTCGGAGAAATAGGCCTCGAGCTTGGTGGGGTCGCTCTCGCCTCTAAAGCATGGAGGTCGAAGGTCGGCGACTTCCTTTACCCAATTGGTCTCACGGGGATGAGGCGGGTCGGGCAGTTGTTGCTGCTGCTAGTTTTGCTGTGTTTGTTGTACAGCGTTAATTACTGTCGGTAGCATCTGTGCTACTGTGGCGGCGACGATCTCAGCTATCGTCTATGCGCCCGGTCCATCGTTGGCCCCTCCTCTGGTTCGGCCAGAACCTCGTCCTGACATCTAAACAAGTGTGGATTACGTTAGATACTGTGACCCTACGGTCTTGATTCAAACAATGGTATCGTCTTTGCAGACGTCAAGGGTATCCGTTATCAATAACGGTTATTCTTAGTTAGGTTTCTAGTTCTCCGTTATAAAACGGTTTATAACCTAACTCGGTAATCACTACACTCGGTATTCTAATCATCAGAGCGAGACTTCGCTCTGATTCCACTTTTTGTAACACCCCAACCACTAATCCTTCCATTATCCTCTAATCATTCCCATAAATACCTTACTCGCAACGGAATACTTACTCCCGGCGGGTGATACAACGCCGTTAGCCATCCAAGACTAACAAGGCTACTATTACTTATAGTAACGGTCTGACGATTAGAATATACCGAAAACATACTACTTACTTTACAATGCCAAATACTTACTTACACTTTGATTACCGAGTATCCAAAATATACGAATTACATTCCAAGACTATTCCCAAAATTAAGAGTTTACGCATCTACTCCTTTCTATCCAATCATAATTCATTATCCAAAAAGGTGTACCACATGGTACACCGGCTACTCAAAAAGGCCTTAGCGGTGTACAACTCGGTACACCATCCCAATCTACTAACTACCCCAAAAAGAATTCATTCCGGTCCTTACTTGACCGTCACGCCTCGCGGGTACCTATAGAATAAAAACATTCCCCCTAGGGGGTCAGCTTACGCTGCATATGATAACCGCATACCCCGCGTACTAGCGAGGGTACGCCAACTATTTGGTCGAATACATGCGGTTCGTTTCATTCATATATACATACATGCTTTACACAATACGATTCACTACATTCATTTCACAAGGCATACATACATTCAATACATGCAAGGAACACAATACAAGTCAACCATTCATACTTACTGAATACTCACCGCAATACGGAGATACATTCTCCTGTTCATATCGAAGTCTGTTAGCTCATTACCACACCCGGTTAATCGGGTGTCAATACTCTTTTACTCAAGGTCCAATGACTTACAATAGTCAAGACCGATACGCATACAATACTTAATTCTTATTTACTACTTTACTAAGTAATCGGTATGACTCCGGGCAGGGGTTACTACACATCCCACCATCGGGCTTTAGGGTGCCCACTAATCCAGGATGCTACCCATTCAAGGGAGTTTGGTCCATGGAAATGATTACATCCAGGATTCGGATCCAACCTCTTGTGTTTCCTTATCCTCACGCGTGGCCGAAACTATATCGCTTCTACTCATTCCATTTTACTCATTACTCATGTTAGGATTTAGATGGTTAGGAATTAGTATAATTCATTACTTTCATACCATACATCAATACATTACTCAAGTACACATTACTTACATTACATCTCTTCATTCTCATTTATACATTTCATGAATTATACAAACTAAATGTTCAAGAAGACAACAAGAACAAATAGTTCAAACACAATTAAGTGAAATATAAGTCCGATTCGTGCATTTATCGTTTTGAGTGATCACATAAGCACACAAATCGGGGTAACCAAGTTAGGATACAGGGCATGAAGAAATCATACCGTTCACCGTCGTATTCGTACTTCCGGATTCCTTCGATGTTCAACTATTTGATCCTATACATACATGAAGTTGTATGATCAATGATCCAACTCACTCATTTAGTAATACTCCTAATGTATACTTGCTACTCCTTCACATTCATACTTGATTATAAAACCATTCTTTTCCTTATTACTTCATAAACTTGCTCCCTTACTCATTTACTTACTTTCTTACCTTTACTACTTCATTAATGGTGTACTACTACATATATATGTATATATGTATATAGGCATATATATATATATACATGTGATTACTATAATCATATATTAATTTTTTTTACTCGACCGACCGACCGACCTTGCAAGTCCGGTCCCAAGGTCGTTCCAAGTCAGTAAGTTACATTGCGTGAAAATTTTAGACCGACCGACCTTGCAAGTCGGGTCTCAAGGTTGGTCCATTCCAGTATGTTTCAGACGGGAAAATTTTCGGTCTGACCGACCTTGCAAGTCCGGTCCCAAGGTTGGTCCATTCCAGTATGTTTCAGACTAGAAAATTTCTGGTCCAACCGACCTTGCAAGTCCGGTCCCAAGGTCGGTCCATTCCAGTAAGTTTCCGTCTTTGTAATTCAAGGCTCGACCGACCTTGCAAGTTCGGTCCCAAGGTCGGTTTAGCCCATTACATCAGTTTTTAAATCTGTTTTTGGTGTTTTACTTTCCCATTGCTTCCCTAACCTTTACCAATACATTCCCCACATGTTTAACACTCATTAAACCCTCTAAATCACCTTGGTTCATCCACCAACTTACTACTCAATTCCTACATCCACCTACACAATTTTCCTCATTTCTTCCCAAACTTATACTTGTTTTCCTTACTCTAATGCTACATATTTTGTTTCCTCTTTTATGCTACAGATTTTCACCCAAACTTCTATCCTCCAATTCTTCCTCAACTAATGCTACTACTAGCATTCCAATTGCAATACTTTACACCCTAGCTCTTCTCATTACCTCAATTCCCTCAAATCTATTTCAAGATACTAGATTACTCCCTTTACACTCTCCAAATACACCTAGTCACTACCTAGGTTATTTCCTCTCCTTACACAACTAAGTCCTCAGATTCCTAAACAAATTTTGACATAGTCTCCCCTATATTTTTAGCATTACCCACACATTGTTTCAGCTCACAATTGCTCATTCCTACACCTGTTCATCCAATACATTACATACACATTTCTACTCCACTACAACACAATAAAATTCCAGCACATACACATTCCATACCCAATGTTTTCCCAAGCTTTTAAACTTCATTTAAAAACTTCAAAACTGTTACATTACCTCTCCTCATCATACTATGTTGAAGACTTAGGTTTTGCAGATGATAGCCTCCTCAGTGAAAGTAGCGATGCAGAGATACTAGGCGCGATACAGAAAGATGTTCCAGCTCGAGTACCTCTGCAGAAGCATCTGTCCACGATCTCCTGTATGCCAAGAAGCGCGACGTTGCTGAAGTAGTTGCGGAAATCTCGCATCGTTGGAGCAGTAGCAAGACGTGAGATCGTGACGCACAAGGAGGACCATAACTCCCGATACTTGCGGAACCAACCCAAGGAGTCGTTACACTTGAAGACTCCACCGAAGATTTAGGAGATAGTTGACAAGTATATAAGCATGCGAATGTAATTAGTTAAGGTGTGCATTCGAGATTATTCAGAGAGATACACCGCCTTGAGAGAGAAAATCTTGAGAGATCTTAGTGAGATAGTGTCAATTAGCTTAGGTATTTATTACCTAGAGAGCACACATAACATTCCCCTTTACTCCTTGTGACGCATTGATCAAAGCCGAGAGTAGAGCGAGTGTTGGATGAGACAGAGTACCTCTGTCGAATCCCAAGATAGGAAGCTAGGTTGTAATTCACATTGAGTTTCAATACAAGCAGAATCCTATCTTGTTAAGTTTAAACAAAAGCTTCCGCGTTACTTTTACACACCTTTATTCTTCAAGCAGAGTTGATCTGAGATTAACACCTCAGACCTACTCGGTCAGCACCCCGATCCCATCAAGTGGTATCAGAGCCTGCGTTGGCTGACAAATCTCTCAAAATGGCGGAAATCTCAAACACCAACAACAACAACAGAATGCAAGTGGAGAATCCAAAGCTAACTTCCACAAACTACAACATGTGGAAAAACGAGATGGAGTCACACCTCCAGTCCTTGAATCAACAACTCTGGACGGTAGTGACGAAAGGCACTTCCCAGTACCTGAAGGGAAAGATCCTAGCTCCTATACTGCTGAGGAGCGCAGATGCGTTGAGCTAAATGCCCAAGCCGTACGAGTCATCTACACCAGTCTCTCTCCACCTGAAAGAAGAAGAGTGTATCACATCAAAGTAGCCAAAGACATCTGGGATCACCTTCGAGCTGTTCACGAAGGAAATACTGAGCTTCGAAAATCAAAGATACAAGAACTGAAGATGGACTACGAAAACTTCGTAGGAAAGCCTGGAGAATCCCTCAGCGACATGCTCGCTCGATTTACTGAACTCACCGCTACTATGGAAGAGCTACAGATTGGAGAGTCAAATGAAAACATCAACAACAAATTTCTGGACAGTCTGGGTGAGGAATGGACCGAGAGCGTTATCTCCACGAAGGCGTCCAAAAGTCTAGAGAAATGGACTCTGACCGACTTGGGATCCTATCTTCAGTCCATCAACAAGTACAAGATGAATATCAAAAACAGAGGTAATAATTCTCACCCAAACCATGCTGTTTCGTTTTCCAATGTGAATCAAGCTTTGCAGGTAAAGACTACGCCCAGCCAGATAGCAGCTCACCAGAATGAGTCATTCCACTATGACGCTAACTCTCCAAATCAGGAGTTAATCCAGCAACTTCGGGACACTCTGATTGACGGCATAATAGAAGAAGGATCAGCGAACACCTTCGAAGACATGGCCATGCTGGTCAAGAACTTTAAGAGATTCATGCGAGATCGATCAGAAGGGAACAATCCAAACAGGTTCAGTCAAAATCAAAACCGACAATATCAATCCTACAATCGTAATCAGCAAGGTACTACGGGAACTGGAGACCGAGTATGCTTCAAATGCCTGAAGCCGGGGCACTACGCCAACAACTGTCCTCTCAAGAAGAAAGATGATCGCGAGCAATCATCACTAATGGCAAATTCAGCATGGGGAGACTCTGACTCAGAAGAACCTGAGATAGGAACGTCAAGCCTAATATGCCTCATGGCTCACAAAAGTCAGGTATGCAAGAGTCCCTCTTCAGAGGTAACTGAATATTTCTCAGATTCATGTGCTATTCCCTCTTTAGATTTATCTACTTACTACATCGACCCAAATCATCCTGAATTTGAATTAACTGAAGAACAAGACAGGATAGCCTCTCTTTATGAAGAAATCCATGTGCTAAAAGGTCATGTCAACAACGATCGTCTAAAATTGCAAAAATCTGAAGAAAAGGCCGAACGACTTGAAAAAGAGCTAAAAGATGCTCACAACCTCATCAACTCCTTACAAAATCAAGTCTCTCTCTACAGAAAAATCGTTCCAAAATTCCACAAAAATTCTTCAAACCAATCACCTTTGTTCGTGAGGTTGCTGCAATGCAAAAGCCAAAATTCTTTGAAAACGAACTCCGTGAGTCAAAAGAAAGACAAGTTCGACTTGAGAAAGAGTCGATTCCCTGAACATCGCCCTTAAAAAGGCACGGATGGAATCGGTCTCATCATCTAATCCTCCTCGTTGGCTGAGAAATAAAGGCAAAGTAAACCTACCAAAAATAGCCACAAAACCCAATGATCTTCAAAGAAGGAAACTCCAAAAAGAAAAATTTGAAAACAAATTCCGTTGGCAAAAGAAGTACGTTCATCTACCTTCTTTATTAATTTGTGGTTACTGTGGTTACGACGGGCATATTCACTCCTCGTGTCATAAGCTTGGCAAAGATTTGTCTTTTAATATGCAACGTTTACATACTCTGTCTAAAGCACGAGATGGTTATAGCTCTCTTTCAAAGAGGGAACCCAAGTTCGCCTGGGTTCCCAAGTCTAACTTTTGATTATCTTGTAGGGAGAGACCGTGGACAATGACTCTTGGTTTCTGGATAGTGGATGCTCACGACATATGACAGGAGACCCTGACAAGTTCACGACTCTCTCTCAACACAACGGGGGGAAAGTCACTTTTGGCGACAATGCTCATGGTGAAATCATTGGTATTGGAACCGTCGGTAATCCCTCCTCTTTAAAATAGAAAATGTTAATTTAGTAAATGGACTTGGACACAGCCTTCTAAGTATCTCTCAAATCTGTGATCTCTCTAATGTTGTTCTTTTCTCGGCCTCTGACTGCAAAATTTTTGACGAGCAAACAGGTCTTCTGAAAGCCACTGGTATAAGGGTGAACAATCTTTATAAGCTATCTCTTGAAAACCCTAACCTAGATGGTACTCTCTGTCTTAGTGTACAGGACAAGAAATATCCCTCCTTATGGCATTTTTGCCTAGGTCATGCACACGGCAAACTACTAAACAACAAAACAGAAATCTTGTAGTGGGACTTCCTCAGACGAACTTCTTCCAGACCGACATCCTCTGTCCTGCGTGCGTACAAGGGAAACATTCTAGATCAAGCTTTCCAGGTAAAACAGATATGTCTACATCATCTTCACTGGACATGCTACACATGGATCTATGTGGGCCAATGCGTGTTCAAAGCAAAAGTGTAAGAAGTACGCTCTAGTCATCGTCGATGACTATTCGCGCTGGACATGGGAAAAGGGAATCATGCATCAACATCAGCTGCTCGTACTCCACAACAAATGGAGTTGTAGAACGAAAGAATCGCACGCTTGTAGAAATGGCAAGAACAATGCTCATCGATAGTAACCTTCCAGCCACATACTGGGCAGAAGCTATCAACACTGCAGCATACATTCTAAATCGAGCATCAATTCATCCCTTCATCGGCAAAACCCCATATGAAATTATCAAAGGCCGTCCTCCTTCAGTCACACATCTACGGCGCTTCGGATGCAAGTGCTTCATACACAACAATGGAAAAGATAATCTCGGCAAGTTTGCTTCTAAGAGTGATGAAGGAATCTTCCTCGGCTACTCATCACAAAGTCGAGCTTACAGAGTCTTCAATAAACGTACAGCCTGTCTCGAAGAAAGCCCTCATATTCGTTTCGAAGAGCTCTCTAACTCCAGTGACTGTGACCACAAACAAAAACCACACGAAGATGCCGCAGATACTACCTTCATTGAAATACCAGTAGCTACTATCCCTGCACCACAAACACCTCTTGCAACAGACTCATCCTCTGACAGCGACGACGACCCTGACGACTCATTCAAGGATGCCTCACCTACTCCCACACAGGAACCACTACCTCCTCCACAAAACACAACGACACCCACACCTAACGATCACTCACCACCAGATCACTCCAATAGTATTCCATCATCCTCCGCAAGAAAATTTCAACAAGCCTCCGCTCACCCCATTTCTCAAATCCTGAGTGATCCATCCAAAGGCGTGCAAACACGTAGTGAACTGCATCAGAATCTATGTGCCTTCAATGCCTTTCTATCCAAAATCGAACCTAAGAATGTCAACCAAGCTCTACAGGATCATGACTGGATACTCGCCATGCAAGAAGAATTACATTCTCTACAAAGACACTCTGTCTGGCGACTTGTTCCATGCCCAACCAATCATAAACCAATTGGTACAAAATGGGTGTTCCGCAACAAGTTAGATGATCAAGGAAATATCTCTCGCAACAAAGCCAGACTGGTAGTCCAGGGATATGCTCAAGCTGAAGGAATTGATTACGATGAAACTTATGCTCCAGTAGCTCGAATTGAGGCAATTCGAATACTCGTGGCCTACGCAGCACATCGAGGTATAAAACTCTACCAAATGGATGTAAAAACTGCCTTTCTACATGGATACATCGACAGAGATGTATATGTTGCTCAACCTCCGGGTTTCGAAGATCCACATCACCCAGAGTATGTCTACAAGTTAGATAAAGCATTATATGGCCTGAAGCAGGCACCTCGGGCATGGTATGAACGTCTTTCATCTCTACTTATTGTCCCATGGATTCATTCGAGGTAAAGTTGACAAAACTCTTTTTACTCTCACCAAAGGTGAAGACATACTCATTGTGCAAATATACGTGGATGACATAGTTTATGGATCCACTATTCCTGAACTATGCTCATTCTTTTCTGATCTCATGAGTAAAGAATTTGAAATGAGTGCTCTTGGAGAATTGAAATTCTTTCTAGGTCTACAAGTCACCCAACAGGAAAACGGGACTCAAATTCATCAACAGAAATACATTCACGAGCTGTTAATCAAATACAAGATGCAGGATTCAAAAGCCACACCCACTCCAATGACAACAACAGAGAAGCTACATATGGATGAAAAAGGAATTGCGGTTGATGCTACGCTATACAGAGGTATGATAGGTTCCCTTCTTTATCTAACAGCAAGTAGGCCTGACATTCTATATGCTGTATGTCTCTGTGCAAGATTTCAGGCAAACCCAAAAGAATCACACCTACAAGGCGTAAAGCGAATTTTTCGCTATCTGAAAAGTACCCAAGACTTGTACCTCTGGTACCCAAGTACTCCTGATTTCACTCTAATGGGTTATAGTGATTCTGATTTTGCAAGCTCCTTATTAGACAGGAAAAGCACGTCTGGTACTGCACAATTTTTAGGACTATGTCTTGTCGCTTGGAGTTCAAAGAAGCAAAACACAGTAGCACTGTCATCCGCCGAGGCCGAATATGTCTCCGCCGCTGCTTGCTGTGCACAGATTCTCTGGATACAACAACAACTACAGGACTATCTCATTCCTCCGACTTGTACTACAATTTTTTGTGACAATAATAGTGCTATTGACTTATCTAAAAATCCTGTTCATCATTCCAGGACAAAGCACATTGAAATTCGTCACCATTTCTTAAGGGATTGCGTTGAAAAAGGACAGATACAACTAGAGTATGTTCCTACTTCAGAGCAACTTGCAGACATATTCACCAAGCCACTGCAACGAGGTCCTTTTGAAGCACTACGTTCACAACTAGGTATGACCCGTATGACCTAGCTAAGGTCGTATCTCCTTCTCGTGTTTTGTTAATTTCGGGGTGAAATGTATGAATATGTCTGATGACCTAGTCTGTCTGTTTAAGTAACAAAACACCAGCGTAAAAACAAGAGTGTTCAGTTTCTGATAACTAAACCCGCGAAATTCTCGCCCTACTATCCGCAACACCCCAGCTCAACCAATCACCTCACATTACCCTGACCACGACGTCTGCCTATATTCCGACGTCAATATCTCTCACCCCCCACGTCCAATCACACCAAAGTCCGATTTCTTTGCTTCTCTTCGTCTTCTACACTCGCTTGTCCACTTCGATCAACCTCCGATCTCCATGGCTTCCAACCCTAACCCTAACACCATGTTTTCCGACGCCGAATTACCCAACGACCCTTTGCTCCTCCAAGCTCTCATCAACAAACTCACCATCCTCCAAGCCAAACAAACCCCTACCTCCACCTCTGACTCAACCGCCGTAGCCCCTGCAATGTCCGTCGACACTCAACCCATCACCACCACACTACCCACCGTCACAACTGAAACAACCGCCATAGTTCACACTACGGCATCCACAAAATCGGAAGATACCCCATCACCAACCAAACAAACATCCCCTCCCACCACCCCGATCATACCCACTCCCGACACTATCACAAAATCTCCGACTAAACTTCAGTTCGGATCTCTTCCACCCGCTGATGAAGAAGCAAAAGATCAACAACCCAACTCTCCTGCTAAAGAACCCACTGAGGTACTTGACCTCGAAGCCCAGCAACCTGCTCCTGAGTGTTCACCACCACCCAAGAAAACCCGCCGTGCTAAATCCAACGTCCCCCGCCCTCCAGCTACTCGAACTCTTCGTTCTCGAGCCAAAAACCCTCAGTCATCCTCAAAACCCACTTCTGATGCTCCTGTTCCTGCACCATCTCCTGTCGTCACGGCACCAACTACTGAAGAAAAGCCGCGCAGTACCACCAACTCTTCAACCCAGGCAGACTCCGACACGGCAACGACTTCCACCAGAAAGCGACTCCGTCCTCGCTCCGAGTCTGTCCCACCTACACCTGCTACTCGACTAGGTCTGATCGACACCCACTCTGCCGTCTACTCCTTACCAGCTGACGATTCTGCTGAATCACGACACTTGGTAAAGGGAAAGCTACTCGACCTGGACTGGCTCCAATCGATGGCCTTCGACATGTTCGAGGAGATGCTCCGCTTCCAAAACTGGATCCATCTCTTCCACGGCATTCAGACCTACCATGAGGCAGAGGCGTATGAGTTCTACCAAAATTGCGTCATTCGCAAGGGGAAGATAATGACAGAGGTACACGGCAAACCCATCCTTCTCGACTCAAACTCAATAGCAACCCATCTAGAAATTCCAACTAGCGGATTAGAATTTTATGATAGGGCTGGTTTTCCTGATCTAGGGTTTATAAGTGCAAAAGAAGTCTATGACTTCTTCCTACCAAACAGCAGAGTCGGTCACTCCTTTGAGCGACCAGCTCTGTCCAATACCCACCAAATGCTCCATACATTGGTGATCAAAAACTTAGTCCCTAGAAAGGAAGGAAATCAGTTTGTTCGTCCGCTTGATCTTGCTATTATGTACTGTCTGATCCACCACCAAAAGATAAACCTCTCAAAGTTAATCCTCAACCACATTGCCTCAACCATCTCCTCACCCCGACACAGCCTGGGGTACGTATTCTGGCTCCCAAAAATCTTTACCCACTGTGATGTTGTCCTCGATCCCTCCAAAGCCAGTCGGATAATGGATACCGACATACTTGGTCAGATCCTGTACAACAAAACCCCGTCTTTCCAGATCAAATCGGTCTCCAAGACAAACCCTCCCTCCAAAAAGCTAGCCCCACCAAAACCCGCATCACCCCCTGACTCCGTCTCTTTATCTGAAAGGGTAGCAGCGGTAGAGAACAACCTCGCCACTCTATCCAAGAAGATAGACATGCTCATCGACGTCCTCAACAAGAACCACAAACAGACGATGAACATCATTGCAGGGGGAGTCGAGAAGCTGGCAGAGGAGTTCCGGGAAACATTTGCTGAAACTCTGGAAGCGGCTAAGCGATTGGATGGCGCTGGGACTTCGGGGGAAGATGGAGCACGGGATGAGGACACAGGAATGGATGGAGGAGATGACTAACTTTGTTACCCCACCCCTTTAAGCCTTAGGCAGTAGTGATTCTTGAATACTTTTGACTTACGCTGGTGGTTTGTTTAACTAACTGTTTCAGATAATGGTTTTTTTGGATATTTTTGTGCGTTTCCCCTGATGTTGGCAAACGGGGGAAGCGGTGTATCCCGCGGCTGGTGTCTGCGGGTAACTATGTGTGGATAATGAGTGCCTCTGAAGGCCTCATCTGTTTTTGCTTGGTCGTTTATTTCTGCAACGTGATATTTGAAGTAGTTTACGTACTATGGTTTTTTATCTGTTCTTATCAACTGCATTATCTTAAGGGGGAATATATGTTTAAGGGGGAACAAACAGCAAGTTGTTCTCCCAAGATAGTTGCTCCGCTTTGTTGTCTGTTCTTCTTGCAGGTACATCCTATACAAAACCTCAAGGTTACGCTGGATACACTGAGTTTGCCATCATCAGCAAAAAGGGGGAATTTGTTGAAGACTTAGGTTTTGCAGATGATTGCCTCCTCAGTGAAAGTAGCGATGCAGAGATACTAGGCGCGATACAGAAAGATGTTCCAGCTCGAGTACCTCTGCAGAAGCATCTGTCCACGATCTCCTGTATGCCAAGAAGCGCGACGTTGCTGAAGTAGTTGCGGAAATCTCGCATCGTTGGAGCAGTAGCAAGACGTGAGATCGTGACGCACAAGGAGGACCATAACTCCGATACTTGCGGAACCAACCCAAGGAGTCGTTACACTTGAAGACTCCACCGAAGATTTAGGAGATAGTTGACAAGTATATAAGCATGCGAATGTAATTAGTTAAGGTGCATTCGAGATTATTCAGAGAGATACACCGTCCTTGAGAGAGAAAATATTCTTGAGAGATCTTAGTGAGATAGTGTCAATTAGCTTAGGTATTTATTACCTAGAGAGCACACATAAGAACATTCCCCTTTACTCCTTGTGACGCATTGATCAAAGCCGAGAGTAGAGCGAGTGTTGGATGAGACAGAATACTTCTGTCGAATCCCAAGATAGGAAGCTAGGTTGTAATTCACATTGAGTTTCAATACAAGCAGAATCCTATCTTGTTAAGTTTAAACAAAAGCTTCCGCGTTACTTTTACACACCTTTATTCTTCAAGCAGAGTTGATCTGAGATTAACACCTCAGACCTACTCGGTCAGCACCCCGATCCCATCATACTACAACATACTCATTACTCATTACTATATACATTACTCATTTTTAATACTTAATATCTGTTACACTACACAATACAAATACTAGTTCAAGATAAGCACAAATACCTTGTCTTACTAGTTTTCTTTCTTTCCTTTCCTTCTCTTCTTTTCCTCTTTCTTTCTTCTCTTGTTCTCGGTTCCAATGGGGTTCACACACCAATGCTACAACCCATATCAATACACACAACTATTTAGAAAACTATCTTTACCAACCTAGGGTTTTTGCTTGTTTAAGGTTTAGAATGAAGCATTACCTTCCAATGGATAGATGGAGTGGTGGACAGCAACCAAAGCAAGATTCCAACACCAATGAGAAAGCCAAAACCGGCTTGAATACAAGGCACCAAACAAGGGTTTAGTTTGAATTTTCGTTTTGCCAACAAGGGCTAGAAAAGATAAGTTTTCAAGAATATTTTTACCTCAAAATGACAAGGAGGTGAAGGTGCTTCTAATGGTGGTACTCAAGCTCCAAATGCAGCACACCCATGGAGATGAAGTTGGTTGTTTTCGATTTTTGAAAGGAGTAAAGTGTTCTCCTTTGCAAGGGGATTCCAATGGTACTAATTTTATAATTTTTGGAGAAGGATTAAGGGGTTAACAAGAGGAGAGAAGGTGAGGTTTTGTGTGGGTTCTCAAATCTCCGTGGCCATTGCATGAGGAAGGAGAAGAGAATAGAGAGGGAGGGGAACCGTGAGAGAGAGGTGAGGATAGGAGAGAGAATGTGAGTTTTTACTTTTTACTTATTTTTCTTGTCTTTTAGCAAATAAGAGAGAGTTAAGTGAGTGTGAGAGAGGAGGGAAAATCGGCCCCCTATACACACCTCTACAGATTTTTAATTTTTATTTGCAAAGTGGACACACTAAGTTTGTTTATTTACATTCTCACCCCACAACTTCTCGGTTGTTACAGTTTTTACTAACTGGAACCCGTTTTCTGGAATTTTCTCGTTTAATTAATTTTATTGGTTCCCAACCTTTATTAATGTTTGTTAAGGACCATTTGGTTGACCGAAATCGTTACGAGTCTATTTGACTCGCTTAAGGTCGCGTTTTCCCGATTTCATCGAAAAACGCGCTTTAAGGTTCGTTTATGCTTTTAACCCATTTCAAAGGTCTGTTTTCTTCGGGATTTGTTCCCTCATGTTTATTTAACTGTAGTTAAGCCTTTAAAATTATAATTAGCCTAATTAATCACTATTTTTAATTACGGGGTATTTCAGCCGGTGGAGGGACCGATACAATAGGAGTTGACGTCGAAGATGTCATTTTGAGTTTGTCTCTAGATAGGAGGTTTCTGGTAGTGGGAGGGCAAAGGGCATTGGTTTTGGAACGACGGATATTTTTGGGTGGTGTGACTTTTCTGGAGCAGAGATTGGGGCTATTTCAAGAACTGGGTTTTTGGGGGTTTTTTCAGTATCTTTGGTGGGGGACGTGGGTTGTGGATTTTGGAGGGTTTTTCAATTGGTGGTTCGAGAGAGCCAAACTGAATTTGCTCATAGTGGGGTGATTTTGTGATGGTGTCGGGTGTAGGTATCACTAGAGTGGTTAAAGTAGTTGATTTCTTGGTTGGAGAGGGAGTGGTTTCAGATATTTGTGGCGAAGGGGTGGGTTTATCGAAAAAGTCAATTCAGTGGTGGTGTTGAGTAGAGGTGTGGTGAGGGGTTGGGTGTCGATAGACATTTCTGGTGCTATCGTAGTTGAGGCGGAGGTGGAGGTGGGTGTTTTTTTGGCTTGGAGGGCTGAAAGTTGGTTGATCAAGGCTTGTAGGAGCTGGGGATTTTGGGTGACGTCTGTGGGTATGTTGACATCGGAAAGGTTGGTGAGGATGTTTGAGTTAGAGTTGGAAGCCATGGTGAGGAAAGGACAGATCTTGGATTGCGACGGTGATCGGAATGTGTGTAGGCTTAGAGGCTGGGCAAGATTCGCAAGGTAGAAGAAGGAAAAAACCATAGCGTGAATATAGGTAGTGTCAGGAAAAATATTTTTGATTGGGCGAGAGGAGTGGTAATGGATTGAGGGGCTAAAATCTCACGGATTGTTTTTTGCGAGGAATGAGAAAAGTATCATGCTTTGGTGTTCTTGTTTGACAGTCAAACTATGTCTTTAGACATACTCATGCATTTTACCTAAAATGAAGGAAAAACAAGAGAAGGAGATACTGCCTTTGCTAGGTCATGCGAGTCATCCCAAGTTGTGAACGCAGGGTTTCAAATGGGCCTCATTGTAATGGTTAGGTGAATATGTCTGCAAGTTGATTAGCAGTGGGGACGTACTCTAGTTGTACCAACCCTTTCTCAACGCAATCTCTTAGGAAGTGGTGACGAATCTCATTATGCTTTGTCCTGGAATGATGAACTGGATTTTTAGATAAATCAATAGCACTATTGTTATCACAAAAGAAAGTAGTGCAAGAGGGAGGTATTAGATAGTCTTGTAGTTGCTGTTGAATCCATAGTATCTGTGCACAGCAAGCAGCTGTAGAGACATATCCGCCTTCAGCAGATGACAGAGCTATTGTGTTCCGCTTCTTGGAGCTCCAGGCTACAAGACATGGCCTTAGAAATTGTGTGGTACCAGACGTACTCTTTCTGTCTAACAAGTAACTTGCAAAGTCAGAGTCACTATAACCCATTAGCATAAAATCATGAGTACTTGGGTACCAGAGGTACATGTCCTGAGAACTTTTTAGATAGCGAAAGATTCGCTTGACACTTTGCATGTGGGATTCCTTTGGAATTGCCTGGAATCTTGCACAAAGACATACATCATAGAGAATGTTAGGTCGACTTGATGTTAAGTATAACAAAGAGCATATCAAACCTCGATATAGTGTTGCATCAATAGATATCCCTTTTTCATCAAGATGTGGTTTTTCAGTTGTGACATCGAAGTAGGAGTTGCCTTAGAGTCCTACATCTTGTATTTGATGAGTAGCTCTTGGATGTACTTTTGCTGATTAATTTGAGTGTCATTTTCTTGCTGATTGATTTGAAGTCCTAAGAAGAATTTCAATTCTCCTAGGGCACTCATTTCAAACTCCTTACTCATTAGATCAGAAAAGAAAGTGCATAATTCTGTAATGGTGGATTGATAAATTATATTATCCACATAGATCTGGACAATGAGTATGTCTTCACCTTGGTGAGAGTGAAAAGAGTTTTGTCAACCTCACCTCGGATAAATCCATGAGACAACAAATAAGATGAGAGATGTTCATACCATGCTCTTGGATCTTCAAATCCCGGAGGTTGAGCAACTTAAACATCCCTGTCAATATAACCGTGCAAGAATGTAGTTTTGACATCCATTTGGTATAATTTCATACCTTGATGTGTTGCATATGCCACGAGTTAGATAAACAACATGGGTTTGCTATCATCAAAACTAAAGGATCTTAACTTAACATTTCCCTATCAATTGGCTTGATCCTGTTATGCTTTGTATCACCTCTATTAAATGCACCATTCTGATTAATGGCTTACCAGGTAATCAGTTTCTGCCTACTGAGGAAATTAGACAGGGAGACCCTCTTTCTCATTTCCTCTTCATCTTAGTTCAAGAGGCCTTCTCCAGTGATCATGTTCTCGCTTCAATGTCAGGGCATTTTAAAGGTATCAAGATTTCTCAATCCAGTCCCTCTATCTCTCATCTAGCCTTTGCTGATGACATCCTTATTGGTGGGTCGGCTTCAGTGGTTAAGGCTTCTGCTCTCTGCAACGATTTATTTGGTGTTTATATTAATACTAAGAAATTATCCTAGAATTCAACAGTTCCAAAGATCGTCGGGTTGCAAAAATCCCGGTCGAAATAGTATAGTAATTAAAGAAGCGACCGGGGTGTCAATCCACGGGACTCGAAGAGTAAGTCTAGCCTTAGGTGTTGGTTAACTTGAAAATGGGGTTTTTGTTTTGATTTTAGGTTGCAAATAAATAACAGGAAAGTAAATAGCAGAAAAGTAAAGTGATAGTTTGGGAGTGTGAACGGTACTCTAGGTTCAGGGAGTTGTTTCACTAGCTAGGTTCTGCATATTCTACTGCTTAAGTGGAGACTTGGATCGGCTTGTAATTCTCAATTATCTATTCTGTATTAAGTCATAATTCCAGATAGCTCATCTAGACAGGGCATGTAGTTCTAGTCTAGACCTAGCAAGTATATCTAGATGGTTTAATGCGCAGAATTACTAGTCTGGTTGGTTCAATCCGGACTAAAGCCTAGTGACTAAAGGAATCTATCCGATTGCAATTATCACAGGTAACAGGTTAATAGGACCGTCAATGCTAATCACCTTGTCTGATCATAACATGATTCGAGGGCTTATAATAACTTAGCAACGTTTATTAAAAGCACTTAAAAGCATTAACCTGAACAATCCAAATTGTCTCAACAAGCAGCAAAATAATGCAGAGTTTAACTAATTACAACATCCCTTCCCCTAGAGTAAATCCTTTAGCTAGACATAGCAGTTATAATCATAAATGAGAGAGAGTTAGAAGAATCATCTGTTACGAAGATCTTCTTGCCGCTCCGTCCTTTGTCCTTGCTCCGTGCTAGCTTGAAGGTTGATCTCGGTGATAATGGAGTGATTGGGTGAAATGGGGCGAAAATGGAAAGTTTGGGCGAATTTGTGAGGTGTCCGGCTGTGTAGGGTCGGACACAGGCCGGACGTGAGATGTCCGGATCTGTCTGGGTCGGACTGATCCGGACGTGGGTGGAATGAGCCTGTCCGGATCCGGACAAGGGTCGGACAAGGCTAAAATGCGCGAAACTGAAACTGGATATGAGCGGAGGTTGACGAAGGTGTTCGTGAGATAGGTGGGTGATTCGTGAATGGTTTTATGCAGGTTTATGGAGGGGATAGAAATGAATGGAGATGGAGCGTAAGGTGAGTGAGAGGATTAGAGAGGGGGAGACTGTGAAGTCAGGTACGAATTGAAATGTAAGGAGAAGGGGTTTATATAGGGTTAGAAAGGAAAACAAAATCAGTGGAAGTTTGGTAAGGGTGTTTGATTGAGCATTAATTGAGGATGGAGCGTAGTAATAATAATCTTCAGTGCGCCGCTCCCCTGTTTCCATGCACTGTCGTTGATAATTAGCGAAAGGCTAATTATCGGTGCGTGCCTTTTTATTTTTCAATTCTGTGTGACGTCCGGATCGTGTCCGGATTGTGTCCGGATCCGGACGTGACACAGAGTTTCAGATCTGGATCTCGACTCTCGGATCTGGAATTTTTAGTCATGTCCGGATTGCGTCCGGCCCATGTAGACCGGACAAGAGATGTCCGGCTTTGTGTCCGGCCAAACCATCCGGACAAGACCAATTTTTCTGTCTCTTGTCCTGATTTGTTCCCGTTTGTTGTGTTGTAATCCTTATGATGTATAATCTTTATTTCCTGGGTTTTTCCTGTATTTAACATATATAACACATCAGTTCTTATCAAAGCATCAATTTTAGGAAAAACACATAATAAGTGGGAAACATTGCATGAATTGTTACAAATTATAAGGTATTTAAACCCTAAAAAGCCTATATGTTTCACACTTATCAACTTCCTCACACTTAAGCTTTTGCTTGTCCTCAAGCAAAATAGAATAAGAATATCTCTAAAACCTTCAATAATCTCAAATTTGAAACAAGTGCAGGGCGAAATCAAACCAAGTGATAAATGAAAGAATAATCTCGCTCTCTGAGGTAGGTTTTCACAAACAGTGAAGCAGGAACAATTTTTGTAAAAGCATAGAGAAACTAGATTGTAGAAAACAAGTTAACTTAGCTTGGGACTTTCCACCATTTTCATTCCTCTAACCTTTGGATGACAAGGGGTGTGAAGTAATGCCTTATTCCGCAATACCTTTCAACACCACGTACTCATGATCAAAAACAAAAATTAAACTGCAATGAATTCTTTTCTTTCACATGCAAAAATTTCTTCTTCCAAGAATTATATACAAAACAAACGAAATATTGTGAATTGCAGAGTTTATCCCGTAACCCAGACTTTTCTCTCTATCCATGTAACGGTGTTGGGCCAACTATCCTAGATCACGAGACCTTAGGTAGATAGGTGATAAGGCACCCTTAAGACTTAATAACCGGATAGACGAGGCCTGCTATTGTTAGGAAAAAAATTTTTGATCAGTGGAGTACCTTGCCTTACCTTTTTCATTCCAAACATTCACTTCATTTCCAGAATCCCAAGCTAAAATAATCTGGTTTCCACAATTAGCCAATCTACCAGATTTTTAGTGAAAAGAGAGTATTTTTAAATAAAACTATTTTTATACAAACCTCATCAAACAAAAAGATTCCTACGGTTTTCACTTTGGTTTAACAACACTCGTTGTGCACAGGTATTAGAGAAGCAAAAAGCAAGTGTGGCATTAAAGAACAAGTAGCATGTTTTCAGGGAAAGGTCTCTCCTTCCTCACACTTAAGATGAGCAATGTCCTCATTGGTCAAAGAAGAAGAACAGAGAAAAGAGCTTTCAAAACATGCTATACTCATAATAGATGCATATGCCATAATTAACCTTCAACGCAACAAATGTGGAACATCAAATAAGTGAAATTAGGAACAGAGACTCCCCTGGTGTTATGGATTGAGGAAGATGTTCTTCCTCACACTTGAAGTTTGGCAGGGGTCGAGAGATTCCTCATGAGTCACAGACAGTATGCGTGTCGTCCAGAGCAAAAATGGCGAGTTTCTAAACGATAAACAAAAGCAGTGAGAAACCTAAGCAGCAAGAAAAGAGAAGCAATTAATGCACCAATACCCGAAACCGATCGAGCAGCATGTTCTATTTGAACATATTGTGGCACATAGTTGTTCTATGAGAACCAAGGCATTAAAACATCCAAACATGGCAAATAATAACAATAAACAGTAGAACAATAACATAGAAAACAATTGCAATTTTTTTTTTTTTTTTTTTTTTTGTGTCCGGATCAACTTGGCCGGACGCAGAACCGGACGTCTCATGTCCGGATTTGCGTCCGGATGGATTTAGCCGGACACGTTGAAAACGTTTTTTTTTTTTTTTTTTTTTTAAATTAAATTAAAAATCACTACTCTAGAATACCTCATTCATAAAAAGAAACATTACTACAAATAATCAAACAAAAATAAACAAACACACGAAATGCAGAGATTAAATAACAAGAGTGTTAAAGGACTCCTTGCTCCTTGGTGAACATTGTCATGGTTCTTCCTCACACTTGAGTTCAGTTTAGCATTAGAGTGAAGTACCTGAAAGATTAAGTCTGCAAAACCAGAAGAACTCAGGTGGAACTAGATAAAACCCTTAGTTATAAAGTAAGAGCCATGGCTCTTTCGATTTGCGCAACAGTGATTAACACTCTGCTAAATAAGAACAAAAGAGGAAATTAATTAACTAAACCAAGGAAGAGATACAAACCGGTGGGTTGCCTCCCACCAAGCTGCCCGTCTTTATGGTCTTTGGCTAGACCTCAGTTTCGTTATCCCGGGTCAAAAATAAAGGTTGGCAGTGGTGCCAACGGGAATACGAAGTGACCAGCAATCATGATTAAACCACCTGGATCAAAACAAAGTGTTACCTCAACAAATAGAGTAGGAAAATAAATACTCCACAAGACCTGGTTCTTGAGGAGGTATTGACGGTAACAGGTCTCAAGCAGAAGACCAGGGGCTGATTGCTGTTCTTCCTCAAATTGGAGGATGTAAACATCCTCCTCGTTTAGTTGAGGCTCGAAAAGGTTTTGATAGTGGCAAAGTGGTGGTGGTTCTTCCTTCTCAGAATTTAGGATGAAAACATCCTCATCTTCTGGATAAAGCGAGGAGAAGGAAGAGAGAAAACCATCTACATCAGGGTGTACTCCGTCATGAACCGCTTTGCTCTTTGGTTGTTGCAATATCAGAACTAGCTGAGTTTTTAACTCCGCAATTGTATCTTCCAACTCAGCAAAGATCTTCAGTTTGTTCATGTAGAGGTCTTCTCCCTCAGGTTGTTCGACAACATTGTTTATGATTGTACTCTGTTGTTGAACACCGATATTCTGCAGGTAGTCTGGTTGATTCTCTAACCACATCTGCTCTTGTTGTTCGAGACAGTCCTCGAACTCATGAGGTCCTGTGCAATATGAACAGTATATATCTTGGGAATAATAGGAATCCCAATCGAATTCTTCCTCACTTGCCATTATTAGTTAGAAATAACTAATAAAAATAATTGTCAATCAAATCCTTTCCCATATTTTTTTTTTGAATTAAATAGAAACACAAAATTATAATAACAAATGAATTAACCAAGGCTAGGGACTAGACAAAATCAAGTCCCCGGCAACGGCGCCATTTTGCAAACGATATATTGGTATATTAAATACTAAGAAATTATCCTAGAATTCAACAGTTCCAAAGATCGTCGGGTTGCAAAAATCCCGGTCGAAATAGTATAGTAATTAAACAAGCGACCGGGGTGTCAATCCACGGGACTCGAAGAGTAAGTCTAGCCTTAGGTGTTGGTTAACTTGAAAATGGGGTTTTTGTTTTGATTTTAGGTTGCAAATAAATAACAGGAAAGTAAATAGCAGATAAAGTAAAGTGATAGTTTCGGGAGTGTGAACGGTACTCTAGGTTCAGGGAGTTGTTTCACTAGCTAGGTTCTGCATATTCTACTGCTTAAGTGGAGACTTGGATCGGCTTGTAATTCTCAATTATCTATTCTGTATTAAGTCATAATTCCAGATAGCTCATCTAGACAGGGCATGTAGTTCTAGTCTAGACCTAGCAAGTATATCTAGATGGTTTAATGCACAGAATTACTAGTCTGGTTGGTTCAATCCGGACTAAAGCTCCTAGTGACTAAAGTAATCTATCCGATTGCAATTATCACAGGTAACAGGTTAATAGGACCGTCAATGCTAATCACCTTGTCTGATCATAACATGATTCGAGGGCTTATAATAACTTAGCAACGTTTATTAAAAGCACTTAAAAGCATTAACCTGAACAATCCAAATTGTCTCAACAAGCAGCAAAATAATGCAGAGTTTAACTAATTACAACATCCCTTCCCCTAGAGTAAATCCTTTAGCTAGACATAGCAGTTATAATCATAAATGAGAGAGAGTTAGAAGAAATCATCTGTTACGAAGATCTTCTTGCTCGCTCCGTCCTTTGTCCTTGCTCCGTGCTAGCTTGAAGGTTGATCTCGGTGATAATGGAGTGAATTGGGTGAAATGGGGCGAAAATGGAAAGTTTGGGCGAATTTGTGAGGTGTCCGGCTGTGTAGGGTCGGACACAGAGCCGGACGTGAGATGTCCGGATCTGTCTGGGTCGGACGTGATCCGGACGTGGGTGGAATGAGCCTGTCCGGATCCGGACAAGGGTCGGACAAGGCTAAAATGCGCGAAACTGAAACTGGATATGAGCGGAGGTTGACGAAGGTGTTCGTGAGATAGGTGGGTGATTCGTGAATGGTTTTATGCAGGTTTATGGAGGGGATAGAAATGAATGGAGATGGAGCGTAAGGTGAGTGAGAGGATTAGAGAGGGGGAGGACTGTCAGGTACGAATTGAAATGTAAGAGAAGGGGTTTTATATAGGGTTAGAAGGGAAAACAAAAATCAGTGGAAGTTTGGTAAAGGGTGTTTGATTGAGCATTAATTGAGGATGGAGCGTAGTCAATAATAATCTTCAGTGCGCCGCTCCCCTGTTTCCATGCCGACTGTCGTTGATAATTAGCGAAAGGCTAATTATCGGTGCGTGCCTTTTTATTTTTCAATTCTGTGTGACGTCCGGATCGTGTCCGGATTGTGTCCGGATCCGGACGTGACACAGAGTTTCAGATCTGGATCTCGACTCTCGGATCTGGAATTTTTAGTCATGTCCGGATTGCGTCCGGCCCATGTAGACCGGACATGAGATGTCCGGCTTTGTGTCCGGCCAAACCAATCCGGACAAGACCAATTTTTCTGTCTCTTGTCCTGATTTGTTCCTGTTTGTTGTGTTGTAATCCTTATGGTATAATCTTATTTCCTGGGTTTTTCTGCATTTAACATATAACACATCAGTTCTTATCAAAGCATCAATTTTAGGAAAAACACATAATAAGTGGGAAACATTGCATGAATTGTTACAAATTATAGGTATTTAAACCCTAAAAAGCCTATATGTCACACTTATCACTCTCCATCAGATTATTCAGTCTTTTCTGATTTCTTTAGGTCAAAAGATCAACATCAAGAAGTCTAAAGTTATCTTCACTAAACAACTTACCCCTTCTCTAAAAGCTCAAATTAGTAATGTGTTTGGTTTTACTGAAATTCAATCCTTTGACAAGTATTTAGGACTGCCCACCAGAGTGGGTAGAAAGAAAATCTTTCACTATCATTATCTGATTGAAGCTGTAAAAAAGAAAGGTTCTTCTTGAAATATTCTCATGTCCTACCTAGTCAGCAAGATCAGTTATGATCATGAGTGTCTTCCTGTCTATCCCAACTTATACCATGTCTTTGTTTTGGCTGCCTAAGGATACCATCTCTAAAAAATTCAATCTTTGCCTCCTTTTGGTGGGGGAGGAAAAGGGAACTAAAAAGCCATGCATTAGCTTTAGTGGAAGGTATTTGTAAAACCAAAAAGGATGGGGGCATTGGATTCAAATGAATAGCTAATTTCAATCAGGCCTTGTTGTCTCTGGTGGCCAGAACTTTGAGGAGCATTTATTTATGCAAAGTTGATATATTGGAAGCCTTTAAAGGTAATCATGTGTTAGCAGAAATATGTGACTACTTCTACCTAGGCAGTGTACCTATCGTTTTGCGGAATAGTGAATGAGTGGGTTGTCGATCTCAGGGACCTCGTTCAATTAATTGACAAATTAAATTAACCTAATTGAGAAAACTAAGCTAAATTAATAAAACAGGAAATTGTCACTTTTTGAATGGGTTTTACTAGTCTAAACAAAAATAAATAAATAAAGGAATTAAAAGAATAAATAAAACAAATAACGGGTTAAAAATATAATAATTAAAAGACGCTCCCCGAGTTGTTCTGCTCACCTAATTCTTCAGATTTTATTATTAACTCTTCCCCTAACTTTTTATAATTAACTCAGAAACTTTAATTAATTCGTCAACGGCTAAGTCTAACGAACCCTAATTAATTGCTAGAACTAGCAACAGACTAATGCTCTAATTCGGACACAAATAATTGCATAAAGTACAGTTTCTATTGGAGTCCGATTAACCTATAGGCGGTGTCACGCTTCTAGTCATTAATCAGGTTCGACTTCCTATGTCTAGTTAACTATCTCAGCTCTCGCATGTTGATTAGAAAACTACAAGAATTGTTCTAATTATTGGCCAGATAACTAAAACATATTAAGAAGAGGAATCAAACTAATTATAATAATAAAGTTGTACGGAAAAATTAATAAAACATAATCGTCAAGAATTAAACTCACTCCCCAACCCGGGAAGCTAAAAATAAACAACTCACTCATTATTTCAAAGACAAAAATAAGCATTAAAACAGTTATTAAATGACACGTAATAACCAAGAATGTAACAAGAAATAATTAACAAGTAACAAATATAAGCGTAATGAAATAGGTTTAGTAAAACCCTTTGTATGTTCCGATCCGGTTCATGTTTTGCCGTTCTGTCTGTGTCGACATCTTTCCATGCCGGTTCGCCTCGTTCCTTCTCACGCCGGTGGATGATTCTCGCTCTCGCCTCCTCTCCTCGTACAGTCGACGATGAAAAACAATACTGGAACGATATGCGAACGACGATGGCGGATGATGATGGATGGCGGAAGATGACGATGGTGATGGGCGTACGGAAGTGGAGATGGTGGTGTCGGTTGCGGGCGTCAATGGCAGAGGATGTATGGTGGATGATCGAGGATGTGGAACGCGAATCACCGGCGAGAATGAATGTCGGGATCGGTAGTCACGAAATGGATGTGGTGATGATTAAAGATGACGATGGATGTGCAGAGGGCAGTAGTGGTCTCGGATGAAGATCGACGATGGCGGTGATGATGTGGAATGGTGGATGCGACGATTGGAGCAGTCGTCCCGTGTGGGTGTTACGACGGAAGGATGGTGATGGTGAAGATGGTGTGTCGTTGATGGAGAATATGGAACGTGAATCGCCGGCGAGAATGGATTCCGATGGTGGCTCTGTATATATTGGAGAACTTGATATACTCATGAATGAATGTTGTCTCCTGGGATGTGGGTGTGGCCTCCTCTGTGAGAGTTACGATCCCTTACAGTGGTGATGAAGACGATGAATCCCCGGTGAAGATGGTGGTCTGGGACAAACATCTTCAGGGTTCAAAGAGAGGCCCCTAATAAGGAGACTTTGAATTACAGGCTGAAAAACTCTAAATGTTGTCCTAGAGTTAAGTTGTTCTTTTGTGGCATCTGTGACTCTATTGCCCACTCTCTTTTTTATTGCGCTATGGTTAAGGATCAATGGGTGGGACTGGCTGATACTGATAGTAATCCAAAATCAGTGGATTTGAAATCCCGATTATGGCTGCATGTTGCGGCACAAGACTAGAATGTTGATAAACTTTGTAATGTAGCTAACCTGATGTGGGTTATTTATGATGCTAAGAACTTTGCTCAACATAATCTTGATGTTTCATGGTAGGCTTTATTGGAAGAAAATAAAGCCTTTATCAACAATTATCAAAAATATTTTTCTAATGATTGTGATATGATAATGGTAATAACCGGATCCCATTGATGCAGAGCCAACTCAAACCGAATTGTGCCATCAAAAGAACTAAAAGAAGGCAGAGAATCCTTGCATGAACCTTGAGAAACTGGGACTGTGTGATTGTTATGGTTTTTAACAAAGTGTTGGAGGATCACAAGTCAAGCAAGAATGATGAGAGCTGGGCCTAATCTTTGGAATGAAATAGGCGTTTGAGGAAGGTTTCAAGGAAATCTGCATTAACACTAGGCAGAATGATAACTACAAAACCTTATCTAAGGTGAAGGAAAACATAATCATCAACAGTGAAGATCAACTTCAAGCTACTGCCTCTCTGTTTGATGATCTTCAAGTGATGTATGATGATAATAATTGTTGTTATTTTTCAGTTATGTTAGTCTTTATACTCTTTAGTGAACTTGTATCCTTATAAAACCTGGAAAAGGGAAGATATTCCTATTAGAGTTAGTAGGGCTTGTAATATTGAACACTCTTTGGATGTTACTGAATGATAGTGGATGCTAGTCTTTTGATTAAAAAAACCATGGGAACTGCAAGCTAATTGATTCAGATAACAGATTCCATTTCCGTGATCTTTGGAAGAGTGATATTATCAAGTACGCTGGAAATTACTTTGAAAAGTAAAAGCTTTGCACCCATCCCACCATCAGCGGCATTCAAATGTAGGGATGGCAATGGGTCCGCGGGTACCCATTTCACCCGGTCACTCGACCCGCTAAACCGGGTGAAAAACCCGCATAAAATGGGTGAAAAACGGGTGACGGGTGAAACGGGTACGGGTGCGGGTCGGGTGACGGGTGAACATTTTTCACCCATCACCCGACCCGCTCACCCGCATAGATTATATATATATATATGTTAAATTGTTACTTATTATTCATTCTCCTACACTCATGATTTTTGTAACCCTAACTAGTGAACAAGGAACATTCATGCTCTGGGTGACTACACCATCTTTATTCTCACCACTCTCGGTAATTTTACAGCCCTAGCATACTTGCTCTACGCAGTTTTTAATTATCTTCACTGAAGGTAATTTCAACTCTAACTGGCAAACATGGAACAAAGATGCTCTATGCCTCTATTTTCTTTCTTCACTCTCGGTAATTTTGAAACACTAACTGAAAAAACAAATAACTTACATGCTCTACCGAAGTTTTTGATTCCATTCACTGAGGTAATTTTGCAATTCTTAACAGGCGAACATGATCACACATGCTCTGCGCCTCTTATTTTCTCTTCACTCATGGTAATTTGCAAAATTAATTGGCAAAACATGGAACGTACATGCTCTGTGAATATTTCTCATTATTTCTCTTGAAGTAAAATTCGCAATCCTTAAACCGAGGAACATAGAACATACATGCTTTGTGTCTCTATTTCTCTCTCACACATTAATTGCAAACCTTAGTGGCGAATAAGGAAAAGAAAAAAAAACAAAGGGGGTAAATGGGTAAACGGGTTCACCCGCTTCACCCGCGGGTGAAGGATGACGGATTGTGAAAACGGGTGATGGGTGTACATAAGGGTGATGGTCGGGTACGGATGGAGCGGGTAAAGTCGGGTGACGGGTGCGGGTGATGGTCCACCCGACCCAACCCGACCCATTGCGATCCCTATTCAAATGGTTTGAAATGTCGGAAGAGGAGGACAGTGAAGGGAAGAAGAAAGAATTAAATTTGGAAATGATGTCTGCTGCAACTGCATCGTCACTTTTCAACAACAGTGTTGCAAAATTGGAGAACCGTCCCATAAATGCTACCCCAACTGCTTGAATTGGGACTTGTGTTTCTCGATTACCAATATAAGTCGTTTAGGCTTTAGCATTATGTTTAAATTATAAGTCGTTTTAAACTTTTGTATCTCCTTTTCTTCTTTTGTCCTTTCTACTTTTTTAATTATTATTGTCATTGCACTCTACTTTTTATCTTATCAATAAAATATATTTATTTTTTATTCTTCCAATACAAAAAGTAAGAGTATACTAGTCTTTTTAAACTCTTTTTTAAAAATTGTGAAAAAGTCAAAACAACTTATAATTAGAATAGGACGGAGTACTTCAACATAAATCTTGTGTACTGATATATTGTTACCCTTGCTTTTTCTTGCTCTCTCTTTCCAATCGCATCGGTTGTAATTTGTAGTAATTAATGGACACCAGTATAAAATAAAAACCTCTCTGTTTGGTTCAAAATTACTCTATGGAAAACAGAGATGAGTAACCAGAATACATTTTTGTTACTGAAAGTAACCAGAATATAATCACTAATCAAGCTAAGTACACAACGCACAAACTAAATTTGTAAAATTTGTCCTTACTTTGTTTATCTCTACCCTACTATTCTAAGATTAATCTCTGGGCCCATAATTATTAACTACTGTATCAGTATCGTTCATACAGCTTTCCATTTTGAGCCTCTCATCAATTTCGTCCTGGTAAACAACTACTAGAAGTAAATTGTGCTGCGCCTTTCGGTGCCCATGGCATGACTGTGAAGAGCAGCAGCTGTGGAAGTCACCTAACTGGACGAAAATATATGGATATAATTCGTTCGACCTAATAATATAGGGATATAATTCAGTTGTAAAAAGTCGTCTTCTATAAAAAGCACGATCTTTTCTAATGGATAAAGCCTCAGTCATTATACCTCTGGCTTTCTTGGACTAAAGATGAGAAGCCTGAGTTGTCGTGAGAAAGCTAGTAGCCGTACTGCATTAATGGCCGAGTAGGTTCTTGGAGGCCACTTTTTGAATTTATTAGTCCAACAATGGACAGCGACCATTATCCACATCCATTAAATGTGGAAACTGGATATGGCGGTAGGTTACCTATTTTTATAAAGGGTGTTCAATTTTTAGTTGAAATAGTCACTATAAAAATTTGCACGTAGTTTTTTAGAATTTAAAGTGATAATCACACATAATTTTTAGGATATTAGTAAAAAAAAACTTTTTAATTAATAAATATGGTTATTACCAATATTTTATTATTCAATAACTTATTTAAAAATAAAATAAAAGTTGTACAATAGAAAAGGAAAATTTTAATTCCAACTTGATTTTTTTACTTCACAGTATGCTTACGAATAGTTTTAAGAAAACAAAACTGAATTTGTGTTCAAACTGACCCTCAATCTGTCCAAAACGGATAAAAAAAAAACAGACGCTCCAACTAGGCATCTATTTTTATCCATGTAGAAAGGACAAAAAAATGGACGCTCCAACTAGTCGTCCGTTTTTAAACCTTCCGAAAACGGACGGTCCAACTAGCCGTCCGAAAACGGACACTCCAACTAGCCATCCAAAAATGGACACTTAACTAACTGTCTGAAAACGGACGCTAACCGTCCGAAAACAGATGCTCCAACTAGCCGTCGGAAAACGAATGCTCTAACTAGCTGTCCATTTTTTACCATCCGAAAACGAATGGCTAGTTGGACCATCCGTTTTTTGACGGTCTGAAGACGACTAGTTGAAGCATCTTTTTTAAACAGTCCGAACACAGACGACTAGTTGAAGCGTCTATTTTTGGGCGGTTCAAAAGTGAACGACTAGTTGGAGCATCCATTTTTCGTCCTTTCCGGACGGATCAGAAATGGACGACTAGTTGAAGTGTCTGTTTTTTCATCCTTTACAGATGGTTAAAAATGGATGGCTAGTTGGTGCGTCTTTTTTTTTTTTTTTGCGGACAGATTAAGGTCACCCACAACCAACTTTTTTTAAATAAAAGTTTAAACCCAAATTTAGTTCCATTAGAACTACATTATTCCTAAAACTATTCATACATAGTATTATAACGTAAAAATATCAAGTTGGAATAAAACAATTTTGTTTTCTATCATTAACAACTATCTACAACTTTTATTTTATTTTGAAACAAGTTATTGAATGATACAATATTCTTAATAACCATATATATTAATTAAACAGTTGGGAAAATTACATCCCCCACCCATGACGTTTGGCGAAATTACACACCCCACCCATGAGGTTTCAAAAATTATTTTGTCCACCCATGTGGTTTCCGCTATTTTACATCCACCAACTTTTCAAATATTTGATCAACTTAAAAGATGGTCAAATGATGTCCAAATTGTTGAAACTTTACATAGACGATGCTAAGGTGTTATATTTTGGTCTAGCGTGAAATCCAAAGTTTCGTAAGCTCATGTGATCCGTGGGACCCAATGAAACATGTGGCATGTGAACGTGTTTTCATTGGGTCCCACAGGTCATATGTGAAATACCCCAAACTTAGATATGGTGTTTAAGTGATAAACTAAGATATAAGAAGGCTAAATAATGCCTTAGAAACATTAAGAAACCATTTTAATCAAAGAAAACATAAGGAAACACCAAAAGAGCAGTTTAAGCAAAAACGTGCTCCAAGCTTGGAGAGACTTGGGTGAGCACCCAAATATCATTCTTAGACCTTAGTAATATCCTAATGGTCATTTTAAACCAATTACCAAAGAAAACCAAGCTTGAAAACAAGTTAAAACACAAAATGTGCTTTAAGGAGTCTTAAAGCACATTTTGAAAATTGTTTGTAAATAGGTTTTGAGTGGCTAAATGTCCATCATTACTCTTTAATTAACATGTGTACTAATTAGTATCACATTAGGAAGTCTAAATCAATGGGAAATCAAAATTTCACAATTATGTGCCTTGTTTAGTGAATAGTAACCAAATAATGCTAGTTTAAGACATTAGTCAAAGTAAGTCAATTAAATGGTCAACAAAGACACAATACACCTTGTTTGACCAAGGGGCTGGTTTTTAAGTGTGACTCACCACACTTATCTAGCTAAGTAATGAATAATGTAAAAGTAAGTAAATTCACTATTCACCTTTAACATAAATATCTTACCTTTACTTACCCCCCCCCCCCCCTTTTTACGTTTTCATTGTGTTAGGACCTATTACCTTGCCATTTCTCTCTTGGGGGTTGGTGTTATGAAATACCCCAAATATATATATATATATATATATATATATATCTATATATATATATATCATTCATATACGCCTAAATTATTAATTACTTTTTTCCTTAATTGTGAATTCAATATTTAAATTTATCATCATGCATTTATTGACTACAATTATGTTTTTATTTATTATGGTTTGATAATTTGCATATGGTACTAATCAAACATAATTTTTTTCATAGTAGCTATTTTATCAGTATACGAACTTTTGAAAGGTTCGTATATGTGGAGGGTGATTTTTCGGTATGAGGGGAGTCTATCTAAATATGGTCGACTGAAAAGCCTAGATCCTAGAAAATGCCATTCTGGTGGAGGGTGAAAACCCGTTATTCTGACATCCCTCAAATACCTACTACATCGTCCGTCTTTCCCAGAAAGCTTATGTGGAATGCTAGTGAGTACTACACCCGCTCTCGATGGGCTCCACGCGGACTTATGCCTCTATAAGGCGGAATTGACTAGAGTCGCCACCTAGATTGACCTATGATAACTAGGAAGGAAGGAGAAGGGTTCTAAGAACCGTTAATTGACTCTGATGATTTGTTGCCTATGGATAGAACTTATCTGATCATACTAGAGATTCTGTGTGGGTTCGTACTGGGTTACACCCCTTAGAAGTGGCAACGACCACATCTTCGGATTGGTGCCCGAGGAAACCTCGGTCTCCAATTGTCGGGATTATCTTCTTTAAAAACCATATTAAAGAGATTCATTTCAAAGCCAAAGATAGGATTAGGATAGGAAGAGAGAAAGAGAGTGGATGAGGCGAGCTTTTCTGCCAAGCTAGCGCCAAGGAGAGGAATTGCTGAATTCGGATGAGTATAGAATGAAGATTTGGGACAAGTCTGAGGTTGAGAAAATAGACAAGACTTGGAGTCTGATGGTTTAAAGTTCATGGGAGCCGAAGAAGGTTCGAATGTTTTGAGAGATATGAGAGCACCTCAAAGGGGGAAAGGGGTTTTTTGTTTGGAGTGGGGTCGCACCCTAGATGGGCTGCCTACGTACTCAACTCCCTGTTGAGATCAGACCTTACGTAGTTCAGGAGCTTCGGGTTTTGGAGATCTTGGGGTTTTGAAGGTTTTGAGGTGTTAGTCTGTGAGACGCTCGGGTCTATGAGACGCTTGGGATGTTTAGGTAATGGGAGGTGTGGGATATCAAAGCCTGTGAGACGCTCGGGTCTGTGAGACATTTGAATCTTAAAATAGTGGAGAGATTGAGATGTTCGAGTCTGTGGGGCGCTCAGGCCTATGAGACCTTAGAAATTTAGAAGAATTTGGAATTTGGGAGGTGATTCTGGTTTAAGGTGATTTGGAGTTTGAATGATGATGTGAGTATGTGTGAGGCAATTGGAATTAGAGTAGAGATCCCAGGTTTTTTTGGATTTGAGATTCTAAAAGGGTTGATGTCTTGGGATATTTCGAATTTGGAGTGAACTGATTATGGGTTGAATTGTTTGGAGGAATGATTGTCGAAATTGTCTCTCTTAAAGTTTTTGAAATCGAACAAACATTTTTGTTGTAAAAGGGCGGATAATCCCGAGGGACTACCCTATGTACCCCCTCGAACACGACACTTAATTAATGGTAAGTGTCGAGGCTCGAAAGATGGGGCAATGAATTTATGTCGAAAAAATAGGATTTAGAGAGAAATATCATGAATGGGATACTCTCGGTCAAACCCTAATAACGTCTCTAACTCCCGGGTTTAAAAACGTCAAAAACCAAAAATATTGAAATCGAGCGGAAGGGAGTTAGACGATTCTAAAATCCCGGCTGCAACTAGGAAGGTCGTTACTCCCTAGCACCCCGCCTTGTAAAAATCTAGGCTGCAATTAGGGGAGGTTTGTCACCCTAATGCCCCGCCTAAAGAGATCCAGACTGCGACAAGGGAAGGTTATGACCCCAGTGCCCCGCCTCGGATTTTTATTCTGGGAAGAGAGACAAGCGAGATTCTAACCATGGAGGAAATGTTTTGAAGGGGTTAGACATTACTTGCTCCCCGAAAACGATTTATTTGAGTTAAAAAAACTGAGTTGGAAAACTTTTGAAGTTGTTCGGAATCCTTGATGAGGAAACACTGATTTTGAGAAATGTTTTTAGGAGAAAACTTTCTGTATGTGAGAAGAACTTTCTGCATTTGAGAAGAGTTTTCTGTGATGTGAGAAGAGTTTTCCTTTAAAAATCCACAAAATGGTTCCTTGAAAAACCTGATGAGATTTGAATGAAATGATTGTTCAAAATTTGAGAAAAGAGATTTTTTGGATTTTTAGAGTTTGAACGGGATTTACAATGAGTTTGAATTGGATGCATCAAATCTAAATTTGAATTGGATGGAATCGGGTTTGAATTGAATTGAGTTGAATGAATTTGGGTTGGAGTTGGAAAGCGGGTCGGGTCAAAGTTAAACCCGAGTCAAAGTGGGATCGAATCATAGTTGGGTCGAGATCAAAGTTCATGTTGGTCAAAGTTGGACTGGGTCAAAGTTGGATTTGGTCAAGGTTGGAATTGGTCAAAGTTCTGGCCAAGGTCAAAGTTGGATTTGGTCAAGGTTGGATTTTGTCAACTTGATTTGACTTGTATGGACTCGGTTTGACTTATATGGACTTGAACCAAATTTGGGCTGATGGGCCAAGCATGGGCTGGTGGGCCGAGCGTGGGCTAATGGGCCAAGCGTGGGCCTTGGTTGGGCTTTGGGCCTTATTGATTTGGGCTGAAATGGATTTTTGATTGGGCCTTGGAGTGGCCTTTTGAAATGGGCTTTGGAATTGGATCAAATATGGGTCTTGTTTGGATTGAAGGTGAAATTGATTTTGGATTGAATTTGAATTTATCCTTGTTTCTCTTTTTTTGGGTAAAGTTTTTTAATGAAATTAAGGGGTGGTTTGGGATAGGCTTTAAAAGGTGTGGAAGGTATTGTTCCCCACAAAGCAAATCAGAAATAAGCTAGTTGTGGAGTACCTTCGAAGGCATAAAAGATTTTCCAAGTTTGGATGGTATTGTTCCCCACAAAGCAAATCAGAAATAAGCTAGCTGTGGGGTACCTTCCAAGACTTGAATAAATAAATCGGTGATCTAGAAGGCTTTCTAGAGCTTAGATGAAATGAGAGATAATGAAAAAAAACAACAAAATTAGATGCAAGGTATATACATGTATAGCATAAGATAAAACATCAAACGGCAAACCGCATAATGAAAATGAATTGTAGGTCATAACCAAAAGGAGATGTAGATAACAGAAAACCGACCGACGGGGTGGCCTGCCCCCGATTATGAAAATTTTAGCTGAAACGGGTAGTCAAGTATCCGCTGACCCATCTCAACAATAATGAGCAGTGTAACCAAGGCACAGGGTACCGTCAATCTTGTATATTCCAAAGTCAAACCACAAGTCTGGCAAGCACAACCAGGTCAAGCCAACCGCAGCAAATATTCAATCGCATACATGTACCTCAGACAAGTCATCAAGAAGCATAGTAAGGAGCCAATCGAATTGAGTAACCGACGGTATATTGCACATAAGTCAATGCCTGAATGAAGATATATTCCACTGCTACACCTATGAGCAAGGTAGCAAGGAAAACGCTAGAAGCAAAGCAAACTTCAAGCCATCGTAAAGCACAAGGGTCAAGTGACAAAATGATTTACCTTTCTGGTCAAACATCAGGGCGCACGGACAAGCAGTATCCATGATATACCTTCCAAACCATACAACCACGTGCAAATGGCAAGTAATCACAGAATCGATACAACTTTCGGGCTGAACATCAACACGCGTGAGAATAACGTTATACTGAATCGAATTATGAAATAAACTCCACACATTGACGTAATCAGAATAGGAAATTGAATATCCAAATCTAGAGCTAAAAATAAACAATTAACAACTGAGATTACTCGCAAACAGATACGAGAGCAGAGGAGAATCAATTGAGCTTCTGAGGCATAGAATCTGATATCGAACATAAAAGGGGATGAACCCATCCCGATTGACATCAATCATCGCAAGAAGAAATGAAGTACACGACAATCCTATCCTGTGACCAACCTCAAAGGCTGGGTTAGAATAATTATTGAAACACAACTTATTTAAATCAGATTCCAATGACAAATTGAGAAGATGAGACCAGGTGTATCCACAACAGAAACCTAAACATCTAGTTTCTCAAACACATTCGACAGATAAAATAGAATAGGACTATATACTGCAAAGGGACACAAAACAAAGATTCCTTGCGAAGCCAGAAGATCAAACAAAACAAAGTAAATCATAAACTGCAAAATAATCGAATGGACAGTCAAATAGTGATATGGAACGACAATTAAACCCGAAGCAAAATCAAATCTGAGAGACATTAAGGATTGAAACCTACAAACCCGTGTCAGTTCAAACCCAACTGAAGAGTGTTCAGATAGAGGGACTATGGACAGAGGGTGACCTCCACACCCGTCAGAGCGAACTGGGTTGAACTATGGTGGGCATCGGCGTCGGTTTCAAGTGGGACTGAGAACTAACCGAAGAAGGAGATTCGAAATGGAGAGGTGGTCATTGGAGCTCGTCAGCTGGGTTTTGGAGCGGTGGAACGGATATGCTTCACAATCGCCGATAATTTGAATAGAAAGAGAGGGGTATAGCAGGTGTGTTCCAGGTTTTTCGATGAAGAGAGTGAAGACGGGCGGCGTTCCCGGGTTTCCAATCGTGTCGAAGATAATGAAGAAGAAAGCCCAGCGCAGGTATGTTTCCTATCGCCAGGTAGGTTGCAATAACACCGTGAATGTAGAGAATGAAGGAGATGAAGGTGTCGGCTGGGTCTTCTCTTGGTGTTGAAAGTGACAGAGGATGGAGATTGGGTTATCTACGGTTTCCGAAGTAAGAAACAAAGAGAAGGGGAATTAGCAAGAGAGAGGAGGGGTGGTGGTCGAAGAGAATGGAGAGGGCTTTGCGTTTCTGGGTGTTTGATTTTGAGATCGAGAAGAGAATCGCAGAATGGAAGGAACAGGATCGAAGGGGCGGCAAGGTGGCGGACACTGTAGTCTGTGCCCTTTAGGGTTTGTTTGATGTAGTTTTATAGGGAGAGGTTTAGGGTTTGGGTGGGCTTTTTGAAGCCATGGGCTGAAAATGGAGTGGGTTTAAGGAATTGGGCTAGGCCAGACTTCAACCAAGTGTGGATTGGGTTTGAAAGATGAAAATGAGTGTGTATAAATAGAAATGAAAATAAAGATACTAATGCTAATAGTAGAATAAAAAATAAAATATAAGAAAAAAAAATGGATAGATGAATAAAAAAAAATAAAATAAAATAAAATAATTAAATAGAATATAAACAAAACAAAATAAGAAAGTAAAATAAGTGAATAAACATAAGGGGACGACCTTGAAACTGGATTGCCGATGGAAATTCCTTTTCGAAGAATTGTGTTTTTTTTTTTAAGTTTGAAAAAGATTATAAAATGATGGTTTCGTCTTAGCACGCACGTTAATATGTTTTGAAAAAAAGAATGCCATGACCCCTCTTATTATTTCGGAATTTGCTTTATGGGGTGAGAATTTTGGTGTCTACAGATGGCTCCCCTTGATTCAATTCTACAAGCCTTGTAGAATTGGATCAAGGTTGACGGGACGCCAAAAATTCTCACTGCGGTTTATGATATGCTCCTATGAATGCGGGTGCACGGGGACTTATGACGGGCCCCAAATTGCGGTGATTGACGGTATGAGGACTAATGACGGGCCTCAACTAGATCTCGGTGTCTAGCTCTAGGGCTTATGACGGGCCTAGAATACGATCAAACAACCTATGCATGAGGACTAATGACGGGCCTCAACTAGATCTCGGTGTCTAGCTCTAGGACTTATGACGGGCCTAGAATGCATCTTCGCATCTTCGAAATGTATGAGGACTAATGACGGGCCTCAACTAGATCTCGGTGTCTAGCTCTAGGACTTGTGACGGGCCTAGAATGCATCTTCGAAATGTATGAGGACTTATGACGAGCCTATAATACTTTGATCGAGTACCGTACTAGTAGTGCAATAGCTGCCTAGCAGGTGGAAAATGAAAAGGCGACCGCACAAGTAGCGCAATAGCTGTCTAGTGGGTGTAAAATGGAAAGGCGACCACACAAGTAGCGCAATAGCTGTCTAGGGGGTGTAAAATGAAAAGGCGACCGCACAAGTAGCGCAATAGCTGTCTAGTGGGTGTAAAATGGAAAGGCGACCACACAAGTAGCGCAATAGCTGTCTAGTGGGTGTAAAATGAAAGGCGACCGCACAAGTAGCGCAATAGCTGTCTAGTGGGTGTAAAATGAAAGGCGACCGCACAAGTAGCGCAATAGCTGTCTAGTGGGTGTAAAATGAAAAGGCGACTGCACAAGTAGCGCAATAGCTGTCTAGTGGGTGTAAAATGAAAGGCGACCGCACAAGTAGTGCAATAGCTGTCTAGTGGGTGTAAAATGAAAGGCGACCACACAAGTAGCGCAATAGCTGTCTAGTGGGTGTAAAATGAAAGGCGACCGCACAAGTAGCGCAATAGCTGTCTAGTGGGTGTAAAATGAAAAGGCGACCGCACAAGTAGCGCAAAGCTGTCTATTGTGGGGTGTAAAATGAAAAGGCGACCGCACAAGTAGCGCAATAGCTGTCTAGTGGGTGTAAAATGAAAAGGCGACCGCACAAGTAGCGCAAAAGCTGTCTAGTGGGTTATACAGGTTGCTTTAGATAGTGACGAGTTTTGTGGGTATGTGCAGATGATATATGATGTGAGGTGGTTAGATAAATGTACTGGTTGGATCGAGATTCCATGTTTGTGGGTGTAAATTTTGTGTGTGAGCGAATGGCTCCAGAGTTGCTTCGAAGCTTTGGGATGGCTCCAACATGGCTTCAAGAATTCTAAGATGGCTCCAGCATGTGTTGAGAGCTCCGGTATGCACTGATGGCTCCGGTGTGACCAAGGGTCTCGGGGTGGTTGGTGGGTTTGATTTGGATTGAGATTTTCGGGATTGTTGGTGGTTTTGCTTTGGTTCACATTTTGAGTCGAATGGTGGGTTGATGGCTCCGGTGTGGCCAATGGTCTCGGGGCGGTTGGTGGGTTTTGATCTGGTTAGAGTTGTTCGGGATGGCTGACGGATTTTACTTTGCTTCGGGATTTTCTGGGTGGTGTGGGGACTCCAACAATGGATATATCGTGGTTTGATGAGGTTTGTGACGGCTCCGGAAATGGAATGACTATGATTTAAAGGGTTTGTTGTGGAATTCGTAGTGGACGAATGGTTTTACATGGGTGGGTGAATGGCTAAACACGGTTTCATAGCCTTAGGGTAGTCCCCATCATGGTTCCAGGATCTTCAGGGATGGCTCCGGGATGACTGTGTCGGTTGAGCATGACGATGCATTAGTTAGAACGAGGGGGAAATGGAGGTTTTATCTTTGAGGTGGTCGCACCCTTGGCGGGCTGCCTACGTACTCAATTTTGTATGAGATCAGACTAGACGTAGTTCGAAATTTTGTGGACGAGGCTTTGACAAGGGAATGACTCTGTGTAGCCCTTGGGATAGTTTTAGTGTTTTGAGGATGGCTCCCGCATGGCTCCAGCTTGGCTTTGGGAGTGTGGTGTTGATGAGACTCGCGTATGATAGTGGATGGCTCCAGTTTTGACTTCTTTTGATTGGAAGTTATGCTTCAACGACTACAACTGAGGTTGACTTTCAGCGAGACTATGCATAGTCTTTACGGGTCGGATGTTGAAAATGAAGTGGTTATGATGCATGCAGATACTAAACGCTAGAAGAGACGCAAAATGCATATGCAGGTTTGAAGAGAAGGTACGATTCTATCTCTATTACTATGAGGTTTACGAATATAAGACATCCTCGGTTCGATCTTGAGTGATTGTTGAGCTTGAATGCGTGAATCACTTTTCTCTCATGGAGGGATGCCGGTCAATCTCTCGTGAGTATGGCCGTGTGTGCAAATGGTGTGATGATGCTCTCGACGCTCGGAGCAGTATTTTCCTGAGAATTTCTCTTCGAGGTTATGAAACTTCCATTCCTTACAAATTCCTCACCTGCAATGGGGTAGGCTGTTTACGTTTTGGTGCCTAGATCAAAGATTCGCTCGCACTCAGAAGACTTCGCGGGGTGAGGTCATACTCATTCGCTCATGGTCCCTTTGGTATGATGGGACATGTTGACAACACACAAGCACAAAACTTATAATCATGTTTCAGATCCGATACTTTCAGTTAACGCTCACTAACTAACGAGTCAGAGGTCTTTTTATGGGTTATAACGGGGATGAGGGGTATGATGTATGTCACATGGGACTGGAGGATTTGTTTAGGAATTGTGGAGCTTTTGTGCAATAGAGGACATGTTTCGCCTTTGCCATGGGTGGAATGATTAGATGGGTTTCGATAACCCCTTATCGGTTCTTCGGGACATCATTGGTCCTTTTGGTTTGGATTTCTCCTTCTTGCCTTTTCTGGCGTACGATTTGAACTTTCTTTTCATTTTTGTGTTTTTGAAATTGCATTTGGCTCGACTTTCTCAAGCATTCTCTGCTTTGTATTTTGGCTTTCAGCTTGGAGTTGCATTGACTCATCGATCTTCTTGAACATTTTGGTGTTCTTTTTTGTGTTTGACATTGGAGTTGCATTGACTCACTGATTTCTTCGAACAATTTATTTGTTGTTTTTGTGAAAGATGGTGGGGAAGAGACCATGGCTCCGGCTCCTTTGAGATCCTCTATTGCAAGGGTGAGTAAATACGTGTTGGCATGTTGTGGAGTCGCAGCAGAAAAAGGTTTATCGTGAAAAGCTCAGCGGGGCTCACTAAGGGATTATGTTGAGGGCAGTTGAAGCTCTTTGGTTTTGTGGAGGTTTTTGATCCTAAGTGCCTCGTCATTCTCATTAGTTAAAGATTGTTTTCTTACTATTCTCGGATCTTTGCATGAATCACAGTTAGTATCCTGTTTATCGACATTGATCTCACTTTCAATCGTGCCTCTCCATGTGCTAAAGGAAAGCACAAGTCACTCGTGGTTTTACCTCCGTTGGATCTCTCTACCTTCCCTCATCGCTCGATAGATCGTCCAAAACACTCAATCGAAATTCAAGAGAAAATACCGCTCTTTGCACACTACTCACTTGGTTGTGGTGCTAATTTTGATTGGACCCTAGGTTCATTGATGGGTCGAGAGATTAGTGGTTCACGCACTCCGTTCAATCATTCTCTCAAGATTTTTCCCAAATATGTCGTTTCAATACGAGAGTATGTAAAACGACTATCTATAATGCAATCTATTGTGGTAATATGGAATACTACGTATAAGATGCGTGAAATGCTGAAAGTGATGAATGAAAATGGTTGACTTTGGATTTTGACTGAATGTTTTTTTTTGGATGCAGTGCATGCGTGGTAAGGCTACACCAAGTCTCGCTTGAGTCGAATTCAGCCCATGAAGCTCATTCCATTACTATTGGCCTTGAAGGGTGTAGCTGTCGGGGTTGCTGTCAGGTTAGTGATTCTCAAGCGAGGTTGGGCTGGTGATTGGCTCCTGGATTTTTGAATTTTAGGGAGTGACAACTCCCGCATGGTGGCCCAATGATATGACGGAGACTGCATTTTTGGCATTTTTTGGATGTATGATTTTTTGGATTTCGGGGAGTGACAACTCCCGTATGGTAGCCCCACTATATGATACACTTTGAGATTGGGAAAGGTTTGAGCTCGGTTTCTTTTCTATCCCTCTGAGATCAGGCTTTGGCGGTCGAGATATGGGGATGAAAGATGGTGTATAGTGCAGTGACAATGAAACACATGATTATGCAATTTTTCTGAGGTGGACAGGACTTGTACGTGTTTGACGAATTTGAACTGACCGAGAATACATGGGACTTTTTGTAATGAATGCAATGCATGCGATTTGTCTTGTGCTCGGTTGCATTTGCTGGTGTTGTTTATCTAGGGGATACCTCCTGTAGATATCGTGAATTCTCACCCCATAAAGCAAAGTTGATGAATGATAAATAACTGTGAGGAGTCGTTCCTTATTCATTCTTCTCTTATCGTGCATGCCAAAAGAAACCAAGTTTTAGAAAAACGATTTTGAAAACGCGTGTTTTCGAAGCGGTGGATTTTCTCAATGGGTTTTGACGCTCGGTCATTCGCAAATAAAATAGGGAGTAGGGAACCCTATACACATTGATCTAAACAAATTCAAAGGGAATGTATAAACCTATACATGTAATCTATTCAGAAATGGACAAGAGAGGAAAGAATCATAGGGAAAACCTATACATCAATCCTAAAAGTCATTAAAGGAGGGATTCGAGTTAAAAACTTCTTCTGGACTCCTCTGCTTTGTCTTCAAGCTTTTGACTGACCGCTCGTTCGTGTTCAGGCTCCTGATTGGCTGCTCGCTCAACGTCGGGCTTTTGACCGACTGCTCGCTCGTCTTCAGGCTCTTGCAGTGAAGTGGTACTATGATCAAACAAAACGGGCTGGTGTTCCTCTGACTTTCAACAGTTTGAACTTGAATCGGTGTTGCTAATCTTCATGTCGCTTGACTCAGGTTGGTACATCTTTGATTTGGTATTTGAACGGTTGGTGTTGACCTTCCTGTTGCTCGGCTAACTCCACGGGCTGGTGCGCCGTCGGCTTTCGGCGACTTAAACGCGCATTCAAACTTCGTGCTGCTCCACTTGCTCCAACGAGGGGAATGAGGGATATTTTTGAGAAAGGAAAGGTGAATGATCGAGCGCAAAATCTTATGTGAAAATCCACCACTTTTGTGAAAACACAGAATGACTAGTACGCTCCACGGTAATGACCGCTGCTCTTGAAGGTGGGCAGAACTTCAAAAAATAGCGGGTCACAACATGGGGATTAAATCATTTATTTTGAAATATATTTGTGAAAATCAACTTTTGAAAACTGTTTTCGAAAACTATTTTGAAATGATGTTGAAAATTGTTGTTTGTAGAAAGTAGGTTTTTCAAAATCTATTTCTGAAAATCGTTTTGGAAATAACAAGGTTTTAAAGGATGAAGTGACAGGTTTTAAAACCCCAAATGTTTGGGAGCAAAACTAAGGTGAGACTCTAAATTGAACGAGCTAGTAAAACCTCTTTAAAAGATATATGAAAGAGAATTCCGAACGTTTTAAAACAGACTGGTTTGAAAAGTGGTTTGCACACATGTATAGCATAAAGTAAATCGTGGCTATATTTGATGTGGAGCTGTAAGTGTTAATGTTGGGATAATCACTTTCCAGATCAATTATGATTCCGTTTCACCGGGGGAACCATCGTCCCTTCACTGTTCATCTCTCAGGTTTTTTCTCTGTTATGCCTTTGCGGGGCACGTTATCAAGAAAGTCCGGAGTGCTTAAGTTCGAAAGGTCAGGACACCCGAGATGATAAGGAAACATACGCCACGGCCAGTGATGATCCGACAACACCCCACTTTTCGGGAAACTCGGAGAAGTACTGCATGGGAACGGGTCTCTCGTCACCTGCACGGTCAGGCGTGTCTAAAGTCCAAATTATTCACTGACTACGTTGTGCCATGTATGGGTATCCGGTAAATACGGGATCCTTTGGACGTATAGCGTGACATTGGGCTTTAGAGACACATGTGGTGCAGAGGAACAATGGAGAACTGAGCCCATGCAATCTTCAGGGTAAGGCAAAAGGGCGGTCAGACAGGCGGCATACAAGGGGGTGACTTCCATAAAACAGTCTTAGACACCGGACCAGGTAGCTGGACACTGAAGGCTCAAAGTTCACTATATGCTGGCATCGACTCGGATAATGGAGGATGATTTTGGATCATGAGCTCAAGGCGTCGGTCAGAAACCTTACCGCCCCGTGGGTTTGTTCACTCATAAAGTGACCCTAGCTCATGGGGAATCAACCGTGGACCAGTTGGGGATCCCGTGACATCGTGGGTAAATCGTGGTGAAACAGAGGAATGCATGTCCTAAGCTACCCACCCCATGCACCCCACAATTGCAACATAAATATGAAAGCAAGTAAATGAAACAAACAAAGTTAGCACCGACCTATTTGCTAAGGGTTTTATCTTGAGATTAGTGATACCAAATTGGTTGTTTATTAACCTAAAGGGAAGTTAGCTTCATTCAGTCCTAAGTGTCTCTTTCTAATCGTGAGCTAATTATTAACCCAATTGTTGCAACGTTTGTTGAGGATCTAATATGTCCTATCTGTCCTCATCAGATACACACTCTAAGTGTGGAATAGAATAATCCTAAAGGCTTTGAAATGAATCTCTTGAAGGTTTTGAAAGAAGTGGGGAAGTCCCGACAATGTTGAATGGAGTTCAGTCTTCCTTGAGTTTGAGAAAAACTTACTCAAGTTTTCCCCAGCAGAGTCGCCATTCTGTGGAGGGTGATTTTTCGGTATGAGGGGAGTCTATCTAAATATGGTCTGACTGAAAAGCCTAGATCCTAGAAAATGCAATCTGTGGAGGGTGAAAACCCGTTATTCTGACATCCCTCAAATACCTACTACATCGTCCGTCTTTCCAGAAAGCTTATGTGGAATGCTAGTGAGTACTACACCCGCTCTCGATGGGCTCCACGCGGACTTATGCCTCTATAAGGCGGAATTGACTAGAGTCGCCACCTAGTTTGACCTATGATAACTAGGAAGGAAGGAGAAGGGTTCTAAGAACCGTTAATTGACTCTGATGATTTGTTGCCTATGGATAGAACTTATCTGATCATACTAGAGATTCTGTGTGGGTTCGTACTGGGTTAAACCCTTAGAAGTGGCAACGACCACGTCTTCGGATTGGTGCCTGAGGAAACCTCGGTCTCCAATTGTCGGGATTATCTTCTTTAAAAACCATATTAAAGAGATTCATTTCAAAGCCAAAGATAGGATTAGGATAGGAAGAGAGAAAGAGAGTGGATGAGGCGAGCTTTTCTGCCAAGCTAGCGCCAAGGAGAGGAGTTGCTGAATTCGGATGAGTATAGAGAATGAAGATTTGGGACAAGTCTGAGGTTGAGAAAATAGACAAGACTTGGAGTCTGATGGTTTAAAGTTCATGGGAGCCGAAGAAGGTTCGAATGTTTTGAGAGATATGAGAGCCACCTCAAAGGGGGAAGGGGTTTTTTGTTTGGAGTGGGGTCGTACCCTAGATGGGCTGCCTACGTACTCAACTCCTGTTGAGATCAGACCTTACGTAGTTCAGGAGCTTCGGGTTTTGGAGATCTTGGGGTTTTGAAGGTTTTGAGGTGGGGTGTTAGTCTGTGAGACGCTCGGGGTCTATGAGACGCTTGGGATGTTTAGGTAATGGGAGGTGTGGGATATCAAAGTCTGTGAGACGCTCGGGTCTGTGAGACATTTGAATCTTAAAATAGTGGAGAGATTGAGATGTTCGAGTCTGTGGGGCGCTCGGGCCTATGAGACCTTTGAAATTTAGAAGAATTTGGAATTTGGGAAGTGGTTCTTCTGTTTAAGGTGATTTGGAGTTTGAATGATGATGTGAGTATGTGTGAGGCAATTGGAATTAGAGTAGAGATCCCAGGTTTTTTTGGATTTGAGATTCTAAAAGGGTTGATGTAACACCCCTAAAACCGGCCTAAGAGTTAAGGGTATTACACGCCGCGTATTACTACCAATAACGCAAGGCTCTAAACGATCAAAAGCAATAAAGGCCCAAAACAGAGTTCACTTAACATTGTAAACCAAAGTATTCAAATACAGCGGAAGTAAACGGATTCCAAATACATATCCGAATCAGAAACTCAAAACAGAGGAAGGCCCGAAGGCTACAACGTCATAACAGAAGTTTAAACAGTCAAATGAGCTAAGCACTACAGCTCCAGAACTCAAGATGATCCTCGCTGATCAATCTGCAAAAATGTTAGAAGTAGGGGAATGAGCACACAACTATGCCCAGTAAGCAGCGACCGTCATCAGCAAGGTCGCTCAAAACAATTGAAATCAGAAGAAGAGAAGATAAACATCTTATGCACAATTCTCAAATAGTCAGAAGCTTTCAGAAACAGAAGCAGAGTGGAACACAAGGGGTTCCCATTTCAGAAACAGTCAGAGCACTTAAGCAGAAAGGGGACAAGACACAATGCACACACTCAGAAGGGTCGAAGACCCATAGACCATACCAGGTCTCTCGGCAACGCAGAAATGACTCGAAAGAGCCAAAGGGTTCGTCAACCCCACAGAACAGAAAGGGAATGACCCACACTCAGAACGACGTCTACATGGTATACCACGGAATAGCTCGACCCAGCCATTCACGGCTCAGAAACAAAGTGTAATGTCCCAAAACAGAAGGATTGCTTAAACAGAAGCAAAGTTGCATTTAAATATGCCAAAACACTCATAAATCAGTAGCACAGATCATAAGGAAACCAACGCCGCAGACGGCACTCAAATCGGAGTTCAAACGAAGAAGTTATGTTGAAAACAGAGGGGTGTCCGAACTTGTGTCCGGACGTCAATGTTCGGACACAAGTCGAACTAAAACAGGGAGAAGGATTCAGAATGTCCGAACATCAATGTTCGGACTGATGTTCGGACAGAGTACGGAAAAGAATACGCGGGATGTCCGACCTTGTGTCCGGACGTCGAAGTTCGGACACAGGTCGAACTTAAATCAGAGGAAAACCTGAGGGTGTGTCCGAACATCCATGTTCGGACAGATGTTCGGACATACCCCGAACTTGCAAATCAGAAAGGCAGAAATGCACTGTCCGAACTTCAAAGCTCGGACGGAAGTTCGGACAGTGCGAAAAATGCAATTTCCAGAAGACGAACAGAGCAGAAAAACAACACAAATCAATGCCTCAAAATGCCAATTAAGCACACACACCAAATCAGACATTAAACAGGAAACCATGGGGGTTTAGCCATTTCAAATCACAACAAATGTTAGTAGAGACACACATAAAATCAGATAACGCTCTTGCAACACCCCATGGCTGAACTTCCAAACTGAATCGAGTAACCACCTACCTCAATTAGCAGAAGAAGAACAACGATCTGAAACCGCAGGCACAATCCACGCAGAGCAACAATCCGATACAGACCAACAGCCACTGAATTCCACAATCAAGCCCAGAAATCAGAAAACATTCGAAGGAAACCTAGACTTGGAAACTCCAAAACTGTATAACTTTCTGCATCACAAACCTGGAATCGAGACCAGACGAAATACTCTGCAGAAGAATCCCAACTTGCGCGCAACCAACGGCCACTGATTCGAACACAATCAAAAACCCTCAATCAGAAACTGGAACAAGAACGGATGATACAACGGAGACCGGTTCTGCAATACCAACCTGAAAACGAAGAGAGGAAACCACACCGCAACGAAGATCACCAATCTGATTGCAGCAGTAGGACCAGAATCTTCAACAGAGGGGAAAGATCGAGAGAGAAGAAGAGAGAGAAACTGCCACTTAGCACCACGATAGAGAACGCTCCTCACGATTAGACTGAATTGAACTGACGTGAGAAAATAATTAGAAGGCTAAATTAAATAAGGTTCCCATCCTTATTAACTAATAAAAACAATTACCTTAATTGTTTTATGCAAGGACTTCCCTGCCCCTGTCATTAAAAGGAATGCCGATCAAGTCCCACTGTCAATAAGGAATAAAACAATCCAACTTAGGATAGCATTGCAACTGATATAACATAAGGTATGAATTATGCGGGTTATAACATCACCTCCCCCTTAAAAGAATCTCGTCCTCGAGATTAACTCACCTTACTGCTCGAACAGGGAGGGAAACTTGGCACGCAGCTCATCTTCGAGCTCCCACGTAGCTTCACTCTCTAACTGATCAGACCACTGGACCTTCACCATAGGCAGGGTCTTACTACGAAGCTGACGGACGTCCCTGGCTAGAATGCGAGTAGGCACCGCCTCGAAACTGCAATCCTCTCTCAGCTGAAGCTGGCTGTAGTCGATCACGTGAGACGGATCATGCAGATACTTCCTCAACATAGACACATGGAAAACTCCGTGGACAGCAGACAAAGCAGGTGGCAAAGCCAAACGGTAAGCCACAGGGCCAATCCTCTCCAGAATCTCAAACGGTCCAACGAACCTTGGGCTAAGCTTCCCACGCTTCCCAAACCGGACTACGCCTCTGACCGGCGACACTCGCAGATAGACATGATCACCAACATCAAACTCAAGCGGCCTGCGCCTCTGATCTGCATAGCATTTCTGCCTACTCTGGGCAACAATCAAACGCTCTCGGATCACCCGGATCTTCTCCACTGCACCCTGCACCAGCTCGGGGCCAACCAAAACCCTCTCCTTCAGGTCGTCCCAACAGATGGGGGACCTGCACCTCCTACCGTACAACGCTTCAAACGGAGCCATACCAATGCTCGCCTGGAAGCTGTTGTTGTAGGCGAACTCAATCAGAGTCACATGCTGCTCCCAGCTACCCCCAAAATCCAGGACACATGCGCGAAGCATGTCCTCCAAAACCTGATTAGTCCTCTCTGTCTGGCCATCCGACTGTGGATGGTAAGCTGAACTGAAGGCCAAACTCGTACCCAGGGCCTTATGTAAACTATGCCAGAATCTCGAAACAAAACGTGGGTCACGATCAGACACAATAGTGGTAGGCACACCATGCAACCTCACTATCTCATCCAAATACAAACGAGCTAGACGCTCCAAACTGAAGGTCTTCTTCACTGGCAGAAAATGAGCAGACTTAGTCAGACGATCAACTATCACCCAAACGGCATCACAGCCCGAGGAAGTCTTGGGCAAACCCATGACAAAATCCATCCCCACACTCTCCCACTTCCACTCAGGAACGGAAAGGGGCTGAAGCAAACCTGCTGGCCTCTGGTGCTCAGCCTTCACCTGCTGACAGGTCTGGCACTTCGAAACAAACTCAGAGATGTCACGCTTCATTCCAGACCACCAGAAAGACTCTCGGAGATCCCGATACATCTTCACCCCTCCTGGGTGAACTGAATATGGCGCTCCATGGGCCTCCTGAAGGATCTCTCTGCGCAGCACTGCATCGTCTGGCACACATACACGGCCTCTGAAACGCAGACAACCATCACTGGAGACACTGAAATCTGAACTCTGCTCTGAAGACAGCCCCTCTCTAATCCGACATAAAGCTGAGTCTGACTCCTGACCAACCCGGATCCTGTCGACCAACGAAGACTGAACCTGAAGCGCTGCTATCACACTGGCACTGGCTGGTCTGACTACCCAAACTCCCATACGCTGAAGCTCTAAGGCGGACCTCTGAACTCCTGACAAGGCACAAGCTACGCCCGAGCACCTCTCCGGCTCAATGCGTCTGCTACAACATTCGCTCTACCCGGGTGGTAGAGGATCTCTAAATCGTAGTCATGAAGTAGCTCCAACCACCTCCTCTGTCTCAAGTTCAGCTCCTTCTGAGTGAACAAATACTTGAGACTCTTGTGGTCAGTGTAAACCTTACACGACGCCCATATAGGTAATGCCTCCAAATTTCAGCGCGAACACTACAGCTGCCAACTCCAGGTCGTGGGTAGGGTAGTTCTTCTCATAGGGCTTAAGCTGCCGAGAGCCATAAGCCACTACCTTACCCTGCTGCATCAAAACACATCCTAGTCCCTTGTGGGACGCATCACAGAAGACCTCGAATCCCTCGGTCCCAGAAGGCAAAGTCAGAATCGGTGCCGTCGTCAACCTCTTCTTAATCTCCTGGAAGCTCTGCTCGCAAGCCTCGCTCCACTCGTACTTGATCTCCTTCCTCAACAGACGGGTCAGCGGGGATACAATCTTAGAAACCCTCAACAAACTTCCTGTAGTACCCAGCTAACCCAAGGAAACTGCGAATCTCAGCAACATTCGTGGGCCTCGCCCACTCCATCACAGCTCTAACCTTCTCAGGATCCACTGAGATACCGTCCTTCGAGACCACATGTCCCAAGAATACACGCGATCAAGCCAGAAGTCACACTTCTTCAACTTCGCATACAGCTCACGATCCTTAAGTGCTGCAAAACAATCCTAGATGCTCCTCATGCTCCTCTGCGCTCTTGGAGTACACCAAGATATCATCTATGAAGACCACTACAAACTGATCCAGATAGGGTTTGAAAACCCGGTTCATCATATCCATGAAGACTGAGGGAGCATTAGTCAGACCAAACGGCATGACTAGGAACTCGTAATGACCATAACGAGTCCTAAAAGCGGACTTAGGCACATCCTCGGCCTTAATCCTCAACTGATGGTAGCCGAACGAAGATCTATCTTCGAAACACTGTGGCGCCCGCCAACTGGTCAAACAAATCGTCTATGCGCGGAAGGGGATAGCGATTCTTGATGGTCACCTTGTTCAGCTCTCTATAATCGATGCACAAACGGAAGGTCCCATCCTTCTTCTTCACAAACAGCACTGGCGCTCCCCAAGGCGAAACACTAGGGCGGATGAAGCCCTTATCTAACAGCTCCTGAAGCTGGACCTTCAGCTCCGCCGGACTCATACGGTAAGGGGCCCTAGAGATGGGCTGAGTCTCTGGCGCTAAATCGATCGTGAACTCCACTTCACGCACTGGTGGAAGTCCGGGCACGTCGTCCTGGAAGACCTCAGGAAACTCTCTGACAATCGGGATGCTCTCCAAGCTAGATCCCTCACGCACCTCTGGCAGATAACATAAGAAGCCCTGGCAGCCCTTCCTCAAGAAACTGGCTGCCTGCATCGCTGACACAATCACAGGCGCACATGGAACTACATTCCCAGCGTAGACAAAACGGCTCCCGCCTGGCAGATCAAACACCACTTTCCTCGCTGCGCAGTCTATATGGGCATGGTGCTCTGCTAGCCAATCCATGCCCAAAATCACATCAAAACAGGTCATCCGCATCGGGATGAGGTCAGCAAAGAAAGTCTTGTCCCTAACTACTATGGGACAAGCCTTACACACAGAATCCAGCACACAAGGGGCAACCCCACCTAATGGACTACTCACACACAAGTCTACCTCACTAGGCACAGCAGTCAGTCCAAGGTCACCCAACAAATCACAGCAGATAAAGGAGTGCGTAGCTCCAGAATCAAACAGACAAAACACATCTCGAGAATGGATCTGGAGAATACCTGAGATGACGCGATCACCCGCTCGATCACGCTCTCCAGCCATAGCATAAACCCGGGCCTGAGTCTGAGGCTTCTTCTGGTCGGACCTCGCCCCTGAGTCTGAGCCGGTACCTCTATCCCCTGAGCCTCTACTGGACGCCTGAGGGCACTGAGCAATCCGGTGCTCCAACGACCCGCACTTAAAGCAGGCACCGGTCTTCTTGTAGCACTCCCTACCAGGATGGGAGTGGCCACAAGACCCACACTTCGCCCCAGCTGACGAAGATGAAGAAGCTCCCCGACGGTCTCCATAAGTCTGCTTCTTCTGAGGAGGAGCAGCCTCCTTCTTCTGAGGCTCCTCAGCACGCCTCTTCCCTTATGGTCCTTGCCAGCCTGTCTGCCCTTGATGTCGGCCTCTACCAGCAGGGCGACATCCGCTACATCCTGAAAGTCCGGTGACGAAGAGGTGTCACCGCCGACCTGATGTCTGGCCTCAATCCGCTCTCAAACTTACGAGCCTTCCTGTGCTCATCCGGCTCTGGAGCATACTTCGACAGCGTCACAAACTTCCTCACATACTCCTCTACAGTCATCTCTCCCCTGGCGCAGCCGGTTTGTACTCATTGATCTTCTGGTCCTTGTAGACATCCGGTAGAACTGCTTGTTGAACTCCAAGCAGAACTGATCCCAGGTCCAAGGCTGGGGATGTCTACCCATCACCATGCGCCACCACTCCTTCGCCTCCCCCTTGAAGAGGAACGTGGCGAAGTCTACCTTCTGGTCGTCCTCCGACCCCATCACTCTCAGCAGGTCCTCGACCTCAGTAATCCAATGGCTCGCCTCCTGAGGGTCGCCACAGCCGTCGAAAGAAGGTGGCTTTAGCTTCATGAACTCCTGGAGAGCTCGGACTCGGCCTCCCACGGCATTCGCTCCTGCTGGGCCAGCACCACCAGCTCCTCCACCAGCTCCCCCAGCAGCTGCAGCCATCGTCTGCATCAACTGCGTCACAAACTGCTGCACTACATCCGCAGCATCTCCCTGAGGGGTCACTGGTGTCCTACGAGGAGCCATTCTGAGATATACAAATCCAAAACTTGTCAGAACTAACTCACACTGTCAACCACTGTCACAACTGACTCTCACACAAGCAAACACACCCACAGACACCAAAGAAAGCCAAACCTGGCTCTGATACCACTAAATGTAACACCCCTAAAACCGGCCTAAGAGTTAAGGGTATTACACGCCGCGTATTACTACCAATAACGCAAGGCTCTAAACGATCAAAAGCAATAAAGGCCCAAAACAGAGTTCACTTAACATTGTAAACCAAAGTATTCAAATACAGCGGAAGTAAACGGATTCCAAATACATATCCGAATCAGAAACTCAAAACAGAGGAAGGCCCGAAGGCTACAACGTCATAACAGAAGTTTAAACAGTCAAATGAGCTAAGCACTACAGCTCCAGAACTCAAGATGATCCTCGCTGATCAATCTGCAAAAATGTTAGAAGTAGGGGAATGAGCACACAACTATGCCCAGTAAGCAGCGACCGTCATCAGCAAGGTCGCTCAAAACAATTGAAATCAGAAGAAGAGAAGATAAACATCTTATGCACAATTCTCAAATAGTCAGAAGCTTTCAGAAACAGAAGCAGAGTGGAACACAAGGGGTTCCCATTTCAGAAACAGTCAGAGCACTTAAACAGAAAGGGGACAAGACACAATGCACACACTCAGAAGGGTCGAAGACCCATAGACCATACCAGGTCTCTCGGCAACGCAGAAATGACTCGAAAGAGCCAAAGGGTTCGTCAACCCCACAGAACAGAAAGGGAATGACCCACACTCAGAACGACGTCTACATGGTATACCACGGAATAGCTCGACCCAGCCATTCACGGCTCAGAAACAAGTGTAATGTCCCAAAACAGAAGGATTGCTTAAACAGAAGCAAAGTTGCATTTAAATATGCCAAAACACTCATAAATCAGTAGCACAGATCATAAGGAAACCAACGCCGCAGACGGCACTCAAATCGGAGTTCAAACGAAGAAGTTATGTTGAAAACAGAGGGGTGTCCGAACTTGTGTCCGGACGTCAATGTTCGGACACAAGTCGAACTAAAACAGGGAGAAGGATTCAGAATGTCCGAACATCAATGTTCGGACTGATGTTCGGACAGAGTACGGAAAAGAATACGCGGGATGTCCGACCTTGTGTCCGGACGTCGAAGTTCGGACACAGGTCGAACTTAAATCAGAGGAAAACCTGAGGGTGTGTCCGAACATCCATGTTCGGACAGATGTTCGGACATACCCCGAACTTGCAAATCAGAAAGGCAGAAACGCACTGTCCGAACTTCAAAGCTCGGACGGAAGTTCGGACAGTGCGAAAAATGCAATTTCCAGAAGACGAACAGAGCAGAAAAACAACACAAATCAATGCCTCAAAATGCCAATTAAGCACACACACCAAATCAGACATTAAACAGGAAACCATGGGGGTTTAGCCATTTCAAATCACAACAAATGTTAGTAGAGACACACATAAAATCAGATAACGCTCTTGCAACACCCCATGGCTGAACTTCCAAACTGAATCGAGTAACCACCTACCTCAATTAGCAGAAGAAGAACAACGATCTGAAACCGCAGGCACAATCCACGCAGAGCAACAATCCGATACAGACCAACAGCCACTGAATTCCACAATCAAGCCCAGAAATCAGAAAACATTCGAAGGAAACCTAGACTTGGAAACTCCAAAACTGTATAACTTTCTGCATCACAAACCTGGAATCGAGACCAGACGAAATACTCTGCAGAAGAATCCCAACTTGCGCGCAACCAACGGCCACTGATTCGAACACAATCAAAAACCCTCAATCAGAAACTGGAACAAGAACGGATGATACAACGGAGACCGGTTCTGCAATACCAACCTGAAAACGAAGAGGAAACCACACCGCAACGAAGATCACCAATCTGATTGCAGCAGTAGGACCAGAATCTTCAACAGAGGGGAAAGATCGAGAGAGAAGGAAAAGAGAGAGAAACTGCCGCTTAGCACCACGATAGAGAACGCTCCTCACGATTAGACTGAATTGAACTGACGTGATGAAAATAATTAGAAGGCTAAATTAAATAAGGTTCCCATCCTTATTAACTAATAAAAACAATTACCTTAATTGTTTTATGCAAGGACTTCCCTGCCCCTGTCATTAAAAGGAATGCCGATCAAGTCCCACTGTCAATAAGGAATAAAACAATCCAACTTAGGATAGCATTGCAACTGATATAACATAAGGTATGAATTATGCGGGTTATAACAGTTGATGTCTTGGGATATTTCGAATTTGGAGTGAGCTGATTATGGGTTGAATTGTTTGGAGGATGATTGTCGAAATTGTCTCTCTTAAAGTTTTTGAAATCGAACAAACATTTTTGTTGTAAAAGGGCGGATAATCCCGAGGGACTACCCTATGTACCCCCTCGAACACGACACTTAATTAATGGTAAGTGTCGAGGCTCGAAAGATGGGGCAATGAATTTATGTCGAAAAATAGGATTTAGAGAGAAATATCATGAATGGGATACTCTCGGTCAAACCCTAATAACGTCTCTAACTCCCGGGTTTAAAAACGTCAAAAACCGAAAATATTGAAATCGAGCGGAAGGGAGTTAGACGATTCTAAAATCCCGGCTGCAACTAGGAAGGTCGTTACTTCCCTAGCACCCCACCTTGTAAAAATCTAGGCTGCAATTAGGGGAGGTTTGTCACCCTAATGCCCCGCCTAAAGAGATCCAGACTGCGACAAGGGAAGGTTATGACCCCAGTGCCCCGCCTCGGATTTTTATTCTGGGAAGAGAGACAAGCGAGATTCTAACCATGGAGGAAATGTTTTGAAGGGGTTAGACATTACTTGCTCCCCGAAAACGATTTATTTGAGTTAAAAAACTGAGTTGGAAAACTTTTGAAGTTGTTCGGAATCCTTGATGAGGAAACACTGATTTTGAGAAATGTTTTTAGGAGAAAACTTTTTGTATGTGAGAAGAACTTTCTGCATTTGAGAAGAGTTTTCTGTGATGTGAGAAGAGTTTTTCCTTTAAAAATCCACAAAATGGTTCCTTGAAAAACCTGATGAGATTTGAATGAAATGATTGTTCAAAATTTGAGAAAAGAGATTTTTTTTGGATTTTTAGAGTTTGAACGGGATTTACAATGAGTTTGAATTGGATGCATCAAATCTAAATTTGAATTGGATGGAATCGGGTTTGAATTGAATTGAGTTGAATGAATTTGGGTTGGAGTTGGAAAGCGGGTCGGGTCAAAGTTAAACCGAGTCAAAGTGGGATCGAATCATAGTTGGGTCGAGATCAAAGTTCATGTTGGTCAAAGTTGGACTGGGTCAAAGTTGGATTTGGTCAAGGTTGGATTTGGTCAAAGTTCTGGCCAAGGTCAAAGTTGGATTTGGTCAAGGTTGGATTTTTGTGAACTTGATTTGACTTGTATGGACTCGGTTTGACTTATATGGACTTGAACCAAATTTGGGCTGATGGGCCAAGCATGGGCTGGTGGGCCGAGCGTGGGCTAATGGGCCAAGCGTGGGCCTTGGTTGGGCTTTTGGGCCTTATTGATTTGGGCTGAAATGGATTTTTGATTGGGCCTTGGAGTGGCCTTTTGAAATGGGCTTTGGAATTGGATCAAATATGGGTCTTGTTTGGATTGAAGGTGAAATTGATTTTGGATTGAATTTGAATTTATCCTTGTTTCTCTTTTTTTTTGGGTAAAGTTTTTTAATGAAATTAAGGGGTGGTTTAGGATAGGCTTTAAAAGGTGTGGAAGGTATTGTTCCCCACAAAGCAAATCAGAAATAAGCTAGTTGTGGAGTACCTTCGAAGGCTTAAAAGATTTTCCAAGTTTTGGATGGTATTGTTCCCCACAAAGCAAATCAGAAATAAGCTAGCTGTGGGGTACCTTCCAAGACTTGAATAAATAAATCGGTGATCTAGAAGGCTTTCTAGAGCTTAGATGAAATGAGAGATAATGAAAAAAAACAACAAAATTAGATGCAAGGTATATACATGTATAGCATAAGATAAAACATCAAACGGCAAACCGCATAATGAAAATGAATTGTAGGTCATAACCAAAAGGAGATGTAGATAACAGAAAACCGACCGACGGGGTGGCCTGCCCCCGATTATGAAAATTTTAGCTGAAACGGGTAGTCAAGTATCCGCTGACCCATCTCAACAATAATGAGCAGTGTAACCAAGGCACAGGGTACCGTCAATCTTGTATATTCCAAAGTCAAACCACAAGTCTGGCAAGCACAGCCCAGGTCAAGCCAACCGCAGCAAATATTCAATCGCATACATGTACCTCAGACAAGTCATCAAGAAGCATAGTAAGGAGCAAATCGAATTGAGTAACCGACGGTATATATGCACATAAGTCAATGCCTGAATCAAAATATATTCCACTGCTACACCTATGAGCAAGGTAGCAAGGAAAACGCTAGAAGCAAAGCAAACTTCAAGCCATCGTAAAGCACAAGGGTCAAGTGACAAAATGATTTACCTTTCTGGTCAAACATCAGGGCGCACGGACAAGCAGTATCCATGATATACCTTCCAAACCATACAACCACGTGCAAAAGGCAAGTAATCACAGAATCGATACAACTTTCGGGCTGAACATCAACACGCGTGAGAATAACGTTATACTGAATCGAATTATGAAATAAACTCCACACATTGACGTAATCAGAACAGGAAATTGAATATCCAAATCTAGAGCTAAAAATAAACAATTAACAACTGAGATTACTCGCAAACAGATACGAGAGCAGAGGAGAATCAATTGAGCTTCTGAGGCATAGAATCTGATATCGAACATAAAAGGGGATGAACCCATCCCGATTGACATCAATCATCGCAAGAAGAAACGAAGTACACGACAATCCTATCCCGTGACCAACCTCAAAGGCTGGGTTAGAATAATTATTGAAACACAACTTATTTAAATCAGATTCCAATGACAAATTGAGAAGATGAGACCAGGTGTATCCACAACAGAAACCTAAACATCTAGTTTCTCAAACACATTCGACATAAAATAGAATAGGACTATATACTGCAAAGGAGATACAAAACAAAGATTCCTTGCGAAGCCAGAAGATCAAACAAAACAAAGAAAATAAACTGCAAAATAATCGAATGGACAGTCAAATAGTGATATGGAACGACAATTAAACCCGAAGCAAAATCAAATCCGAGAGACATTAAGGATTGAAACCTACAAACCCGTGTCAGTTCAAACCCAACTGAAGAGTGTTCAGATAGAGGGACTATGGACAGAGGGTGACCTCCACGCCCGTCAGAGCGAACTGGGTTGAACTATGGTGGGCATCGGCGTCGGTTTCAAATGGGACTGAGAACTAACTCCCGAAGAAGGAGATTCGAAATGGAGAGGCGGTCATTGGAGCTCGTCAGCTGGGTTTTGAGCGGTGGAACGGATATGCTTCACAATCGCCGATAATTCGAATAGAAAGAGAGGGGTATAGCAGGTGTGTTCCAGGTTTTTCGATGAAGAGAGTGAAGACGGGCGGCGTTCCCGGGTTTCCAATCGTGTCGAAGATAATGAAGAAAGCCCAGCGCAGGTATGTTTCCTATCGCCAGGTAGGTTGCAATAACACCGTGAATGTAGAGAATGAAGGAGATGAAGGTGTCGGTTGGGTCTTCTCTTGGTGTTGAAAGTGACAGAGGGTGGAGATTGGGTTATCTACGGTTTCCGAAGTAAGAAACAAAGAGAATGGGAATTAGCAAGAGAGGAAGGAGGTGGTGGTCGAAGAGAATGGAGAGGGCTTTGCGTTTCTGGGTGTTTGATTTTGAGATCGAGAAGAGAATCGCAGAATGGAAGGAACAGGATCGAAGGGGCAAGGTGGCGGACACTGTAGTCTGTGCCCTTTAGGGTTTGTTTGATGTAGTTTTATAGGGAGAGGTTTAGGGTTTGGGTGGGCTTTTTGAAGCCATGGGCTGAAAATGGAGTGGGTTTAAGGAATTGGGCTAGGCCAGACTTCAACCAAGTGTGGATTGGGTTTGAAAGATGAAAATGAGTGTGTATAAATAGAAATGAAAATAAAGATACTAATGCTAATAGTAGAATAAAATAAAATATAAGAAAAAAAATGGATAGATGAATAAAAATAAAATAAAATAAAATAAAATAATTAAATAGAATATAAACAAAACAAAATAAGAAAGTAAAATAAGTGAATAAACATAAGGGGACGACCTTGAAACTGGATTGTCGATGTAAATTCCTTTTTGAAGAATTGTGTTTTTTGTTTTTAAGTTTTGAAAAAGATTATAAAATGATGGTTTCGTCTTAGCACGCACGTTAATATGTTTTGAAAAAAGAAATGCCACGACCCCTCTTATTATTTCGGAATTTGCTTTATGGGGTGAGAATTTTTGGTGTCTACAATATATATTTGATAAAAGAGGAATTTCCGTTGGTGGAATTTGTGACCCCACTTGTTTGGGTGTTCGTTGGTGGAATTATATTTTGCGGCTCCACTTATTTGGGTGTCCGTTGGTTGCCAGTTGAAAGCTCCTTTATCATTGTGTGTTGGTGGATTGTGTGATGGATATATATTGTAATCTTTTTCCTACTATGGATTGATGTTGTCGATTGACTTGTAGTTATTAAGTTATATATATATATATGTCAAACATTTACAAATAAAATAAATTTTACACGGTGAAGCAGTGGTTTACTCAGATTTTCTGATTTGCGTGGTCCCTTTATGTGTTATTATGTTTTTGGCCACAGGTAACGAAGCTAATCTGGATCTAAAAGCGTCAGAGTTAAGTTTGGGAATTGACATAGACTCCACTTCGATTTGTTTAAAACATATAGATGGTTTATATCTTCACACAGGCTCATTATAATTCTTAGATGGTTTATTATTTTATTTGGATTGTGTTTTAAGTTGTTATTTATTTATCTATTATGCGGTTTAGGTTTAAGTTTTGTTTTTATTTAGCCTTAACACTCACTAGGTTGGTGAGGGTGACGGTAAAACCCTTTAGATTTTGTCTTCTGTTGCTGAGTAGATGATAGGTTAAAAATTAAATTAAATTTAACTTCAACCTTAATATAATACCGGCTACTTTTTTGGGTGTTATAGGTTATATGATGACTAATTGGTTCCCTCAATCCCCTTCTTTGTATATTCCGACATATGGCCCTGAGACATGGGAGGATATTATTCTCATGTTCATACACTCATTATCCTGTAATTAGGGGACATTTGTTTTGGGGACTATAGGAAAGGGAATCGAAATGGCTCATTTTTATTGTTTATTTATGCACTTTTTCAATTTCCAAATTGGAATAATTTTGTATTTTGTTTGTTGTTTATGCGTTATCTTAATTTCGAAGAAAAGGGAAGAGAATGTAATTAACCTAAATCTCTATAATTGTTGAGCGCTTCCTCTGTCTTCTACCTCCAACAACTGCTAGCTACTTCCAGTTGAGCCACCGCAGGTCCCGTCGGCCGCCGGGTTCGCCGCCTGGTGGGGTGGCCCCCTGCTGGTGGTGCTTCCCCTCTCCTTATCCCCTTCCCCTGTCGGTCCCCCTCCCTTGGTTACTGATGGGAAAGCGTCGCACAAGAGCCACTCCCGCTTCCCCCCTCCTGTCGTTCCTTCCCCTGTTGTGGCTGGCTCACCGGCTCCACCCGGGCTCACGCCAGCTCCCCCTGCCGTCCGATTTCCAGATCCATCAGGTGTGGTTCAGTCCCAAGGTAGCCCTTGCCCAGATCTTGCTGCGCCCCCCAGCTCTGCTCCACTGATTCCGGCGGTGGTCTCTCTCCCCCCTTCAGGTATTCATGATGGAGCAGCGGATGCAATTTCCTCCCTCTCAGGAGCTGTTGTTGCTTCACTTAAGCTGTCAATGCTTGGCGTGAGTGATTGAGGGGGTGCAGGCCCCATTTGTTCCTCTGCTGGCGTGACAAGGAATTTAGTTAAGGCAGCCATGGCCCCTAGTCCCGTGACTGGCAATTTGTGCACTGATATTGAACGGTGCCCCACTACAGATTCGGGCTTTAAGCAGTGCCCCTCTACAGTCTCTTGTGCTGTTGAAAATGTTGTGGACCCCGTAGACCCTGTGTCCCGGGATCCTCCCGTGATCTTTCATCCCAACGGCTGTGTCCAGGCAGGCCCTGTAGGGCCTTCTCCTTCCGCCCCTGCCCTCAATTTGATCGTGGACCTTTCAAGGCCCCCAGTCGACTTGGCGCTCCAGGAGTACCTCAACCAGACTGGGGAAAAGACTCCTTCATCCCCCTCTAAGGCCCCGGTAGGTGCAGCCCCAGTAGGCGAGCGGATTGCGCTGGCCAAAAGATCTTCTCATCCGAGCCGAGCGGATAAGGCGACTTCAGGTACCAAATCTAATCCCTCATTCCTCGACATGCTACTGGCTAAACAGAAATCGAATTGCGGTATGCCTTTGTGCACGCATAACAATGAAACTTTAGATTATGATAGCTCTTATGTTACTATTGAGGAGAATGATCTCTTGCCTGAAATTGAGTACTGGAGGAATGCGTTAGTGGGTTATATCTGGGGCAAGAAATTCGGATTTAATATTGTGAAGGAATATGTAAAACGAGCATGGAGCTTCGTACCCACTCCCCAGATCCTTCTCCACTAGGAAGGCTGGTTCCTATTCTGTTTCGACAATGAAGAGGACCTCCAGCAAGTTCTTGATAAGGGCCCTTGGCTACTTCACTCTTCTCCTCTTATCCTCAAAAAATGGTCCCCTGACCTCTCCTTTAACCTCAAAGACCTGAATCGCGTCCCGGTTTGGATCCAGCTTCCCAGTCTCCCCATAAGCCTATGGTCCCAATCTAGCCTCTCAAAGATTTGCTCTTAGCTTGGCTCACCTCTCCACACTGACCAATCCACCGCTTCAAAATCTAGGATCTCTTTCGCTAGAGCCCTTGTGGAGGTGGACTTCAACCTTGATATCACTAGGGAGATTGAGATCCGCACCCCTAAAGGTATTCACTTTCAACAAGTAGTCTATGAATGGGAGCCTATCTCATACTCTTCGTGCAAACTTCTTGGACACTCCTCCTCGTGTTGCCCTTTCTCTGCCCCTGCCCCGTTCCTCTCATTCCCTGAAAGCAAAGACCTTACCCCCATCCTCAGCTTCGTCGATCCTCCCCACCCCTTCTCATCCACCCCTTCTATCCCCACTACCCCTTCTGACCCCCCTGTCCCCCTACCCTTCCCCGCCCCTTAAGCCATCCACCTCCCAGCCTCCTGCCTCCTCCCCCTCCTCCCCGACCCACCCTCGTTCCTTGATTGCTAAATCTCCCTCTCTCCCTGACCTGTTTATGTCCCCCTCTCTTCAGCTCATTCTCCTGCCCGCCCCCTCAGACTCTTGGCACTTGGTCCCCTCTAAAGGTAAGGGATCTAAGGAGTATCCTTTAAACCCCTGAGCTGAGGATCTCTCCCTCCAACTTGCTAACTCCTTTGCAGTTTTTGACCAGGGCTCTGCTCTCCCCGCCCCCTACCCTCTTCCCCCCCTTCTTCGTCATGAATCTTATGGTTTGGAACGTTAGGGGATGCAATGACCATCCCAAGATTAAAGAGATCCTCAAATTTGTCTCTAGCCATAACCTCTTCGTCTTTGCCCTTCTCGAAACCCATGTCTCCTATAGTAACCACCTCCTGATCCTATCTCGTTTTTTCCCCGCTTGGAACTTTGTCCACAACTACGATGCGCACCCCAATGGGCGCATCTGGATCCTTTACGACCCCTCTGTTATCTCTCTCTCCCCTGTCCACATCTCTGACCAAATGCTAACATGTAAAGCTTCCTTTTTTTATTCTACTTCCTTCATCATGTGGGTCGTCTATGGTAGCAACAACCCCTCACTTAGATCTCGGCTTTGGGAGGATATAATCTACCTCAGCCATAATATCCTGGGCCCCTGGGTTATTGCTGGGGACTTCAATAACATCCTCTACGCGGAAGATTGATTGAGTTCTCGCACCCCCTCCCCTAGAGACTACCGTGACTTTGCGAACTGTGTCACCATGGCCAAACTCCAAGACCTTCGCTACTATGGGCGTTTTTATACATGGTGGAATAACCAGTTCGACCACAGTAGTGTCCATGGCAAAATTGACAGGGTGCTGGTTAATGCTGAGTGGATCTTGGCCTACCCAAACAGCTTCGCTTCCTTCCTCCCTCCTTTTGTTTCGGACCACAGCCCTATGCGTATCACCTTGCACCACACTAACCCCCGCAAAAGGAGCTTTAAATTTCCCAACTTCTGGATCAATGACCCCTCTTTTCTTCCCCTTGTCCGGGAAGCCTGGAATACTCCCATCCCCCAGGGTACACTAGTACAAAATAGACCTACCGCAGCGCCCCTATTGCAGCGGTTCCTCTTACAACCGCTGCAATAGGGGCGTCGCAGTAGGTAGGTCGATTTTTTCAAAAAAAAATCCCGCTTATTCTTATAAAAATTTCACTATCCCACGTTTTTAAAAGCCTATTGCAGCGGTTGTTAACTAAGAACCGCTGCAGTAGGTAGGTCGATTTTTTTTTAAAAAAATCTCGCTTATTTTTTAAAAAAATTTCACTATCCCGCTTTTTTTAAGCCTATTGCAGCGGTTGTTAGCTAGGAACCGCTGCAATAGGTAGGTCGATTTTTTCAAAAAAAAAAAATCCCGCTTATACTTTTAAAAAATTTCACTATCCTGCTTTATTTTAAGCCTATTGCAGTGGTTGTTAGCTAGGAACCGCTGCAATAGGTAGGTTGATTTTTTCAAAAAAAAATCCCGCTTATTTTTTTTCAAAAATTTCACTTTCCCGGTTTTTTTAGCCTATTGCAGCGGTTGTTACTAGGAACCGCTGCAATAGACTTTTTGTTTTAATATAAAAGTTTCTCCTCTGTTAACTGACGTTAATTATGCTCTGCGCTCTCCTTCTTCTGGTCGCGGCGAACAAGGAACAACTCTGCGCTCTCATCTTCTCTTCACTCACGGTCGATGGCGAACAAGGTACGCATGCTCTGCGCTCTCTTCTTCTTTCACTCATTTATTCTTCTTCTCTTCCCTCATGGTAATATGCTCGAACTTATCTTTACTTCGGTAATTTTGTAACCCTAACTGAGAACAAGATGCTCTGCGCCTCCATTAATATTCTCACGCGGTAATTTTGCAACCCTAACTGGCGAACAAGAACATATATGCTATGTGCCTCTTTCTCTTCTCATATTTACACCTCTTTTACTGTAATTTTGCAAATCTGGTTGGTGGACAAGGAACAAGGGTTGCGCCCCTGTATTCTCATCTCACGATAATTTTGCAACAGGTTTAAAGAACAAGGAACATGTTGTGCGCCTCACGGTAATTTTGCAACTTGATCTAGTGAAAAAAGGAACATATTTTGCACCGATTCTGAACTGGTGAATGGCTGTGCGAGGAAGAAGATGAAGCAGAATTTTTTTTTAAAAAAAATACCTATGACAGAGGTTCCTAGCTAACAACCGCTGCAATAGGCTTGTTTTTTTTTCAGAAGCCCACCTATGGCAGCGGTTGTTAGCTAGGAACCGCTGCCATAGGCTTGTTTTTTTCCCAGAAGCCCACCAATGGCAGCGGTTGTTAGCTAGGAACCGCTGCCATAGTTAACCTACTGCAGCGGTTCAAAAACCGCTGAGATAGGTCGAGACCCTATCGCAGCGCACCTCATTGAAGCGGTTCTAGAACCGCTGCGATAGACCCAAAACAACCGCTGCGATAGGTCTATTTTGTACTAGTGGTAGTCATCTCTTTACCGTTATCAAAAGACTCAAACTCCTCAAAGCTGGTTTTTCCTCTCTGCATAGGACGGAATTTGGCTCTCTTGAGGTTAAAGGACAAACTATTTGGGAGGAGCTTATGGATACCCATACTAGGTTGGACTCTGACCCCTAGAACCCGACCCTCATTTCCAAAGAGAAGTCCCTAAGGCACAAACTCCTTACTCGGGACAAATAGGAGCTCTTATTTCTTCGCCAACTTGCTAAAACTCGCTGGCTTATGTTTGCTGATTCCAACATTACCTTCTTCCATAGAGCCATAAAAGCGAGAAGAAATAAGAATTCCATCGCCTCCATCACAAACGACCGAGGGGAGGTCCTCAATTCCCCTATTGACATCGAGGAGTGCCTAGTCTCTCACTTCAAACGCTCCCTTGGCACCAAGGTGGCTCTCCCCCTCTCCTTGGCGGATCTTAATTTGGGGGATTCCAGAACTCTTTACCATTCCAACTGGGCCTCCCTAACCCGGCCTATCGACTCTAAGGACATCAAGCTAGCCCTTCTCTCCATTAAAGATGATAAAGCCCCCAGGCCGGATGGTTACACTGCCAAGTTTTTTAAAGAAGCTTGGGAGATCGTAGGGGAAGACATCTGCCAAGCTATCAAAGGCTTCTTCCACAGTGGCAAGATCCTCAAAGAAGTCAACACCACTCTCATCTCCCTTATCCCAAAATATGTCGCAGCCTCCTCGCCCGGGGACTATAGACCCATCTCCTGCTGCAATACGCTTTATAAGATCATCAGCAAGATCTTCGCAGATAGGCTTAAGGACACTCTTCCCTCCCTAATAAGCAAAAACCAAGTGGCCTTCATCAAAGGACGCATTATCTCTGACAACATCCAGCTCTACTCCTACCTAATGAAAAACTACCAAAGGGCCCACATCTCCCCGTGGTGTATGATGAAGATGGATATCAGAAAAGCTTTCGACACAGTTGATTGGACCTTCCTCCAGGTGACTCTCTCCTTTCTGAACTTTCCCCATAAATTCAGTAATTCGATCATGCAATGTGTCACTACCACTTCCTACTCGATCAACATTAATGGCTCCCCTTATGGATTCTTCAAAGGTGAGCGGGGTCTGCGCCAGGGGGACCCAATTTCCCCATACCTCTTTGTGATGGTGATGGATATGCTCTCCCGCCTCTTTGATCAGCTCCCCCTATCTCCTGGTTTTCACTTTCACCCGTCCTGCCACTCTCTCCGCCTCTCGCACCTCCTCTTTGTAGATGACGCTCTCTTATTCTGTAAAGGTGACCATGACTCGATTTCCCTCATGCTTGGCCAAGTAAAGCTATTTTCTGAGGCCTCGGGGCTAAGTCTCCACCCAGCAAAATCAGACCTATTCCTTGGAGGAGTTAACCCCACTTTAACGGATTCAATCCTCCGTTCAACCAGTTTTAACCTTGGCTCATTTCCCTTTTGCTACTTGGGCATTCCCATAACCGCAAGGAAACCTAAAACCACCAACTTTAACCCCCTCTTTGACAACATCCATAAATCCATCTCCTTTACGGGCCGCCTTTCTCTCATACAAAGCACCCTCTTTGGCATTGTAGGCTTTTTGGCCTCTTCCATCCCCAAAAATGTTATCAGGAACATTATTAAGCACTTTCGCTCCTTCCTCTGGTCAGAGGAGACAGACTGTAACACAACCCCCATTGTGGCTTCAAAATCCATCACGGACTCAAAAAAAGCATGGGGCTTAGGTCTCAAAGATATTCACAAATGGAACACGTGCTTCAGTCTCAAATCAATCTCCTCGTTCATCAATGATTCAGAGCATCTATGGATCCAGTCGATTCACAACCTATACTTGAGCACCCATAACATTTGGACGGTAATTGCCAAAGGAAATGACCCTTGGGCCTGGAAAGCCACCCTCCACACGAGAGACTGGTGGATCAAGCAATGCGGTTCCTCGGATGACGCCTCCTCTTTGCTTCACTCCTACCCTTCCTAACCCCCAGTCAACCTATTCTACAATGACATAAATCAGCCCGCGAGATTGTTTGTCTAGGACAACATTTGCTGGAAATCTTGGGCCATCCCAAAAGTGAAATTCATCTTATGGGTTACTCATAAAAGTAGGCTCAAAACCTGTGATAAGCACCAATCTTGGGGCATTTGTCTTGCTAACAGATCCTGGCTCTATGAGCACGCTCCAAAGACTAGCCACCATCTATTTTTTCAATGCAGGTTCTCTAGCAGAGTTTGGTGGAGCATCTGTGACTGGTTGAGGATACCCATGAATAGGATGAGCCTCCGTAGCTGTTCCCACTGGATTTCCCGCTACTACAAGAGGAATCGCCCGATCGACCGAGTGAAAAGAGCTGTCATAGCAAATGTGGTCTATTACCTATGGATTAAGAGATGTAAGTGAGCGATGGCCAACCAAGCAAGGAGTCGTGCCCTCATTGTTGCGGACATCAAAGCTGCCACCAAATCTATTATCTGGATGAAGATGGGCCACTCCAACAAAGACTCACACTGGCTGGATAGGGTGCTTTGCTCCTAGCGTTTTTTGTGTAGCGAGGGATAATTTTGTTCCCCTCTTTGCTTCTACAGTTAAGTCCACGCTTGTATATGTTATTGAGGGTTTTTGTATATCCCCCTCCCCCAAGCCTCATTACTTATCTTTTGGAGTCTGATATATAGGTCTCTATATATCACTTTTGTAAAAACTATGTTTATATATATATATATATATATCATTACCTTTTACAAAAAAAAAACAATCTCTATAATTTGATTTTTCACATCTCGCTAGAGAATGAGATTCACTATCCGTGACACTCTTTGTCTGATTACCGGTGGTTATTGATCATTGACTTATAACCAATAACTGGTGACCCGTGGATGTTAACTAGTAAATGGTGACAGTTGATCGGTGGTTATCTACCTTTGACCGGTGATCAATATCGTTCGACCGTGATTCATTTCCTTTTTCTTTGTACAAATAAACAAACAATAGAAAAGTAAAAAAAGAATTATTTTCAATCCCTTTGCTAATTATATTGTGTTAATGTCTTGTGCTCAAACCAATCCTCCTCCAAACTTTTACCATTATGCTAGTTCACTAGTAAAGAAAAAGACAATAAATCATGGCTAATTAATCACGGTTAAATGTCAAACCATAATTTATTTATGTCAAACCGTAATTTATTTAGAGGGTCGGAGACGATATATGGTTTACTACTTAATCGTAATTTATTAGTGGTCCGAGAGGAACATTAAATTACGGTTGAGACAAAAACTATAATTATAAGTTACAGAAGACTTTTAATTACAATTTACTAGGGAACCTTAATTTTAAGTCCATAAACTCTAGCACGCCATACAAACGCGCCAAAGAAATTTAAATTATGGTTTATATGAAAACTGTAATTTAAAAGTAATGGGAGACTTTTAATGACGGTTATAACCAAACCGTAATTCAAATCCAATATACCATATTATTATACCATATTAATATTTTTAGTTCACAAAGTATCCCACATATGATGAATAGAATAGAGTATAAATAATAATAATTTGACTTAGTACATATGTTGGTTAATTTTTTTTAAAATGAATATAAATTACTAGTAATAATAATTTAAATTAGTTAATGTTGATTAAATTTTGCGAAATAAACAGAATATATATATGTATGTATGTATATAAATTTATATAAGTGTTAAGTTATACCAAATTATAATAATCATAATATATATTAATGTTTCTAATTTACAAAACACCACACAAATTAATAAGATTAAGAAAGTGGTAAAAGTAATTAAAAAAGTTAAATTAGTTGACATTATACAAAATGATATATTTATTTCAGTTTATAAAACAGACTAAAATTATAAGCTAATTTATACTTATATTTTTATTATTTTTTGGATGATATATGTGTGTATTTTAATTTTATACGATTGTACGCTAATATATACTTAGGTTATTATTATTTTTACTATTTTGACTGTATTTAAGTTAATTTTTGTAATATTATACAAATTAAAATGTTAATATGACATAGTCAGGGTTACATCTATTTTATTAATTTTTATATATCTCGTATTAAATCATGTCCTGACAGAAATTTTCATTTATATTTATATTATATATATATACATGTAGTCCACATATAAATTTTGAAAATTATCAACCGTGGGTGTACACAAATGCACCCATAGGTTGATAACTAATCTCTCTCCTCTCCTTCCGCCACTAGTAACTTCGCTTCCCTAACATCTCAATGTGCCCATTTTAAAATTCTTACTTTAGCTTAACTCTCATTCTTTTTTTTAATAAATGATGTATATATATAATAGTAAAGATATTCAAACGAGTTAGATACATGGAAGCTCTATATATCTGACAACTAACCAAAGGCCCTCATGGGTCGGGAAAGTGGATATACAAAAGGCTCCCTAGGAATGAGCAAAAACAGCATAGTGCTGACAAAAATCCCACCCTAAAATCCTATATATTAAGACTATAGGATATACAATTGCCTGTAGTGCTGAAAAAACACAATCCCAAACATAAATAGATATAAAGCCAACCATACATAGAGATCCTAGGAGCAAAGAACCCTATCGAGCCAATCAAAGTCTGTGTCGGATCCTTGCATCTTCGTCCAAATAATGGCTTTAATGGCCGCTTTGACGTCTAAAATAATGAGAGACGGGTCTCTGGCTTGGCTGGCCATGGCGCGCTTGCATCTCTCTATCCAGATGTGATAGACGACGTTAGCGACAACCACTTTCTTCACTAGGTCAATCAGACGGCGCATCTTACAGTAGCGGCTGATCCAGGATGAGCAGCTGCAAAGAGTTGTCTGATTTGTGGGGATACCCAACCAGTCACATATGGTCCACCAAAATCTGCTAGAGAACCTGCAATGAAAAAAAAGATGGTTGCTTTTCTTTTGAGCACGCTCACAGAGCCCGCATCTGTTAGCAAAACATATGCCCCATGATTGGAGCTTATCACATGTTTTAATCTACCCCTAAGTGTCATCCATAATATAAATTTGGCTTTGGGAATGGCCCACGTATTCCAGCAGATATTGTACTAGGGGAAGGTCAGGGAGGGGATGGAGACATCCTTATAGAACAAGCTGACCCTATGACGGGTAGGGTAGGAGTTGAATAGAGAATAGGCGTCATCAGATGACCCACATTGCTTGATCCACCAGTCCCTGGCGTGAAGGATAGCTTTCCAGGTCCAGGGATCGTTACCTTTGGCAGGAGCCGACCAGACGTTAAGGTTGGTCAGGAAGATCTTATGGATCCATTGAATCCAAAGGCGCTCTGGGTCATGGGTGATAGCGGAGATAGTCTTGAGCATGGAGCACATATTCCATGTGTGGATGTCCTTAAGTCCTAGGCCATCATTTTTCTTGGTGTGCGTGATGGATCTCCAGGCCACAGGGGAAGTGGTGTTGTTGTCACCCTCACCGGACCAGAGGTACGAACGAAAGGCTTTGATTATTCTTTTGATGACGTACTTAGGGATAGAGATGCAGGCGGCCCAGAAGCCTATAATACCAAAGAGAGTACTTTGAATGAGAGAGAGGCGGCCTACAAAGGAAAGGGATTTACTACCCCAAGATGTGATTGCTTTCTGAATGCTGTCTAAGAGGGGGTTGAAATCTGCAGCTCTAGGCTTCCTAGCAGTGATAGGGATGCCTAAATAGCGAAAAGGGAAAGACCCCTGATTAAACCCCGTTAGATGGATAAATGAGTCAGTAAGGGCAGGGCTAACCCCCCAAGGACTAAGTTAGATTTAGAAGGGTTAAGCATTAGGCCAGATGCATTAGAGAAGAGGGTGATTTTGTTGAGCATGAGAGAAATGGAGCTATGGTCCCCTCTATAGAATACGAGCGCATCGTCAGCAAAGAAGAGGTGGGAGATGCGAAGAGATTGGCATGAAGGGTGGTAGTGGAAGCCAGGGTATTGTGAAGCTGGTCTAGGAGCCGGGAGAGCATATCCATGACAAGCTCAAAGAGGTATGGAGAAAGGGAATCTCCTTGGCGCAGCCCTCGCTCCCCTCTGAAGGATGCTAAGGGGGAGCCATTGATGTTGATGACGAAGAAGGTGGTGGTAACACATTGCATAATCCAGTTTCTAAAATTCGAGGGGGAGTTTAGAAATGATAGTGTGTCCCGGAGGAATATCCAGTCAACAGTGTCAAAAGCCTTCCTAATGTCCATCTTCATCATGCATCAAGGGGAGATGTGGGCTCTCTGATAGTTTTTCATGAGACAGGAGCAAAGCTGAATATTATTTGAGATCAGACGGCCTTTAATGAAGGCCCCTTGACTGGCATTCACAAGGGAGGGGAGGACACTCTTAAGCCTCTCTGCTAGAATTTTGCTAATGATCTTGTAAAGAGTGTTGCAGCATGAGATAGTCCTATAGTCCTCAGGGGACGAAGCATTATCTGTTTTAGGAATGAGCATGATTAGGGTGGAGTTAATTTCTTTGAGGAGCCTTCCACTGTGGAAGAAACTTTTAATGGCATCACATACGTACGATAAGGGCCCAGACTGCTTTGAAGAATTTGGCAGCGTAACCGACCGGACCTGAGGCTTTACCATCCCCAATGGAAAACAGGGCATTTCTCACGTCATTATTCTCAACGGGATGGATAACGGAAGCCCAAGAGGCTTGATCTAGCGTTCTAGCATTGTCCAGGTTAAGATCAGCTAGGGAGCAGGGGGGAGCTCTACAACCAAGAGATTGTCGAAAATGGGTAACCAAGCAATTCTCAATGTCAGATGGGGAATTAAGAACTTCCCCTAGCTCATTCGTCATCGACGCAATAGAGTTTTTATTCCTCCTCGCTTTTATGGCTCTATGAAAAAAGGAAGTATTAGAGTCTGCAAGCTTAAGCCAGCTGGATTTCGAGAGCTGGCGAAGGAACAAAAGCTCTTGGGAGTCTCTAACCAGAAGGTTATGCCTCAGGGATTTCTCCTGGGTGGTGAGAGAAGGGTTCTAAGGGTCAATATCCAATTTTTTTTGGACATCACTGAGCTCATCTCTGATCTTTTGGCCTTTGTGTCCTAGGGACCCGAATTTTGTTTTGTGGAGGTTAATGAGCCCGAATCTGAGGTGACATAGCCTCTGAACAATGGTGAAAAGAGGGCTACCTGAGGGGGGGCTATCCCACGTGTCACGGACAAGCGGGAGAAAGGAGGGGTCTCCTGTCCAAAAGTTGAGGTACTTAAAGATCCTTTTACGAGGGGTAGGGGCAGGAAGGGATATGATCATTGGACTGTGATCCGAAACCAGGGGAGGGAGAAAGGAGGCATAACTAGTGGGGAAAGTTAATATCCAATCCTCATTAACTAAAACTCGATCAATTTTACCTAGGATCCGCCTGTGGTCGAATTGATTATTCCACCAGGTGAAGAATCGCCCGTAGAAGCGAAGATCCTGTAATTCTACCCTAGAAACACAGTCGGCAAAGTCACGGTAGTCTCTCGGGTGAGGGTTGCGATTGCTAAGCCTATCTTGAGCATAGAGAATATTATTGAAGTCCCCAGCCACTACCCAAGGGCCCATGATGCTTTGGCTAAGGTTGATGATATCCTCCTAGAGATGGGACCTGAGAGAAGGGTTGTTCCTCCCATAGACTAAAGAGATAGTAAAGTTTACGGTGCCAAGGATAGAAGCCTTGCAAGAGAGAATTTGGTCCGAGTAATGAATGGGGGTGAGGGAGACAAGGGAAGGGTTGAAAAGAAACCAGATGTGCCCATTGTGATGCGCCCCGTAGTTATGAACATAATTCCAGGCGGGGAAGAAACGAGCTAGGATAGATTGGTATTGGTGATCGAAACATGAGTTTCAAGGAAGCCAAACGCACAAAGATTATTGTTAGCCACAAACCTTAGGATTTCTAGGAGCTTGGGGTGATCATTACACCCCCTAACATTCCATACTGCGAGATTCATAATGAGGGGGAGGGGTGAGGGGGGAGGGGGCGTGGAGAGCTATGCCCTTATCAAAAACAGCAAAAGAGTTAGTAAGCTGAGGGGAGAGATCCTCGGTGGTAGCTTTCAGAGCCTTAACATTGAGGGCTCTACCATGAGGGGGAACCCTCCGCCACGGCTCCACGGAATCAGGGGCGAGCACTAGTTACAGGGAGGGTGACATCAGCATAATGGGATCAGAGGGAGGAGGGGAGGTGTTGGCGACTCCAAATCCACCAGGGGGCTGGGGGGGGGGGGGAGCCAGGGGGCTGTCCATCCCCAAGAGCGGTCAGTCTAGGTGGTTCAGAGGGCTGGACTAGAGAAGGCTGAGAGCTTGACCTCGGAGAGAGGGTGCCCGAGGTCTGGACAGAGGTCAACTAAGGAGCGACCAGCTCCTCAAGGGAGGGCTGGGCTGGGCTAGTCTTGGGGATGCCTAACACAGACTGAGAGCTTCTTAGAGCTGGGCCCGAATGCGGAAGAGAGGAGTGAGGGACTGGTTTAGAGATAAGAGTACACCCAGGTTGAACGGATCCGGGGCGAGCCATCGTCAGACAACGGGCAGAGGAATGCCCCAGAAGGCTGCAAGAGGAGCAGGTAATAGGCTCCCATTCGTAGACCACTTGCTGGACCAAGGTGCCACTGGGGGCGCGGACCTCGATCTCTCTGAATAGATCAAGATTGAAGTCCACTTCGACAATGAAATACCCCGTAATTAAAAATAAGGATTAATTAGGATAATTATGATTTTAGAGACTTAATTACATCTAAATAAACATGAGGGAACAAATCCCGAAGAAAACGGATCCTTAAAATGGATTAAAAGCATAAACGAACCTTAAAACGTGTTTTTCGAGGAAACCGGGAAAACGCGACTTTAAGCGAGTCAAATAGACTCGTAAGGATTTTGGTCAACCAAATGGTCATTAATAAACATTAATGAAGGTTTAGAACCAATAAAATTAATTAAACGAGAAAATTCCGGAAAATGGGTTCCGGTTAGTAAAAACTGTAAAAACGAGAAGTTGTGGGGTGTAAACTGTAATAAAGCAAAACTAATATGTCCACTTTTGTAAATAAAAAGAAAAAATCTGTGTGTGTGAGTAGTGTGGGCCGGCTGACTCCCCTCCCTCACTATCTTAATTCCCTTCTTATTTGCTAAAGGACAAAGAAAATAAGTAAAAAGCAAAAGTGGCACTCTCTCTCCTCTACTCCCTCATTCCTCACCGTACCCACCTCCTCCTTCCTCTCTGAATTTTCCTCCTCCCTCTCAACTTCCATGGAGGCTTTAAGAACTCTCACAAACTCCACTTCTCTCCTCTTGTTCAAAGTCCAAACCTTACCCAAATCTTATAAAAACTACATCATTGAAATCCCCTTGTCAAGGAGAGCATCTCCCTCTTTTCAAAAATCGAAAACAACCACTTTAATCTCCATGGGTATCCTCCATTTGAAGGTTTGAGTCCACCATTAGAAGCTCCTCCTTCACCTTGGTATTTTTAGGTAAAAATAGTCTTGGAAACCCATCTTTTTCTAGCTCCATTTGACAAAACAAAAATTCACATTGAACTCTTGTTTTGTTCTTTGTGCTCTAGCAGATTTTGGCTTCCTTTTGGAGTTGGGATTTTGCCTTGGTTGTTGTCCAAAACTTCATCTACTCATTGGAAGGTAATGCTCTTTTCTAAACCATAGAAACATGTCCAAAGTTCTAGGTTAGTTTGAGGATGATTTTCTAAGTAGTTGTTGTGTATTGGTATGGGTTGTAGCATTGGAGTGTGAACTCCATTTGAACCGGTTGTGAGGAAGAACAAGGAAGAAATAAAGAAAAGAAAGAAGAGGAAGGAAAAGAAAGAAAGGAGAAACTAAAATCACAAGGTAAATGCTCTTACCTTGACATAGTTTATGTATTGTAGTGTAACAGATTTTATGTAGTAAAAATGAGTAATGTACATGGTAATGAGTAGTACATAGGTTTTAGTATAATGAGGAAGGTAATGTGGCTGTTTTGGAACTTTTAAAAGATGTTTAAAAGCTTGGGAAAACATTGGGTAATAAGTATGTATGTGCAGGAAAAATACTATGTATTGTAGTGTGTGTGGAGTGTTGTATTGAAGTATGAAATTTGAGTATTAATACCTTGAATGAACAGGTTATATGAATGATCATTTGTGAACAAACAATGTGGGGAGAAAGTGAAAATTATAGGGGAGACTATGTCAAAATTTGTTTAGAAATTAGAGGACTTAGTTGTGTAAGAAGAGGTAACAACCTAGGTAGTAACTAGGTGGATTTGGAGAGTTTAAAATGAGTAGTTTAGCACTTTGAAACATAATTGGAGAGAAACTAGATAATGGGGAGAACTAGGATGTAAAGTGATGCAATTAGAATGCTAAGAGTGGCATTGGTAGAGGGAGTATTGGATGGTAAATGATGGAGTAAAGATATGTAGCATAAGAAGAACAAAAACTACTATGAGTGCTGGAATGGGAATGATGAAAATTATGTAAATAAATATAAGAATGGGAAATTAATTTAGTAATGAGTTAATGGATGAATTAAGGTATTTTAGGCGGCCTAAGTAGTGTTAAAACATGTGGGATTACATGTAGGAAGATTGGGGAAGAAATGGGTAAAAGAATAGAACTGAAACAAAGCCAGATAGACAATTCTGATCTCGACCAACCCAGAAGGTTGGATCGGTCGGGGCTAAAACTACTGAATCGTAAACTTACTGACTTCGACCGACCCAGACGGGTGAGTCAGTCGTGGGTCGGTCGGGCAAGGATTTTTGAAGTCGAAGTTTCTGACTTTGACCGACCCAGAGGTTGGGTCGGTCATGGGTCGGTCCAGACGGATTCCAGTAGCCGAATTCTTTTTGACTTCGACCGACCCAGAGGGGTTTGGGTCGGTTGGGTCACACATGGGTCGGTCGGACCCCAAACAAAAAAATTAAATATGATTATAGCAATCATATGTATATATATGCCTATACACACATATATATATGTAATAATACACCATTAATGGAGTAAAAATGGTAAGGAAGTAAGTACATGAGTAAGAAAGCAAGTTTAAGAAGTAATAAGAAATGAATTATTCTTACAGTCAAGTATGGAATGTAAAGAATTAGTAAGCATACATAAGAAGTATAAATGAAGGAATGAGTTGGGTCAATAATAGATAATTGACCATACAACTTCATGTATGTATAGGAATCGAATAGTTGAATTCCGGAGGGAACCGGAAGTACGAGTACGACGGTGCAAGGGAAGATTTTCTCATGCCCTGTATCCTAACTTGGTTACTCTGATTTGTGTGCTTTTGTGATCACTCAATAAGATAAATGCACGAATCGGACTTTTATTGCACTTAATTGTGTTTGAGCTATATTGTTCTTGTTGTATTATCTTGAACATTTAGTTTGTATAATTCATGAAATGTATGAATGGGAATGAAGTGTATGTGTAACTTGATGTGTACTTGTATGGTGTATTAACTCTTGGTATGGAAGTAATGACTTCTAGTAATTCCTAACCACCTAACTTCTAACTTGAGTATTGAGTAAAATGGAATGAGTAGAAGTCCGATATAGTTTCAGCCACGCGTGAGGATAAGGAAACACAAGAGGTTGGATCCGAATCCTGGCCTTAATCCTTTCCATGGACCAAACCCATTAATTGGGTAGCATCCTGGATTGGTGAGCCACCCTAAAGCCCGGTGGTGGTATATAGTAGTCCCTGCCCGGAGGACACACCGACTTGACTTGAGTAAGTAAGTAAGCAAGTAAAGTATTGTATGAGTAATGGTCGTGACTAGTGTAAGTCATTGACCTTGAGTAAAAGAGTAATGTACACCCGATTAACCCGGGTGAGTAAAGAAGCTAACAAGCATGGTGTATGTATTGGAGAAGCGTATCTCCGTAACGGTAAGTGTAAATGGTAGACTTATAATGTCTTCCTTGTATGCATTGAATGGAATGTGTGTATATTTGTGATATGAATGTATTGTATTGTAAAAGAGCATGTATGTATGTATGAATAAAACGAACCGCATGTATTCAACCAAGTAGTCGGCGTACCCTCGCTAGTACGCGGGGTATGCGAATTTCATATGCAGCGTTTCGCTGAGCCCCTTGGGGCACTGTTTTTATTTTACAAGTACCCATGAGATGTGAAGGTCGAGTAAGGACCTGGATGCATTCTTTTTGGAGTAGTTAGTAGGATATGGATGGTGTACCGAGTTGTACACGGCTTAAGCCTTTTTTAGTAGCCGGTGTACCGTGTGGTACACCCTTTTGAGAGAATTGAATTGTGAAACTTGTATGAATGACTAGATGTACAAACTCATATTTTTGGAATATTGTAGAACTGAAATGTAATTCAAGTACTTTTGGATACTCGGTAATCAAAATGTAAAGTAAGTATTTGGTATTGTGATGTAAGTATTATGTACTCGGTATATCTACATCTTCAGACCGTTACAGTAAGTGGTAGGAGCCTTGTTGGTCTTGGAATGGCTAACGGCGTTGTATCACCCGCCGGGAGTATGTAAGTATCCGCTGCGTGTAGGAGTAAGTACGGAGACTATTAGAGGGTAATGGGAGGATTGGCGGTTGGGGTGTTACAAAAAAGTGGTATCAGAGTGCAGTAGCGCTCTGAAGATTAGAATACCGAGAGTAGTGATTACCGAGTTAGGTTATAAACCATTTTACAACGGAGAATTAGAAACCTAACTAGGAATAACCGTTAATGATAACGGATACCCTTGACGTCTGCAAAGATGATACATTGTTTGAATCAAGACCACATGGTCACAGTAACTAATATAATCCATGCTTGTTCAGATGTCACGCAGAGGAAGTGGTCGTGGCGGACGCCGTGGAGGGTCCACAGAGGGACCCGGCGCGCAGACGGTCACTGAGATCGTCACTGCCACTGTGGCGTAACTGATGCCCCAGTTAATGACTGCAGCCCAGTAGTAAGTGCAACAAAATCAACAGCAACAGCCCGACCCGTCTCATCCCCGTGAAACCAATTGGGTAAAGGCAGTCGCCGACCTTCGACCTCCCTGCTTTAGAGGCGAGAGCGATCCCGCCAAACTCGAGGCTAATATCTACGAGATGGAGACGGCTTTTGAGACACTCGAGACTCCCGCTGGAGTTTGAGTGAGGATAGCAGCGTACTACCTCAAGGACGTGGCTATGGACAAGTGGAAGCTCGTTAAGGCCGAGCACATTGCCGACCCCACATTCGGTTGGGAAGCATTCACCTCTCTTCTCCGATTGAAGTATTATCCCGAGCATGTCAAGACCAAGAAGAGGCTTGAGCTCGATGCCCTGAAGATGACGGAGAAGATGACAGTTGATGAGTATTATCGTACCTTTACCTCCATTCTCAAACTCCTACCCGACCTTGGGTATACCGGCCAAGTCTTGGTCAACCGCTTCTACGGCGGATTGAGCCATCGACTCCGGTATGGCATGGGGTACACTAGGTTTACCTCCCTCCAGGTAAACAATAATCCCAAACCCTTAATGCCGTAATCCATTCGAATCAATTCTTTAGTATCTGGGAACACCATCTAACATCCATCTCCAGGAGTGTTACCACGCTGCATCTCGAGTTGAGATCACTTGCCAGCTAAGAGATGAGGAGTAAACGCTGAAGCGCAAGGTGAGCAGCAAGGGTAACAACTCCGACGAGCAAAATTAGAACAAACCATGGAAGAAGAAGAAAGGGAAGTACTCCCACCAAAACCAGAAGAGTACCCCGGGAGACAGTAGTGCCCATGCTGAGAAGGGCAAGGCAGCCGAGACGTTACAGCTCGCCTACACTGCACCAGTGGCAGCAAAGCCACTGAGGTCTCAGTCTTACAAGGGTAAGAACCCGAAACCGGATTAGTAAACTTGTGAATTAGTGAGTATGTGAATTGATGCAAGTATACCGAACCTCGCTAACTTAGAAGCTACAGGATCTGGTACTGGCTATGGCAAGAGCCAAAATGATGGCCGAAACTGCAACAAGGATCACCCCGGCACCGATTGCCAAGGAAGGGAGATCCGATGCTACAACTGCCAGAAGCTGGGGCACTATGCTAATGTATGCCCAGAAAACTCAAAGCCCAGGGGCAACTACCAGGGCTACAAGCAGCGTGAAGGCAAGGAGGTTGCATCTGGCGATGCTCAGGCCCAGCACACCTCACAGGGACAGGGGTCCCGAGGTCCACAGAAGGGTGCACCGCAGAGGCAGCCGGCCTTGCACATCATTGACCGTGATGGGACCGGTACTAAGTCCGGCCTAGGTATTGACCGTAACCTTTAATCCTTGAAGAGCATGTCTAAAGCATTGAATTATCTGCATGAATGAATGCATGAATGCGTAAGTACTCAAAGTATGAATTTGAGCATGAGTCAGTTGAATTGAAGTATGTATTTGAGCATGAAACGAACTAGTTGAAACTAGAACTTACGTTAGATGAAATTTACCACCTTAGGGAGATTCAATATCTGCTACCCAATACCTTCAAACCCACTTCATGAAGAAGCTGACATCACCACTCACCACTTCACCAACGAGCAGTGTCAGGTTATCCGCCCAGGTATGATCTTATTAAAAGGATACCTGACACCCGAAGCGCAAATCTCAATCATCCGACGATGCAACGAACTAGGAATGGGTCCAGGAGGATTCTATACACCCGAATTCCCCGGTGGAGCAACAATGAAGCTGAAGATGATGTGCTTGGAAAGGATTGGAACCTTTATACCAAGACATACCAAAAGACACGAGCAGGAGACGGAGCAACACCTCCATCAATACCCACTGAATTCCAAATGCTTGTTACTCAAGCTGTAGAAATCACACAACAATGTGAAGATGACCCAATCACTGCACTTGAAGCAGACCTCTATATTGTCAACTTCTATGAGAAAGAAGGACGACTTGGCTTACACCAAGATAAGGACGAGACGACGGAATCTCTTGAACAAGGAGTGCCCGTAGTGTCTTGGTCCATTGGTGATGACGCCGTATTTTTGTATAGCGAGCAGAAGCATGTGGACTTCGCAGAGAAACTAGTATTGAAATCAGGAGATGTCTTGATCATGGGTGGAAAATCAAGGTTGCTGTAGCACGGGATCAAGAAGATCAAGTTGAATACGGCACCACCGGCAATAATCAATGCCACACACATGAGACCTGGACGCCTGAACCTTACCTTTAGAAAGTATTAATCTAGTAGTAGCATGTAACCCATTAGTAACGTGTATTAGAGACATGGTATGTATGATGGTTGGTTTGTTCAATAAAAGCAGTGTTGGTTTTTAAATTCCACTTGCATTATACCACCAATTCTTATAAAACTTGTGAATCAAAAGGTTGTGGACTCGGTACCGAAGGTAACCTGAGTATCCTCACCGAAGCGCAAGCCGATAAGAGCGGAACCATTCTAACGGGAACCTTCCCAGTAAACGGCATCGAAGCCTCAGTACTATTCGACTCTGGCGCCTCTCACACCTTTGTATCGCCATCTTTTGCGAAGAGGTTGGGGCTAGACGCAGATGAGCTACCAAACTTCTTGGTTACTCTCCCGTCGAAGGAGCGAGTAAAATGTACCAAGTACTACCACACCACCACAATTCGAATCAAAGGCGAAGAGTTTCCCATCTCCTTCATCGAATTTTACGGGTTGGGATTCGACTTAATAATCGGAATGAACTGGTTGGAGCGGCACAAGGGGCGAATCCTCTGTGCCGAGCATCGACTGCTGCTCAAGAGTCCGTCTGGGGTTACCGTTTCATACGGCCAGAGACCGAGAGAGCCTTCAACTACAGTCATCTCCGCTATGGGTATGTACCGGGAGCTCAGGAAGGGGCATGATGTGTATTTATGCCATGTGCAAGATCTGGAGAGAGATCAAGAAGTCAGTAACGATGTGGCAGTTGTATCAGAATTCCCCAATGTATTTTCGAAAGAGCTGCCTGGTATGCCACCACAGAGAGCAGTTGAGTTCGAAATCGACCTCGTGCCTGGTACTGGTCCCATTTCTAAGGCACCATACCGTATGGCACCTGCTGAAATGACGGAGCTTAAAGAGAAATTGCGCAATCTTCTCGATAAATGGTTTATACGCCCGAGCGTATCACCCTGGGGAGCACCGGTCCTCTTCGTGAAGAAGAAGGACGGTAGCCTCCGACTCTGCATCGACTACCGCGAATTGAATGTGGTCACTGTAAAGAACAAGTATCCACTACCACACATCGATGACCTGTTCGATCAGTTGAAAAGAGCTTCAATCTTTTCCAAGATTGACCTCCGATCCAGATATCACCAGATTGCTATCAAAGAGCAAGACATTGAGAAAACAGCATTCCGAATGAGATATGGCCACTACAAATTCACGGTGGTGCCATTCGGTTTGTCTAACGCACCAGCCAAATTTATGGACTTAATGAATCGGTTATTCAGTGATCAGCTGGACACTTCAGTAGTAGTATTCATTGACAACATTCTCGTGTATTCGAAGTCAACAAAAGAGCATGAAAACCATTTGAGAAGAGTACTTGAGACACTGCGCGAGAACCAGCTGTATGCGAAGTTCTCCGAATGCGAGTTTTGGCTAGATCAGGTATCTTTTCTCGGTCATGTCATCTCGAGCGCGGGTATTTCAGTAGATCCATCCAAAATCGAAGTAGTACGATCATGGCCTAGACCTAAGACGGTTACCGACATTCGGAGCTTTCTTGGTCTAGCCGGTTATTACCGGAGGTTTGTAAAAGGACTTTTCTAAAGTCGCTAAGCCCATGACGTCATTGATGAAGAAAGATGCACCGTTTGTGTGGACAGATGAGTGCGAGGTATCCTTCCAGAGCCTAAAAGACTCATTGACCTCAGTGCCAATTCTCACTCTTCCAGAGGGCACAGAGGGATTTGAGGTATATTGTGATGCATCGGGCAAAGGCATGGGATGCGTACTCATGCTGCATGGCAAGGTAGTAGCCTACGCCTCTCGCCAGCTGAAAAAGCTTGAGGAGAATTACCCGACTCACGATCTAGAGTTAGGAGCCATTGTCTTCGCCCTGAAGATATGGTGGCACTATCTCTATGGGGTAAGCATCACCATCTACTCCGACCACAAAAGTTTACAGTATCTATTCACACAGAAGGAACTGAACTTGAGACAGAGAAGGTGGATGGAGTTCCTCTCAGATTACGACATCAACCTTCAGTACGAAGAAGGGAAGGCAAACGTTGTAGCCGACGCCCTGAGTCGTCGAGCACAATCGCTCCATTCGCTACTCGCTTCTTCTAGCTTGGTTGACGAGGTGCGAGACGCTCAGTCGAGCGACCCTTACTTCACAGAGATCAGACAGAAAATCAGAGAGGGTACCTTCGAGAACCGAAAGTACGACTTCAAATTGCATGAAGATGGTCTGATCCGGTTGAATGGCAGATTATGCGTCCCCCGAAGCAATGCTGAGCTAAGGGATCGCATTCTGTGAGAGTCACATTGTTCCACATTGCATGTCCAGCCGGGAGCCTCTAAGATGTACAAAGACATGAAGAGGTACTTCTGGTGGTCAGGAATGAAATCCGACGTGACTAAGTATGTTCTGAGGTGTCTCACATGCCAGAAGGTGAAATCCGAGCACCGAAGACCGGGAGGAATGGTTCAATCTACGCCCATTCCGGAGTGGAAATTCCATGATATCTCCATGGATTTTTTTGTAGGACTCCCACCTGCCAGGGGAGGACTCAACATGATCTGGATAGTAGTCGATCGCCTCACAAAGGTTGCCCGATTCATACTGATGAAGGACACCTAAAAGGTGGCGAAGCTCGCAGAGCTGTTCGACAAGGAGATCATTCGACACCACGGAGTCCCGAAAACCATAGTATCTGACCGCGATACCAGATTTCTTTTGAGATACTAGAGAGCAACCCGGGAAGCGCTTGGTACTGAGCTGAAGCTTAGCACCACCTTCCATCCACAGACCATCGGTCAGACAGAAAGGACCATCCAAACACTAGAGGATATGCTTAAGGCATGTGCATTAGACTTCCAGGGGAGCTGGATTGATAAGCTTCAACTTATCGAGTTTTTATACAACAACAGCTATCACGCTTTGATTAAGATGTCGACATTCCAAGCTTTATATGGTAGACCTTGTCGTACCCCGTTGTGTTGGTATGAGTCAAGTGAAGAGGTCATCATAGGACCAGAGTATCTAGAACAAGTACAAGAGGAAGTTCAACAAATTCGAGCAAACATGAAAGCAGCCCAAGATAGACAGAAATCCTATGCGGATGTGTGATGACGCGACCTTGAGTTTTTCGTGGGTGACCAAGTGTTCTTGCGTGTTTCACCTATGAAGGGCGTCTTTCGATTTGGCCAAAAGGGCAAGCTGAGCCCGAAATTTGTAGGCCCGTACACAATTACTGAGAGGATTGGAGCTGTGGCTTATAGGCTAGCATTACGTGAAGAATTGGAGCATGTTCATGATGTCTTTCATGTATGACAACTCAAGAAATACATAGCCGATCCCTCTCATGTATTAGAACCCGAGCAGCTATCCCTAGAGCCGACGATGAGATATGTCGAAACTCCATTGCGAATCCTTGATACAAAGACGAGAGACACTAGCCATAAATATGTATGAATGGTGAAGGTCTTATGGTCTAACCACGATGTCGAGGAAGCGACTTGGGAATTAGATGACGCCATGAAGGCGAAGTACCCAAATTTATTTGAAGACTAGATGTCTAGTATCTTTATGATACGGAGGGTACGGGGCGTACCCCTTTTTAAGGGGGGTAGAGCCATTTTGCTTTTGCATTGCTTCGGGTTAGCATTGCATAGTGTGTATGTATTGCAGTATGTTTTGTTGGCACATGTAGTGCTAATTGTATTTTGTTGGCACAATGTAGTGCTCGGTATATGTACAATGTGTATGGTATGTGTAATGTATTGGTGTGTACGGTATATGACACGAATGGTAATGTGGAGTGTATTGTCAATGGTATTGTAAAATGTATTGTGGAATGTGCGAATTGGATTGTGTATTGTGTATTGTATTTGGATTGTGTATGCTTCCAGTGTAGGAATTGTGTACACCTTGTAAGGTGGTATTAAAGTGCATTATGGCAATTGGTTTGCCAAATGAGTGGAAGTAGTAAACTGTAATCCTTGAGGCACTTTGAGGGCAAAGTTCCTTAAGGGGGTAGATTGAAATACCCCGTAATTAAAAATAAGGATTAATTAGGATAATTATGATTTTATAGGCTTAATTACATCTAAATAAACATGAGGGAACAACTCCCGAAGAAAATGGATCCTTAAAATGGATTAAAAGCTTAAACGAACCTTAAAGCGCGTTTTTTGAGGAAACCGGGAAAACACGACTTTAAGCGGGTCAAATAGACTCGTAAGGATTTTGGTCAACCAAATGGTCATTAATAAACATTAATGAAGGTTTAGAACCAATAAAATTAATTAAACGAGAAAATTCCGGAAAACGGGTTCCGGTTAGTAAAAACTGTAAAAACGAGAAGTTATGGGGTGTAAACTGTAATAAAGCAAAACTAATGTGTCCACTTTTGTAAATAAAAAGCAAACATCTATGTGTGTGAGTAGTGTGGGCCGGCTGACTCCCCTCCCTCACTCTCTTAATTCCCTTCTAATTTGCTAAATGACAAAGAAAATAAGTAAAAAGCAAAAGTGGCACTCTATCTCCTCTACTCCCTCATTCCTCACCGTACCCACCTCCTCCTTCCTCTCTGAATTATCCTCCTCCCTCTCGACAGCCATGGAGGCTTGAATAACTCTCACAAACGCCACTTCTCTCCTCTTGTTCAAAGTCCAAACCTTGCCCAAATCTTATAAAAACTACATCATTGAAATCCCCTTGTCAAGGAGAGCATCCCCCTCTTTTCAAAAATAGAAAACAACCACTTTCATCTCCATGGGTATCCTCCATTTGAAGTTTTGAGTCCACCATTAGAAGCTCCTCGTTCACCTTGGTATTTTGAGGTAAAAATAGTCTTGAAAACCCATCTTTTTCAAGCTCCATTTGACAAAACTTAAATTCACATTGAACTCTTGTTTTGTTCTTTGTGCTCCATCCGATTTTGGCTTCCTTTTGGAGTTGGCATTTCGCCTTGGTTGTTGTCCAAAACTTCATCTACTCATTGGAAGGTAATGCTCTTTTCTAAACCCTAGAAACATGTCCAAAGTTCTAGGTTAGTTTAAGGATGATTTTCTAAGTAGTTGTTGTGTATTGGTATGGGTTGTAGCATTGGAGTGTGAACTTCATTTGAACCGGTTGTGAGGAAGAACAAGGAAGAAAGAAAGAAAGGAAAGAAGAAGAAGGAAAAGAAAGAAAAGAGAAACTAAAATCACAAGGTAAATGCTCTTACCATGAGTTGGTATATGTATTGTAGTGTAACAGATTTTGTGTAGTAAAAATGAGTAATGTACATGGTAATGAGTAGTACATAGGTTGTAGTATAATGAGGAAGGTAATGTGGCTGTTTTGGAACTTTTAAAAGATGTTTAAAAGCTTGGGAAAACATTGGGTAATAAGTATGTATGTGTAGGAAAAATACTATGTATTGTAGTTTGTGTGGAATGTTGTAGTGAAGTATGAAATGTGAGTATTAATACCTTGAATGAACAGGTTGTATGAATGATCACTTGTGAACAAACAATGTGGGGAAAAAAGTGAAAATTATAGGGGAGACTATGTCAAAATTTGTTTATAAATTAGAGGACTTAGTTGTGTAAGAAGAGGGAACAACCTAGGTAGTAACTAGGTGGATTTGGAGAGTTTAAAATGAGTAGTTTAGCACTTTGAAACAGATTTGGAGAGAAAATAGATAATGGGAAGAACTAGGATGTAAAGTTATGCAATTAGAATGCTAGGAGTGGCATTGGTAGAGGGAGTATTGGATGGTAAAAGATGGAGTAAAAATCTGTAGCATAAGAAGAACAAAAACTGCTATAAGTGCTGGAATGGGAATGTGGAAAATTGTGTAAATAAATATAAGAATGGGAAATGAATTTAGTAATGAGTTAATGGATGAATTAATGTATTTTAGGAGGCCTAAGTAGTGTTGAAACATGTGGGATTACATGTAGGAAGATTGGGGAAGAAATGGGTAAAAGAATAGAACTGAAACAAAGCCAGATAGACAATTCTGATCTCGGCCGATCCAGAAGGTTGGATCGGTCGTGGGTCGGTCGGGGCTAAAACTACTGAATCGTAAACTTACTGACTTCGACTGACCCAGAGGCTGGGTTGGTCGTGGGTCGGTCCAAACGAATTCCAGTAGCCGAATTCTTTCTGACTTCGACCGACCCAGAGGGGTTTGGGTCGGTCGGACCCCAAACAAAAAAAATTAAATATGATTATAGCAATCATATGTATATATATATGCCTACACACACACATATATATGTAATAATACACCATTAATGGAGTAAAAATGGTAAGGAAGTAAGTACATGAGTAAGAAAGCAAGTTTAAGAAGTAATAAGAAATGAATGATTCTTACAGTCAAGTATGGAATGTAAAGAATTAGTAAGCATACATAAGAAGTATAAATGAAGGAATGAGTTGGGTCAATAATAGATAATTGACCATACAACTTCATGTATGTATATGAATCGAATAGTTGAATTTCGGAGGGAACCGGAAGTACAAGTATGACGGTGAAAGGGAAGATTTTCTCATGCCCTGTATCCTAACTTGGTTACTCTGATTTGTGTGCTTATGTGATCACTCAATAAGATAAATGCATGAATCGGACTTTTATTGCACTTAATTGTGTTTGAGCTATATTGTTCTTGTTGTATTATCTTGAACATTTAGTTTGTATAATTCATGAAATGTATGAATGGGAATGAAGTGTATGTGTAACTTGATGTGTACTTGTATGGTGTATTAACCCTTGGTATGGAAGTAATGACTTCTAGTAATTCCTAACCACCTAACTCCTTACTTGAGTATTGAGTAAAATGGAATGAATAGAAGTCCGATATAGTTTCGGCCATGCGTGAGGATAAGGAAACACAAGAGGTTGGATCCGAATCCTGGCCTTAATCCTTTCCATGGACCAAACCCCTTAAATAAGTAGCATCTTGGATTGGTGAGCCACCATAAAGCCCGGTGGTGGGATATAGTAGTCCCTGCCCGGAGGACACACCGACTAGACTTGAGTAAGTAAGTAAGCAAGTAAAGTATTGTATGAGTAATGGTCATGACTAGTGTAAGTCATTGACCTTGAGTAAAAGAGTAATGTACACCCGATTAACCTGGGTGAGTAAAGAAGCTAAAAAGTATGGTGTATGTATTGGAGAAGCGTATCTCCGTAACGGTAAGTGTAAATGGTTGACTTGTAATGTCTTCCTTGTATGCATTGAATGGAATGTGTGTATATTTGTGATATGCATGTATTGTATTGTACAAGAGCATGTATGTATGTATGAATAAAATGAACCGCATGTATTCGACCAAGTAGTTGGCGTACCCTTGCTAGTATGCGGGGTATGCGAATTTCATATGCATCATTTCGCTGAGCCCCTTGGGGCACTGTTTTTATTTTACAGGTGCCCATGAGATGTGAAGGTCGAGTAAGGACCTGGATGCATTCTTTTTGGAGTAGTTAGTAGGATATGGATGGTGTACCGAGTTGTACATGGCTTAAGCCTTTTTGAGTAGCCGGTGTACCATGTGGTACACCCTTTTGAGAGAATTGAATTGTGAAACTTGTATGAATGTGTAGATGTACAAACTCATATTTTTGGAATAGACTTGTAGAACTGAAATGTAATTCAAGTACTTTTGGATACTCGGTAATCAAAATGTAAAGTAAGTATTTGGTATTGTGATGTAAGTATTATGTACTTGGTATATATATCTACATCTTCAGACCGTTACAGTAAGTGGTAGGAGCCTTGTTGGTCTTGCAATGGCTAACGACGTTGTATCACCCGCCGGGAGTATGTAAGTATCCGCTGCGTGTAGGAGTAAGTACAGAGACAATTAGAGGATAATGGGAGGATTAGCGGTTGGGGTGTTACAGACAAGAATTCTAGCAAAGGAGATTCTAGATTTTGTGGCCGTAAATTGATCGGTGTGAAGAGGAGAGCCAAGTTTGGAATAGATCTTCCTAAGGCTGGATTGAGACCAAAGGCTAGTATGAAATCCTGGTATCTGAATCCAAACAGGAATGCGATTTAGGTCTTTCGGATTGAAGGAAAAATCTAGGGACCATCTTTTGAGAACCAAAGGGGACGAGTAAAGGAGCCAGAGGCCCTTGTCAAGAACATGTTGGAGATCCTCCTCTTTGTCAAATCGAAATAAGAACCATCCCTCATCATGGAGTAGAATTTGAGGGGTAGCCATAAAGCTCCAGGCTCTTTTCACAAATTCTTTGTGTAACACCCCAACCCGAAATCCAATAACCTGAACGGCGATCACTCCCAAATAAAATACAGCTGCAGTGGAAATAAATACAACAACCGGGCGGTATTACAATGTAGTTGGCCACCCTTGTGACCAACGAGGCTAAGTCCAAATACAATCTCCAAAAGTCACGGTCTGAATACGAATACAATCCGAGATACTAGGAATCACACTCAAATATAAAATACTTAAGTAAAAACAAATGTCTAGAAGAAGACTCCCATAGCTTGAATCTACCCCACCTACACTCGGTGTGGTAATCTCCTTAACTTCAGGTACCTGAAAAATGGGGGTGCCCCCAAAGGGGCTCAGCAAACAATGCTGGTATGGAAAACGTGCAGCCCATCGTCTACCGGGCCACACCAACTACTTTGTCGAACACATGCAGTTCATTTTTATAAAGCTGTAAACAAGCATAGTATAATGATAACAAGTATCCATACAAGGACAACAATGTCATATAGAACAAGACTGCAGAAGGTCAAGTTAGCTGAACTGAATTTTCTTAACTGATAGTCGGTCCACACAATGGGACTGACCGGTATAACTGAATATCTCAAATAGTGAAGGTATAGTGACCTCGTTAAGATTGAAAGGTTGGGTATTAAAAACCCCAGAAGATAACGTAGTTAACCTCTGAACTGAGAAATGTGGGAAATAGAACCCTCGAGAGGAATGTGGTCTTCCTCTTCACTGAACTGATGGGCATTAGAAACCCGAGAGGAATAGAGTCTTCCTCTCCACTGAAATGTTCCGTCGCGACGTATAACTGAATAGGAGACGACCTGAGACAGGTACAGCTCCTGTTGCATGTATGGCCAAATCCAACTGGGCTCCTCATTCTCGTAGTATAGAATTGTTAAGTGTCATGTAAAGACGTTAAACAAGAACACAATGTGTATTGTCAATTATCACGTTTAGGATAATGACGTTTGTTATTAAGTGAAGTTAGTGAGAGACTTGAGTACAAGTCCTCGGTATACTGAAACAGATATTTAATCCACTGGTATAGTAGTGTTGTATGCGTGGGACATACACGTTGTAGTCAGCAACATTCACGCACATAAAATAATACAACAGTGCACAAGAGTAAACAACATTTACATTAATTATCTTGGTCGTTATTTCAAACAACAGATAGCACACAAGCCGGTGTAATGGTAAACAGGTTGCAAGAATCCCATACCGTTCACCGTAGACTGTACTTGTTTAATTCCCGGTCAACGTCTGGTCAAACAAAGTCCTAGAATAGGATTAACTGAGAGGGTTACTTTATGTTACCCTTATATAATAATTCTATTGGATCTTTTAACAAATCTCGTATTTGTTATTTCATGTGAGGTTTATTTCTTTTAATTACCTCATGATTTAATATATAACTTATTTGTTATTCCTTTTTGATTTATTTATAAATCCTTTAATGTACATATATGTATTCATATATTCATGTACTATATTTGTTGTTTATTTTAATTGTCTAGGTGACATAACAACTTAAAATTTTCTTAACTGTATTTAAATGTCTTACAATGACATAATATTCTCATAATCTCATTATTCTCCTTTTAGTCATAAATAATATTTATTGTTCTCCTTTAACTTCCTTACAACTATATAAGCCATAGTTCTAATTCCATAATCCCTTTAATTAAAATTCTTTCTTCTAATTCCTCCAAATATCCATGTAGGACCTATATTTATTTTAATCTAAATTCTTACCCTTATATTTCGGTTATTTACAAAACAACCACATTAATTCATAAACTTATATTTAAATTCTAATCTCATTATATTATAGAGTTTTAACTTCTTATTTAGCTAAATTACAAAGTCACACTAATATTTTGGTATATAGCTTTTAAGTACTATAACTTTCACAAATTACAACTTAGCCCCTTAAATTCTCGGCCTTAATAATTTATTTCCTATAATTACAATTTACCCACAAAATCTTATAACCTTTACATAATGACATGTAACTATAGTTTTAATTTTAATTCTCCATAAATGCCGAATATATATATATAAATTCTTAAATTACCAAACTAACCCCAAAGTAATTCGGCTTTGTCATTTATTTTTCCTTAATTACATTTTCATCCTGAAACTTTATAATAGTTCCTTAATGACTTATAAACTATAGTCTAAATATTTAATTCCTCCAAATTTCGAAAGTGGACTAAATAATTCTCTTAATTATGAATTCGCCCACTAATAAGTTCCAAACTTTCATAACAACTTTTATAAATTACATAATAGCCCAAAACTTAATAAAATGTACTTTTAACACTTGCTTAAATTATCTAAAATTCATAAACTTAATTCCTAACCTTATATTATATTATATTATAATTATACCAAACAAACCTTTAACTCTCGGTTTTCATATTAAACTCACCAAACTTTGTAAAAATTACATTTAAGCCACATAACTTAATTAATTTGCCATTTAAGCACTAATAAAATATTTTTAACTCACCAAACTTTATAGTATAAGTTTATATACATAAGTAGCTCATTAAAATCTATTTAAAACTTAGGCAATTCGACCATAATTTATTAGTGACCATATAGTATATAAAAGTGGATTTATATGTCATGATAAATGTACATAAATTCATATGAGTCATATAACTCATGTAAAAATTATTGTAATGTCTTATATTGATTCTTAGCTCAAAAACAAGTATTTTTGCCCTTGTTATTTCGGCTTGAATTTATATGTAACCTAAATAAATTTTATGACACAAAAATGTGTCTTAAGGTAAATAATTTCCATATATGTTATAGATTATATTTTTGGCACATAATACCATATAGTTTCGGTTTTATATAACCTAGGAGATGTACATAATTTTTGTATAATTTTTAGAAGCTTAACAAAGCTTATAACATAAAGATTTACTTAGTAAACTTACTTCTTAACAAAGGTGGTTAAGTGCTTGAACTCCTCTTGAATCTCCAAGCTTTCTCCAAGGAAATTTTGATGCTCCACTTCGGTTATATACAAGTGGTGAAGGAGTTTAGGAGTTAGATCTTGAATAAAGATCTTAAGTAGATTTGTAAGTAGTTTTACAAGAATTTACCTTAAGCTTTTCTCCTTATAATTTTGGCTCACTAATGGTGGATGAAGAACAAATTTTCCTTCATCAAAATGGAGAAGAAAAGGACCTTAGAAGAAGTAGAACTTGGTTACACATAAAAATGTGCTTTAAGGATTTTCAAGCATTAAAACTACCTTAAGATAACCTTGAGATGCTCCTTGGATTAGTGTTGGTTTGGACAACCTCCTTGGATAACTAATTGATGCCGAACCCTTGTTGATATGCTAGGAAGAGTTTTGCTTCAAGGTTTGACAAGAAATGCTAGGAAATTACCTTAAAGATGAAGATAGAAGTTAAAACTCCATTAATATTCTTAAGAGCTTCAAAGGAAGAAGATGAAGCAAGAAGAGAGAGGAGAGAGCCTTACCAATTCGTGGATGAAGAGGGCAAGGAGAAGAATGAGACTCACGAATTGTATAAGGTAAGAAAATGCATTTGGAATTTGATTTTTGCTTTGTCAATTTTTAATGTCAAATGACTTTACTTTTCCTTAGTTTATTACATGGTTTATTGGCTCAATAAATGTCCATGTTCTCTGCATAATTTTGGACATGTGGTGTGTGACAAGGCAAGAGTTGGAAAGAAAATGATTGTGAGCTAGAAGACAAGGTAAGAAAGGTAAGGTATATTCTCTTGATTTTTCTAAGTTAATGACTTGTCTTCTTCTTCATTGTGTTGCACGATTTCAAGGGCTGAATGGGGGTCTCAATCGGTGTTGAAGAGCCAAGGACAAGCATGTTAGGTCACATGGAAAAGAAGGAATCAAAAAAAGTGGATTCTAGATCTACTTTTTGCCTTTTCTCATTTGTTTTTGTTCTAGCTCACATGGCCTTATTCCATGGCCTAATTTCGACAGCTTGCTGGTCAAATAAGACCTACATACTTTGACATTAAGTAATATAACACATGGGAAGGTGAGTCACCATGTTTAAAGCCTTTTATAAACTTTAAAGGCAATTTTTATACTAGTTTTTGCTCTCAAAATAGGCCCCTATAGTGAGCCTTGTTGACTAGTCTCTCCAACTGATTTAGAATGTCATTTTAACCCTATTTAAGATTACCAATTCGTGGCATGTCAAAAACTACAAGGCAATTGCGTAAAACGCGTTTTCGTGACACCCGAAGGTGTGTTTTTGTGCTCTAAGGAAATCTTTGGGAACCAAATTGTTTTTATGAGTTCCAAGTGTTTGTAAACACTTATTATAGTAAATAAACATATATTAAGATGTTACATTGAGTTATATGGGGTTACATTAACTCATGTCATAATTTACGGGCCATCGGGACACTCCCGGGCAAAAAGGAGCGCTAAGAAATCCTCCTGTGGTTTTTGCTGAATTTTGATAAACCACTTCGTGGGTTCTCTTTAAAATGGTTAATAATGATGTTAGGAACTCAAGGAATTAATTTTATAGGAGTTCGTGCCACCTCGGCACTCCTCCGGACTTTTCGTGCTTTAAGGGGCGTGCGTGAGCACTCCCGAGCGTTTTGCGTTTTTGACTGAATATAGCTTAGGGAATATGTTTATATATTCATATAATAACTGTATGACCATTTGGTTTGAATATTAGAGGGTCATACAAGGTCATGTTTGACCATATGCTTCTAAGGTGTTTTAGCGTTTATGGAGAAACGACTGTTTTTACGTAACGTTCTCATGCATGGGTTTGCATGCGTACGTGAAATGATTTATAATAGGATTATTTTCCATTAAATAATGGTTTAATAATATTATTTAGATTTGGGGTATTTCAATCTACCCCCCTTAAAAAAGGACTTCGCCCCGAAGTCTCATATCTAAATTATAAGGTTGTGGGGAATCAAGTTCCACTAAGTATCCACAACTCAATCCAGTAGGGATCAAGTCCCAAGTCTCTATATTCCTAAGTTCACAGTGTACATGAAACATAACAGGAATACTTTGGAACAATATAGTGTAATGTAATAACACAGTCACTTTTCATATCTTAATAGTGCAGAGTAGTGCACATAAACTTTTCATTGTAGTGTAACAAGGTACACACCAACAAGTAGAAGTACAAAGTACATTCAAGTACAGTGTTAAACAAGAACACATACATGACAAGGTGTCACTGAAATGCACCAAAGTGCAACAAAATGTATACTGAGCAGTGTTACACAAGAACACATACAAGGCAAAGTGTCACTGAAATGCACTAAAGTGCAACAAAATGCATTCTGAACTCACAAACGAAAAAGGCTCTACCCCCCAAAAAAAGATGGGTACGCCCACGTACCCTAGACTAAAGTGTCTAGTCGGTAAATAATGAGGGAAACTTCGCTCGCATATCCGCTTCTAGTTCCCATGTGGCCTCTTCAACATCGTGGTTCGACCAAAGAACCTTTACGAGGCTCACAGACTTATTTCGAGTATCTCTTGTCTTTCTGTCTAAAATTCGTTGTGGTGTTTCCACATACCTCATAGTTGGTTCCAATGAGAGTGTCTCTGGTTCTAAAACATGAGAAGGATGAGGCATGTATTTCTTAAGCTGAGACACGTGAAAAACATTGTGTACTTTGCCCAATTCGGCTGGAAAATCAAGTCGATATGCCACAAGACCCACCCGCTCTATGATAGCGTAGGGTCCTACAAACTTCGGGCTTAGCTTGCCCTTCTGTCCAAATCTGAATACACCCTTCATGGGTGATACTCGTAGAAATACCTGGTCGCCAACTGCGAACTCAAGGTCTCGTCGCCTCTCATCAGCATATGATTTTTGTCTGTCTTGTGCTGCTTTCATGTTATTTCTGATTTGTTGTACTTCTGCCTAGACTTGCTCTAAGTATTCAGGCCCAATGATGACGGTCCCACTAGACTCGTCCCAGCACAATGGTGTGCGGCATGGTCTGCCATATAATGCCTGAAAAGGTGACATCTGTATAGAGGCGTGATAGCTGTTATTGTATGCAAACTCGATGAGATGTAATCTATCTATCCAGCTGCCCTGGAAATCCAAGGCACATGCTCGTAGCATGTCCTCTAAGGTCTGAATAGTCCTCTCTGACTGACCATCTGTCTGAGGATGAAATGCTGTGCTAAGCTTCAATTCAGTGCCAAATGCTTCGCGAGTAGCTCGCCAATATCGTGAGAGAAATCTAGTATCTCGATCTGAAACAATAGTCTTAGGTACTCCATGGTGTCTGATAATCTCTTTCTCAAATAGTTCTGCCAACTTTGGCACTTCCCAAGTATCCTTCATTGGAATAAACCTAGCAACTTTAGTCAGTCGGTCAACAACAACCCAAATCATATTAAGGCCTCCTCTCGTAGGTGGTAGTCCCACCACGAAGTCCATGGAGATATCATAAAACTTCCACTCTGGAACTGGCATAGACTGCACCATACCTCCTGGTCGTCTATGTTCGAATTTCACTTTCTGACAAGTGAGACATCGGATCACATATTCTGTCACGTCGCTGTTATACCCAAAATTTCAACTCCCCGGAGGAGAGTCTCTTCTAATAGGCTAGTAGTGAGGGTTCCCAGATCGATCGGCACATTTCAGAGTGCTAGGGACAGCTTAGTCATCTCCAGGGCCATTTTCGTAATTTTTCAAGGCTCCTAAGCCCCCTACAGGCTTTCTCTCTCCTCCAAATAAGGGTCAAATCAATTCAAAATGCTTTGAAATTTTACCCAAGATAGAGGATGACATTTTAAGCATAATGGCGTTGGAATTTTGATTTTTCGAATTTCCAATAATTTTCTAGCAATTTCTGATTGAATCTGACGAGAAATTGAATTTAAAAATATTCCAATATCCAAAAAATTCGATTCCACTTTAGAAAAATCAGAATATCATCCTTTACCCATGTGTGAAATTTCATAATCAAATTCCTTTTGGAAGCCCTTGAGCTAAAACGTCGGTAAATCTCGGTTTTTACCGGATTTTTCTATCTTTAAAGAGGTCTATATAAGGAACCTTATCCCATGATCAAAGAAGAACCTCAAGAACCCTAAGCAACCAGAAAACCTAGCCGTCTCTTCTCCTCACGTTTTTACACATCCAAGCACCAAAATCACATCAAAAATCTCTCGAAATCACCACCTAAACACACTTTTCAACTCCTAACACATCAACAATCATCAAACATCAACCAAACCACCTCCAAAACGTGAAGAACATCATCAACAATCAACAACCAGAAGCCCGGGTCGAATTCAATCCGGAACCGGCATCATCGGAGCCTCCGAAGAATCCCAACGTGAAGAATCATCTTGATTCGAAGGTAAAACAGGTTACAATCCCACTTTTCTGATTCCCCACGACCTTTTAACTCTCTGTCAAAGTTTGGGTTCAAACCAACCTTTTACGCTTCTGTATTGACGTTTGTTTAAGCTTCTGTCCAATAACTTGTTCGCCAAGTTTCGTACATAATTCGATTCAAACTGAAATTTCAATTACTAACATTGTACACCTTTCAGGCACACCATAAATTTGAGCTGAAAACACCTCGGGAACCCTAAAACCCCTGTCCGTGGGTGGTCCGGACCCGGACCTATGGTCCGGGACCACGGACGGGTTGTCCGGCCACGGACACCCACGGACGGCGGCGGGATTTTAAAATTAAAAATTTAGGTTTTTTAACTATGTCCGGGCCTACGGACATCCTGTCCGTGGCCCCGGACTTTCAAATTTTTGTTTTCTTAATTTCGACTTTTCTTATATAGTTAACTGGGTCCGTGGTTCGGACATTAGGTCCGTGGCTACGGACGGAAACAAAATTTGACCTAATTCTGCCTCCGAAACCCTAGTTTAGGTATTTCAATTTCACTTTATTTTCTGTCAAAAAATAAAAAAAAAAAAAAAAAAAACAGAAGCGCGCACTTAGGTTAAAACGACTCGTAATAAGCCGTAATAAACTAAGTAGAGGAAAAACGACTAGGGGTAATGAAAGTAATTGAACCCTAATTAAGTCGAATATCAAGCCCCCGAACCCGAACTCTCCTTTCCTAATTTGATCTAGGTTAAAATTAGGTGGCGACTCATAATAGGTTCCAGTGAGCTAGCTTAGGTTTTAATAATTATTGTTATATGACATAGTTATTAATCTTAGGCTATAAGTGGACCTAAAACCCGATCAGATCCCAATCAACTTTAATCAACATAGGATAGGGTTTAAAATCGAGGCTCACAGACTGGCGACTCTGCTGGGGACATACTTCTTAATTTTAACTTGTTTTAATTTTAAGAAAGAGGGCTTAACTCGAAAATGTTTATTTATGGCTTTATTACTTGTTGTTTACTTTCGTGCGCACTTTAATTTCTGCACCTTGGCATCATATGAGAGCGAGGGTCCACACAAACCAATTTCACCCCGGGACCCGTTTGAGGGTCCCCTGTCAGGGACTCACACCTTTTAGGTGATGTGAATAAGCGGGGAAAAGAGGAGGGTGTCGTCTAACCACACCCCCTTAATACCTGGGCTTTAGCCCCAAGCGTTTTCCTGGCAGTGCCCTTACCTAGCCCTTTTGTTTGGTCAGTCAAAGACCCGACCGTAGACGCACACCTTCAGGTGATGTGAAAAGAGTGGGGAAGCCCAAAGGGAATAGCGTGCAAGCCCTATTCCTTTGTGGTGACCTGGGCCCACGCCCCAAGCACCTCTCCGGATCGATCCATACCCGGTTTGATTTAAACGTCTAGTGAGGACATGTTGAATTTGTGTGGGCCTTGTTTGCTTGTATGATCAGCCCACCTAGAGATTGATAGGAACTTTTCCTACATCAACTCAGCCCAACCCGATATCGCGGCTTTATTGTTTGCGGCCCAAAGGCCTTGCTTGATTAGAATGTGTGAGTTATTTGCTCGGGCTTCAGCCCAAAAGTTTAGGTTTAGGTGATTTCTCTTTCAGCCTAATTTGAATTATCAATTTAGTTCTAGGCCTATGAAAAGCCAATCTACCTAAAGCAGTCCATAAGACATGAAAATCAATCAGGTTTTTCCATTCCGGCCCAAGGCCCATTCTAGTCTAGGTGAACTTTTTATTTGGGCCCTGGCCCAAAGCCCTAGATCTAGGTGTCATACCTTTTAGGCCCACTCAAAACCATTTGTTTAGGTTTCAACTCACTCGAATTCAAGATAATTTTTCATAACTCATTCATTCTAGTTTCTGGCCTCAAGGCTCAGCAGGGACATCAAACAAGTTTAAACTTCAAAGTTTCTCTCTCAGCCCAGTGGCCCATTCATAGTTCATATGGCTTCCTTCAGCTTGTATGTATCACTTCCAGATTAAGGGCCTTCAGGCCCACACATCCATTCTAGTCTAGAAGTCCCTCAGGCCCATATGTCTTACTTCTAGCCCAAACACTTTCCGGCCCAAGCGCCACAATCCCTAATCATTTGGCCCAAGTGCCACATTCTCAAACACGTTCCGGCCCAAGCGCCACATCCTCAAACACTCTTTGGCCCAGCACCGTACTTTCAAACACTCTGGCCCAAGCGCCACATCTTCCCAACATTCCGGCCCAAGCGGCACATCTTCACAACAATCCGGCCAAAGTGCCATAATCTCACAACACATTCCGGCCCAAGTGCCAACCCACTTATGAATCATCATGGCCTGTGTGCCTCACCTTCAATTCATCCAGGCCCGAGTGCCTATCCACATCCATGAAGTCATCCAGGCCCGAGTGCCAATCCACATTCGTGAAACCGTTTCAAGCCATGTACCTCACATTCAGGCCCAAGTGCCTCGTGCGCAACTTATAGGCGTTCCTAGTTCAGACTCTTCACGGAGCCCACACAGAGTCCAAGAAGAGGACAGTCACGGTCATCTTAGCGACATCCTGGCAGTCAAGAGCTCGGGTCTTCAGCATGCCGACATCAGACAGTTCAGCAGAGCTCGAATTCAATGGAAAGTTTAGGGTTCCCATGCATTCTACTGCATAACTTGTTAAAACATTTATCTTTCAAGTGCATCGTTCAAAGTTTTCAAAGAATGATCGTTTTCAAACCACCAATAAGAAGTATCGATTTTTCATCTTCTTCCTCATGTTCACAAATGGATGACTTTTTCGAGTCTAAAGGGGTAACAAAAAAAGATTTTGTTTCACACAAGTTTCTTTTGAGAAAATGGTTCATGAAATAATTATTTCCCGACAATGGCATGCAAAGACTTGTATTTTGTTTCTGGAATTTTGAACATGCCCTTCTAAGTCCCACAGTCCATTCCAAAATATCCACAAGGCATTCCAAAATTCACATCTGTTTAAGTGTTGTCATAAACCCCGGGTCAATACTGGGGGCAATCTGAGTTCAGGATCGTCATCTTTAATCTTTCGTTTAAGCGTGTGAACTAGTCTCTAAGTGAAATTCACGAAAGTGTCTTGAGCGGAAAAACCATGAGTGAACGAGCGTGTCATTTTTACACGACTCCGGTGAGACCACATACAAAGGAAAAGGTAAATGGCATAACTCCGACCGAAGGAGATAATTTGTAAATTTACTCTTAGACCTGCGAAAAGTAACAAAGAGCGGATACACAACTATCAGGAATGACGAAGCACCTAGGTACAGCACCACATAGCCAAAAGCTTGTAAACCCTGTCATTAAACCCTAGGCACCCCCGCTGAGCCTTTCATATATCCCTTTTGATATTACGAGCTCCACAAAATAACCCCGCCAATGATGAATGTCCGACCCGGTGACCAAAGGAAGCGAGGAACCCGACTCTCAAATAACATTCTCATCAGTCCAAAGAAGCGATGCCGCTATCAGCATGACAAAGTGATCCGCAAATGGTCCCAGAGTGACACAGGATCCAAAGAGCTCACATCAAAACAACTCTCGAAGCCCAAAACCGGGAAACACAAGAACCCCGAAGGCAGAGTCAAGAAAGGATAAAACGAAAAGGCAAACCCGAAGTGCCTCGAAGAAATCCAAATGACGAAAAGAGAAATGGTGTATAGGAAAGCTTCAAAAGTCCAAGTCCAGAAGCTCAAAAACAACGTCAACACGAAGCAGCCAAATTACTTCAAAGACAAGGAAGATAATTTTGGGAGAAAACGCAAGTTGCAGCTTTGGTCACCCATTTAAGCTCCACATACCTCAAACATCCCTCCATGGTCCCGTTGTCTTTCATCACACCCCATGGCCACGTTATAAGCTTTAAAGACTTCCGACTTGATAGTTGTGTGTCCAATCACGTGAAAGTAACAGATCAAATGCGTAAATTCATCAAATATCGAATTCAATGGTCTAGAAGTTAGGTGAGGAACGAGTGCAAGCATCAAACACGCTGAGTGTAGATTAGGAAGCACCACATCGAAACATAAGCCGTGACCCTGTGAGGACGAGACTCGTTCGCACGTTTAATAAAAGAAAATACTGGGGGCAATCGATCGTTCCGATCGATTGCCATAAACTCTAGCTCAGATTGTCTTAAGGAAAAATACTGGGGGCAATTGTTGGTTCCAACAATTGCCATGTCAACACCAATTAAACCCAAAGCTTGAGCACCACCATCCCACCACAGGCACACATAAGCCCTTACCACCACACACACACTTTCAAGCCCATCATTGGCCTTACCTCCACAAAAACATCAGGCCCGTCATAACCCTGACCACCATCCAAAATCATAACCCAATCCCAGGTCTATCACAAATCTTGAACACGGCAAAAGCCTTTAGCACCACAACAAGCACCACACACTTCCACCAACGGCATGTTCATTTTCTTAAAAAACAAATTGCAGATATGAAATTTCTAGTCAGGAAATGATCATTTCACTTTCCTTTTTCAGCAGAGTTTTCTCAAGCATTGCCATGTTTGGCACATTCTTCAACAGTTTCTTGTTTCGGCAAGCTTCCAACAAACACTTTAGTTGCATTTTACAACTTTTGCATAACACCTCAACATTGCCAAGTTTGGCACCCTTTCCAACAATTTCCTGTTTTGAACGAGTATCTTTATATATTTCGATTGCATACATTGCCATGTTTGGCACTCCGGTAATCATTTTTCATCATTTGCACGAGACCATTATCATTCCGATTCATTCTTAGTTCGAGACCCATCATTTTCAAGACTTTAGTACAAGACATCTTCATTCAGTGCGCGACCCAGAATCAGTGCAGAATCCAGCTTTTCTTCATCCATTTAGTGCGAGACTTCAGTGCGAGACCAAGCATCTTCATCAGTGCGAGACCAAGCATCTTCTTCAGTGCGAGACCAAGCATCTTCTTCAGTGCGAGACCAAGCATCTTCATCAGTGCGAGACCAAGCATCTTCATCAGTGCGAGACCAAGCATCTTCATCAGTGCGAGACCAAGCATCTTCATCAGTGCGAGACCAAGCATCTTCACCAGTACGAGACCTAGTATCATCTTCAGTGCGAGCCACCATCTTCACCGTACGAGACCTAGTATCATCTTCAGTGCGAGGTAGAGCGTGATCTAAGTTGGCGGGGCAGAGGCAATAAGTCCCCATCTTCATGTCAACTTCTTGGGAGAAACAACTAGTGGGCAGTGGCAATAAGTCCCCTTGGTAATCTAGAAGTTATCCCAGCACCCCAGTTGGTGGGCAGAGGCAATAAGTCCCCATAGTATACCAACCAGGAGCATTGGAACGGGTTTCGGTCCCAGAAGCATCCGAGCATCATCATCATATCATATCATCTTCTTCTGCATGACATCTACATTTGCATTACAGGTTCCCGACACCTTAGAATGTTCGGCATACTTCATTTCATTTTAGGTGGTCAACGCCTTAGAATAGCTTGACATCATCTCATTCGTTATAGGTAGTCAACGCCTTAGAATAGCTTGACATCATCTCATTCATTATAGGTAGTCAACGCCTTAGAATAGCTTGACATCATCTCATTCGTTATAGGTAGTCAACGCCTTAGAATAGCTTGACATCACCTCATTCGTTATAGGTAGTCGGCGCCTTAGAATAGTCTGACATTATTTCATTTTTTACCTTTAGGTGGCCGACGCTTTAGAATCGCTCGACATCCTTCCACTTTACTCATAGGTAATCAGCGCCTTAGAACAGCTCGACACAACTTGTTGGTTTTCAATTGCACGAGGGGTCTTTTAAGATCCAAAATTTTGGGGTATCACTCAAGCATCAACTAGCCTTTTCATTTCCATTACAAAGTCTAGTTGACGGGGGGCAATCTGTTATACCCAAAATTTCAACTCCCCGGAGGAGAGTCTCTTCTAATAGGCTAGTAGGTGAGGTTCCAGATCGATCGGCACATTTCAGAGGGCTAGGGACAGCTTAGTCATCCAGGGCCATTTTCGTAATTTTTCAAGGCTCCTAAGCCCCCTACAGGCTTTCTCTCTCCTCCAAATAAGGGTCAAATCAATTCAAAATGCTTTGAAATTTTTACCCAAGATAGAGGATGACATTTTAAGCATAATGGCGTTGGAATTTTGATTTTTCGAATTTCCAATAATTTTCTAGCAATTTCTGATTGAATCTGACGAGAAATTGAATTTAAAAATATTCCAATATCCAAAAAATTCGATTCCACTTTAGAAAAATCAGAAATATCATCCTTTACCCATGTGTGAAATTTCATAATCAAATTCCTTTTGGAAGCCCTTGAGCTAAAACGTCGGTAAATCTCGGTTTTTACCGGATTTTTCTATCTTTAAAGAGGTCTATATAAGGAACCTTATCCCATGATCAAAGAAGAACCTCAAGAACCCTAAGCAACCAGAAAACCTAGCCGTCTCATTCTCCTCACGTTTTACACATCCAAGCACCAAAATCACATCAAAAATCTCTCGAAATCACCACCTAAACACACTTTTCAACTCCTAACACATCAACATCATCAAACATCAACCAAACCACCTCCAAAACGTGAAGAACATCATCAACAATCAACAACCAGAAGCCCGGGTCGAACTCAATCCGGAACCGGCATCATCGGAGCCTCCGAAGAATCCCAACGTGAAGAATCATCTTGAATTCGAAGGTAAAACAGGTTACAATCCAACCTTTCTGATTCCCCACGACCTTATTAACTCTCTGTCAAATTTTGGGTTCAAACTAACCTTTTTACGCTTCTGTACTGCTGTTGTGATTAAGCTTCTGTCCAATAACTTGTTTGCCAAGTTTCGTGCTTAATTCGAATTCAAACTAAAACTTTAAATCACTAACATCTTGTACATCCTTCAGGCTACACACCCATAAAATTTGAGCTCAAAACACCCTCGGGAACCTTCTGAAAACCCCTGTCCGTGGGTGGTCCGTGACCTCGGACCTATGGTCCGGGACCTCGGACGCGTTGTCCGAGACCACGGACACCCACGGACGGCGGCGGGATTTTAAAAATTCAAACTTAGGTTTTTCTAACGATGTCCGGGCCCACGGACAGCCTGTCCGTGGCCCCGGACTTTGCAAATTTTTGTTTTCCTTCAATTTTGACTTTTCTGTATATTAAGGTTAACTGGGGTCCGTGGTCTCGGACTTTTGGTCCGTGGCTACGGACGTAAGCAAAATTTGACCTAATTCTGCCTCCGAAACCCTAGTTTAGGTAGCTTTTAATTTCACTTTAATTTTCTGTCAAAAAAATACCAAAACACAAAAAAAAACAGAAGCTCGCGCACTTAGGTTAAAACGACTCGTAATAAGCCGTAAATAAACCAAGTAGAGGAAAAGCGACCTAGGAGGGTAATGAAAGTAATTGAACCCTAATTAAGTCGAATATCAAGCCCCGAACCCGAACTCTCCTTTCCTAATTTGATCTAGGTTAAAATTAGGTGGCGACTCATAATAGGTTCCAGTGAGCTAGCTTAGGTTTTTAATAATTATTGTTATATGACATAGTTATTAATCTTAGGCTATAAGTGGACCTAAAACCCGATCAGATCCCAATCAATTTAATCAACATAGGATAGGGTTTAAAATCGAGGCTCACAGTCGCCCTTCATACCACTCCACCAGAAATACCTCTTCAGATCTTTGTACATCTTAGAAGCTCCTGGATGGACAGATGTGGAAGAAGTGTGGGACTCTCGAAGAATATGCTCCTTTATATCTGTGCTGTCTCTGGGAATACACAATCTCCCTTCAATCTGATTAGTCCATCATCATGTAGCTGAAACTCATACTTTCCACCCTCAAATGTACCGTCAGACAACTTCTGACTGATCTCCATCATTCGCTGATCACTCTGCTGTGCGCTATGTATGTCGTCCATAAGACTCGAGCTAGCCACAATGGCATTTAGAGAATGTGCTCGTCGACTCAGTGCGTCTGCTACAACATTAGCTTTCCCTTCTTTGTACTGCAAATCAATGTCATAGTCCTTAAGAAATTCAACCCATCTTCTTTGTCTCATGTTTAACTCCTTCTGGGTGAATACATACTTCAAACTCTTATGATCCGAATATACGGTCATCTGGACACCATACAGGTAGTGGCGCCAGATCTTCAATGCAAAAACAATAGCTCCAAGCTCTAAGTCATGTGTGGGATAGTTTTCCTCATGTTTCTTCAACTGTCGGGAAGCGTAGGCGACTACCTTCCCATTCTGCATGAGTACACACCCTAATCCTCTCCTGATGCATCACAGTAAACTTCATAACCCTCTGTGCCTTCAGGTATAGTCAAAACTGGTGCTGATGTCAAAGCATTCTTCAAAACTCGAATGAGGTCTCACATTCAGTAGTCCATGTGAAGGTGCGTCCTTCTTCATTAAGCTGGTCATAGGTTTGGCTATTTGGAGAAGTCTCTGACAAACCTTCTGTAGTAACCTGCTAACCAAGGAAACTCCTGATGTCAGTCACTGTCTTTGGCCTAGGCCAGTGCGAACTGCTTCTATCTTTGCTGGATCCACTGCGATCCCAGCATCTGAGATAACATGTCCTAGAAAGGAAACTCTGTCCAACCAAAACTCACATTTGGAGAACTTAGCATAAAGCTGGTTCTCCCTTAAGATCTCAAGTACATGTCGGAGGTGACTCTCATGCTCTTCCTTAGACTTTGAATAATAGGATGTCATCGATGAATACAACCACGGTCTTATCCAACTGCTCTCTGAATAATCTGTTCATCAAATCCATGAAGACTGCAGGTGCATTGACAAGCCAAAAGGCATAACTGTAAATTCATAGTGGCCATACCGTGTTCTGAATGCTGTCTTTTCTATGTCTTGCTCCCTGATAGGTATCTGATGGTATCCTGATCTCAAATCGATCTTCGAAAACACTTTTGCTCCTCTCAACTGATCAAACAATCGTCAATCCGTGGTAGTGGATATTTGTTCTTCACCGATACTGCATTAAGCTCCTGTAATCAATACAACGAAGGCTTCCATCCTTTTTTCACAAACAGAACTGGTGCTCCCCAAGGAGATACGCTAGGTCGTATGTATCCCTTGTCCAATAAATCTTTCATGCTCCTTCAGCTCAGCCATCTCTGCTGGTGCCATACGGTACGGTGCCTTAGCTATGGGACCGGTACCTGGTAGTAATTCGATGGAGAACTCTACCTCTCTGGATGGCGGTAAGCCTGGAAGTTCCTTTGGAAAAATATCTGGAAATTCCGACACCACTGGCATATCTGGATCAAAATCAGGGTCGTGCTCTACATCCTGAACATAGCATAGGTATACTTCCTTCTGCTTCCTGACTTGCTTGTACATAGACATAGCAGATATAACTTTTATGATGGTGCTCTAGGGCTCTGGCGGTATGATACTGTCACTCCTGATGGACTCTTAAGTAACAGTCTGCGCTCTGCACAAAGAATGCGGCCTCTGTGCCGCCCCAACCAGTCCATCCCGACTATAACGTCGAATCCTAGACCTCTGAACTCAATAAGGTCAATGGGAAAATCCTCCTCCTTAATACTGATAGTGGCTCCTCTATAAAGACGAGTGCAACTGATCTTCTCCTTAGACGGGAGTGCCACCTTAAAATCAGGTAACTCTACAGCGTCTAGCCCCAACTTCCCCGCAAGCGAAGGCGAAACGAAAGTATGTGAGGCTCCGGAGTCAAACAGTACTAGTGCATCCACTCCATTAACAGGAAAGGTACCAGTGAGGATCGCGCCACCCTTGCTGGCCTCCTCCTCAGTAAGAATACTTAAGGCACCTTCCGTCTCCTTAGTACAACCTAATAACAGAATCTGAGTAAGTACTTTGATATATGATGGGGTCTAAAGACATTCACTTTCATAACAATAATGCTTCATTGATGAGATGATCTCCTTTCAGATGTCCAAACAATTACAATACTAGTACTTTCTAAAAGTCAAACTTAATCTTCCTGGTTTCATGTGAGTGGTGTTTATCACTGTCGAAGGTGCTGTGTTTAGTTTGATCCTCTTAATTCCATGGTATAGCAACCTTGACTTTCCACCCATTACTAAAACATCTCCTGAACTCAATATGATTTTCTTTGCAAGGTCCACACGCTTCTGCTCGCCATAAAGGAACTCTGCGTCATCTCCAATTGACAAAGATAATACTGGTATCCCCTGTTCAAGGGACCCTTTTGTTTCATCATTGTCCTGGTGTAGTCCTAAACGGCCTCCTTCTTCATAGAAGTTGATGATACATAGATCAGCCCTTAGATTGGGAACTGGATCTTCTTCTAGCTGTTGAGCTGTATTAACTGCTTGTTCCACAATTGGTAAAAATTCTTCTGGGATTTTTGGTACTTGTGCTCCATCTCCATTTCTTGTATCTTGGTAGGTTTTTGTGTAAGGATTCCAATCCTTTCCTAAGCACATCATTTTCAGCTTCATCTTTGATCCTCCTGGAAATTCTGGAGTGTAGAACCCTCCTGGTCCTGCTCCCAATTCTAGACATTTTCTGATGATTGTAATTTGTGTCTCCGGTGTTAGGTATCCTTTGAGTAATATCAAACCTGGTTGGATAACCTTACATTGTTCGTTCCCTGGTCTTGTATTTTGATAATGTTTTCTTCCAGGGGGCGGTGAGGGGATAGGAAAGCATATCTTATAGCTTCCTACGTGGTTTAAATTTTACTAGTGAGTCTTACTAATTCTTCCCTACTCAATTAGGCAATCAAGGCATGCAAGCACTCATTCACATCATCCATTGCTCAATAATAGGTTCACATGGTTTAGAAATACCTGGGTTGGTAGAAGGACCAGCCTCATCTGAGCGGTCCATGACATGCAGGGCGGGTCCCGATGCTGGGCCTTTGCCCTTATACCCCTGAGCCTGGTTTGTTGGCGGAGGGCGAGTATCGCTAGCTCCATTCTTAGGGCCGGTGTTTGCCTTTGCTCCCGGGCGGTAGTTCTTGCTCTCCGGGTTTCGGATACACTCGAAGGCCCGATGTCCAAGTATTTGACAGTGGCGACACTGAACTTTCTCCCCTTGGCAGTCCACGCCGGGGTGATCTTTTCCACACTGTCTACAGTTGAAACGGCGGACATACTTCTGGCCCGTGTTTGAGCCAGATCCAGAACCTAATACAATCAAGGTCAATTACACATTCTAACGGTACTGAAGTAATCACACAAGTTTCAAATTTGACTGCTTGGTTAGAGTGCCTACCCTTAGGTGGGTAGGTTTTCTGTGATGTTGCCGCTGTGGGTTCCTGACTGGGGGTTCCCAGTAGTTTGGTTCCCCTTCCCTTGGTAGGACCCCTGGCCTTTCTGATAAGGTTTGTTCCTTTTGTTGGAGTTCCCCTGCTTAGCATCTTCGCCACCAGGTCCGTCCTTCCTCTTTTGGGAGCTCAAAGCATCCCTTCTCTTACATGTAATCTCCACCACGGAGGCAGCATGATAACATTCCTGAAATCTCAAGGTATCAATCTCCAATTCTCCCATGACGGGGTATAGTAGATAATAAAATTTTCAACCGGTTTATGTCTCTCCTGTTTTACCTGTAAACTGGTAGGGATGATTGGTCCCATCCCAAACTGGAGTCGAGGGCTCAGTCCCCCGTAGAATCGGTCGACCAACACTTGGTCCGAGTATCCTATACCGGGTAGTAGTCGGAGTAGCGAAGTGAACTTCGCATAGTACTCATCCACTGACATCTTTCCCGTCTGCTCCAGGGCATCAAACTCTCTCGTCTTCACCATCCTGGTGTGGGCCGGGTAGTATTTGCCCCTAAGTAGTGCAGTGTAGTGTCCCCAAGTAAATGCTGGGTCATCCAGGTGGTCGGCTTTCACCATGTTCCACCAATCTCTCGCTGCATCCTTCAGATAAAAGGCAGCAAGCCTTACCTTTTCCCTAGCTGGGACTGCAAGCGTCTCGAACGCTGTCTCCATCTCCATGATGTATGTCTCCAAGTGAGCAGGGTCAGTCTGCCCCTTGAATGCAGTTGGCCTCAGATCAGCCAAACTCTTCACCCAATCTCTCTCCCTGGGTGGTGGTGGTGGAGGTAGCTGCTGCTGTCCAACCCCCGCCTGTGCAAATGCCTGAGCGATTAAAGTAGCAATGTCTGCCAGCCTGATGTTTGGCTCCTCATCGGCCTGTCCACGGCGTCCTCCTCTTCCTGACATCTGCAGGATGTTGAGGTATATTAGATACTGTGGTCGCAATCTCGGTCTTGGATAGTAGTCTAAGTAAAACTAACTTAAACTCCTTTCAATACTATCACTCAACCCATAACCTAAGCTTTTAGAAATCCTAATCTCGGTGTATCCTTGTATCCAGAGCGTAACTACGCTCTGATACCACTTTTTGTAACACCCCAACCCGAAATCCAATAACCTGAACGGCGATCACTCCCAAATAAAATACAACTGCAGCGGAAATAAATACAACAACCGGGCGGTATTACAATGCCGTTGGCCACCCTTGTGACCACAAGGCTAATCCAAATACAATCTCCAAAAGTCACGGTCTGAATACGAATACAATCCGAGATACTAGGAATCAAACTCAAATGTAAAATACTTAAGTAAAAACAAGTCTAGAAGAAGACTCCCATAGCTTGAATCTACCCCACCTACACTCGGTGTGGTAATCTTCTCAACTTCAGGTACCTGAAAAATGGGGGTGCCCCCAAAGGGGCTCAGCAAACAATGCTGGTATGGAAAACGTGCAGCCCATCGTCTACCGGGCCACACCAACTACTTTGTCGAACACATGCAGTTCATTTTTATAAAGCTGTAAACAAGCATAGTATAATATAACAAGTATCCATACAAGGACAATAATGTCACATAGAACAAGACTGCAGAAGGTCAAGTTAGCTGAACTGAATCTTAATGATAGTCGGTCCACACAATGGGACTGACAGGTATAACTGAATATCTCAAATAGTGAGGTATAGTGACCTCGTTAAGATGAAAGGTTGGGTATTAAAACCCCAGAGATAACGTAGTTAAACCCTGAACTGAGATGTGGGAAATAGAACCCACGAGAGGAATGAAGTCTTCCTCTCCACTGAACTGATGGGCATTAGAAACCCGAGAGGAATAGAGTCTTCCTCTCCACTGAAATGTTCCGTCGCGACGTATAACTGAATAGGAGACGACCTGAGACAGGTAACTCCTGTAGCATGCATGGCCAGATCCAACTGGGCTCCTCGTTCTCGTAGTATAGAATTGTTAAGTGTCATATAAAGACGTTAAACAAGAACACAATGTGTATTGTCAATTATCACGTTTAGGATAATGACGTTTGTTATAAAGTGAAGTTAGTGAGAGACTTGAGTACAAGTCCTCGGTATACTGAAGCGCAGGTATTTAATCCACTGGTATAGTAGTGTGTATGCGTGGGACATACACGTTGTAGTCAGCATCATTCACGCACATAAAATAATACAACAGTGCACAAGAGTAAACAACATTTACATTAATTATCTTGGTCGTTATTTCAAACAACAGATAGCACACAAGCCGGTGTAATCCGGTAGAAAACAGGTTGCAAGAATCCCATACCGTTCACCGTAGACTGTACTTGTTTAATTCCCGGTCAACGTCTGGTCAAACAAAGTCCTAGAATAGGATTAACTGAGAGGGTTTTTATGTTACCCTTATATAATAATCTATTGGATCTTTTAACAAATCTCGTATTTGTTATTTCATGTGAGGTTTATTTCTTTTAATTACCTCATGATTTAATATAACTTATTTGTTATTCCTTTTGATTTATTTATAAATCCTTTAATGTACATATATGTATTCATATATTCATGTACTATATTTGTTGTTTATTTTAATTGTCTAGTGACATAACAACTTAAATTTTCTTAACTGTATTTAAATGTCTTACAATGACATAATATTCTCATAATCTCATTATTCTCCTTTTAGTCATAAATAATATTTATTGTTTCCCTTTAACTTCCTTACAACTATATAAGCCATAGTTCTAATTCCATAATCCCTTTAATTAAAATTCTTTCTTCTAATTCCTCCAAATATCCATGTAGGACCTATATTTATTTTAATCTAAATTCTTACCCTTATATTTCGGTTATTTACAAAACAACCACATTAATTCATAAACTTATATTTAAATTTAATCTCATTTATTATAGAGTTTTAACTTCTTATTTAGCTAAATTACAAAGTCACACTAATATTTTGGTATATAGCTTTTAAGTACTATAACTTTCACAAATTACAACTTAGCCCCTTAAATTCTCGGCCTTAATAATTTATTTCCTATAATTACAATTTACCCACAAAATCTTATAACCTTTACATAATGACATAACTATAGTTTTAATTTTAATTCTCCATAAATGCCGAATATATATATATATAAATTCTTAAATTACCAAACTAACCCCAAAGTAATTCGGCTTTGTCATTTATTTTTCCTTAATTACATTTTCATCCCGAAACTTTATAATAGTTCCTTAATGACTTATAAACTATAGTCTAAATATTTAATTCCTCAAAATTCGAAAGGGACTAAATAATTCTCTTAATTATGAATTCGCCCACTAATAAGTTCCAAACTTTCATAACAACTTTTATAAATTACATAATAGCCCAAAACTTAATAAAATGTACTTTTAACACTTGCTTAAATTATCTAAAATTCATAAACTTAATTCCTAACCTTATATTATATTATAATTATACCAAACAAACCTTTAACTCTCGGTTTTCACATTAAACTCAAAACTTTGTAAAAATTACATTTAAGCCACATAACTTAATTAATTTGCCATTTAAGCACTAATAAAATATTTTTAACTCACCAAACTTTATAGTATAAGTTTATATACATAAGTAGCTCATTAAAATCTATTTAACACTTAGGCAATTCGGCCATAATTTTTAGTGACCATATAGTATATAAAAGTGGATTTATATGTCATGATAAATGTACATAAATTCATATGAGTCATATAACTCATGTAAAAATTATTGTAATGTCTTATATTGATTCTTAGCTCAAAAACAAGTATTTTTGCCCTTGATATTTCGGCTTGAATTATATGTAACCTAAATAAATTTTATGACACAAAAATGTGTCTTAAGGTAAAAATTTTCCATATATGTTATAGATTATATTTTTGGCACATAATACCATATAGTTTCGGTTTTATATAACCTAGGAGATGTACATAATTTTTGTATAATTTTTAGAAGCTTAACAAAGCTTATAACATAAAGATTTACTTAGTAAACTTACTTCTTAACAAAGGTGGTTAAGTGCTTGAACTCCTCTTGAATCTCCAAGCTTTCTCCAAGGAAATTTGATGCTCCACTTCGGTTATATACAAGTGGTGAAGGAGTTTAGGAGTTAGATCTTGAATAAAGATCTTAAGTAGATTTGTAAGTAGTTTTACAAGAATTTACCTTAAGCTTTTCTCCTTATAATTTCGGCTCACTAATGGTGGATGAAGAACAAATTTTCCTTCATCAAAATGGAGAAGAAAAGGACCTTAGAAGAAGTAGAACTTGGTTACACATAAAAATGTGCTTTAAGGATTTTCAAGCATTAAAACTACCTTAAGATAACCTTGAGATGCTCCTTGGATTAGTGTTGGATTGGACAACCTCCTTGGATAATTAATTGATGCCGAACCCTTGTTGATATGCTAGGAAGAGTTTTGCTTCAAGGTTTGACAAGAAATGCTAGGAAATTACCTTAAAGATGAAGATAGAAGTTAAAACTCCATTAATGGACTTAAGAGCTTCAAAGGAAGAAGATGAAGCAAGAAGAGAGAGGAGAGGGCCTTACCAATTCGTGGATGAAGAGGGCAAGGAGAAGAATGAGACTCACGAATTGTATAAGGTAAGAAAATGCATTTGGAATTTGATTTTTGCTTTGTCAATTTTTAATGTCAAATGACTTTACTTTTCCTTAGTTTATTACATGGTTTATTGGCTCAATAAATTCCCATGTTCTCTGCATAATTTCGGACATGTGGTGTGTGACAAGGCAAGAGTTGGAAAGAAAATGATTGTGAGCTAGAAGACAAGGTAAGAAAGGTAAGGTATATTCTCTTGATTTTTCTAAGTTAATGACTTGTCTTCTTCTTCATTGTGTTGCACGATTTCAAGGGCTGAATGGGGGTCTCAATCGGTGTTGAAGAGCCAAGGACAAGCATGTTAGGTCACATGGAAAAGAAGGAATCAAAAAAAGTGGATTCTAGATCTAGTTTTTGCCTTTTCTCATTTGTTTTTGTTCTAGCTCACATGGCCTTATTCCATGGCCTAATTTCGACAGCTTTCTGGTAAAATAAGACCTACATACTTTGACATTAAGTAATATAACACATGGGAAGGTGAGTCACCATGTTTAAAGCCTTTTATAAACTTTAAAGGCAATTTTTATACTAGTTTTTGCTCTCAAAATCGGTCCCTATAGTGAGCCTTGTTGACTAGTCTCTCCAAATGATTTAGAATGTCATTTTAACCCTATTTAAGATTACCAATTCGTGGCATGTCAAAAACTACAAGGCAATTGCGTAAAACGCGTTTTCGTGACGCCCGAAGGTGTGTTTTTGTGCTCTAAGGAAATCTTTGGGAACCTAATTGTTTTTATGAGTTCCAAGTGTTTGTAAACACTTATTATAGTAAATAAACATATATTAAGATGTTACATTGAGTTATATGGGGTTACATTAACTCATGTCATAATTTACAGGCCATCGGGACACTCCCGGGCAAAAAGGAGCGCTAAGAAATCCTCCTGTGGTTTTTGCTGAATTTTGATAAACCACTTCGTCAGTTCTCTTTAAAATGGTTAATAATGATGTTAGGAACTCAAGGAATTAATTTTATAGGAGTTCGTGCCACCTCGGCACTCCTCCGGACTTTTCGTGCTTTAAGAGGCGTGCGTGAGCACTCCCGAGCGTTTTGCGTTTTTGACTGAATATAGCTTAGGGAATATTTTTATATATTCATATAATAACTGCATGACCATTTGGTTTGAATATTAGAGGGTCATACAAGGTCATGTTTGACCATATGCTTCTAAGGTGTTTTAGCGTTTATGGAGAAACGACTGTTTTTACGTAACGTTCTCATGCATGGGTTTGCATGCGTACGTGAAATGATTTATAATAGGATTATTTTCCATTAAATAATGGTTTAATAATATTATTTAGATTTGGGGTATTTCACTTTGACAATATTAAAGCCAATTTTTTTCCCCCATATATGTCCCACTAATGCGTTCGTCCAATAGTCAATTTCAGGCAGTAAATCATCCTCCACAATAGATACATACAGACTATCATAATCTATGAAGTCAATTATCTAGACGCAAAGATATACCACAATTCAATTTTTGTTTAGCAAGGAGCATATCAAGGAAGGAGGGGTTAGTTTTAGTACCTGACACTTTGGAGTACTTTGCTTTACTTGGTACGTTAGGTCGAGGAGTAGCTTTAGCTATCACTGTCCTTTCTCCAGCTGGAACTTCAACCCCCGGTGCTGAAGGACACAGGGTCTTGGAGAGCGGCAGGAAGTCAATCACCGCAGCTGAAGCGGGATAGGGCCCAAGGGGAACTGAAGCGGGCACCGAGTCGTCTTTGTTGAGGTATTCTTGCAAAACCACGTCGATGGGGGGACTGGAAAGGTCCAAGGCGGGGGCAGAAGCCTTGTCCGACACGAGAGAGCTAACGCAAACTGGAGCACCTGCCTGGACTTCCCCGATGCTATGAAAAAGTGAGGCTACCTGAGGGCACTCCCTTGGAGCCTTTAACATTGTCGAGCTCAGAGACAAATGTAGTCAGAGATTGGCTGGCCAAGGCAGCCTCCTTGGTCAAGAGTTGACCATCAATTTGGAGGACCGTTGAAGTGGTCTCCGCCTGACCCGAAGCAGCAGACGGCGCATCTAGCGAACCGGGGACATTGGAACCGGCCACGTTACAAGAGCCTACAGTGGGGGAAGAACCGGCTACGCCACAAGGACCAGCACCAACTGGCTCATCCACAACAAAGCCCCTGGTCAGAAGCTGGCAAAAATGACGTTGGAAAGTCAGCGCAAACAACGCCATCTTGCCCGACGAGAGAAGAATCACAAATCTCGCCTACTAGTTTGACGAGAGTAGAAGCGCCCCAACCAAGCAAACCGGAGCTACCAGGACCGACGACCATGGTGGGGGAAGGAACTGCGCCACCAAGCCTGGCGACTACAGCGAGGGAAGAAATGAAACCCTCAGCGCGAGAAGAACCGTCGCACGCCTCCACCGAGGCAACAGAGCACACTCCTGAGACTAGACCTGGGAGGGGGGAACACCAGAGCAAGGGGGAGCCGATGGGAGAGCTCAGGACGGCACCGCTGGCTTGGGAGACGGCGAGGCGACCGACAGAGAAGATCTGGTAACCGGTCTTTGTTTACCCATGGAAGGAGCAGAGGGGGAGGGAGAGGAGGAGGGAAGCACCGCAGTGAGGGAACCCTGCCACCAGGCGAAGGCCTGGTGGCATAGCGGGGCTCACGGAGCGGCTCGAAGGCAGGGTGGGACTACTCCACGGCGGCGCTGTGTAACGCCCCCAACACTGACCTAGGAGTTAGGGGTCTTACACACCGTGTATTATTACTTAATAACACAAGGCTCTAACTATCGTTCGCAAACAATCAGAATAAAGGCGCAAAACGAAATACTTGTATAGAAAGTATAATTAAACATAACAAAGTATTCTTAAACCCAAATACAAATTAGCTGTCAAAACAGAAGTCAAGGAGTAGTTGCCAAACACTACTCAGGCCCGTAGGCTACAAAGCTAATATGAACGTCTCAAAAGGATTGAAATAAGATAAGCGAAACTCCAAAAGCTGAACAGGTGATCCTCGCAGATCAATCTGCAACGTTAGTAAGAGTAGGGGAATGAGCATCCAACTATGCCCAGTAGATGACTAACATCATCAACCAGCATGCTCAAAACATTTAATAAAATGTTATCAAAACAGAAGTAGACGGAGGAAGTCACATTCCAAGTCTGAAAGCAGAAGCAGAAGTCCAACTACAATAGGACAAAACAAAGTTCAAAGCAGACAGAGTCAGAAACAGAAGGGGACTCTAGTGTTATACCCAAAATTTTAACCCCCCCGGAAGAGAGTCTCTACTAATAGGCTAGTTTGGTCAAGTAGCGAGGGTTCCCAGTTTGATCGGCACATTTAGGAGTACTAGGGACAGCTTAATCATCTTCAGGGGCATTTTCGTAATTGTTTAAGGCTCCTAAGCCCCCTATGAGCTTTCTCTCTCCTCCAAAAATGGCTTAAACAAACTAGAAATGCTTTGAAATTTTAACCCATGTAGAAGATGACATTTTAAGTATAATGGCGTTGGAATTTTGATTTTTCGAATTTCCAATAATTTTCTAATAATTTCTGATTGAATCTGACGAGAAATTGAATTTTAAAATATTCCAATATCCAAAAAAATCGATTTCACCATGGAAAAATCAGAAATATCATTCTTTACACATGGTTAAATTTTCATAGTCAAATTCTTTTTCGAAACCCTTGAGCTAAAATGTCAGTAAATCTCGGTTTTTACTGGATTTTTCTATCTTTAAGGAAGCCTATATAAGGAACCTTATCCCTTGATCAAATCAGAACTCCAAGAGCCCTAGAAAGTCAGAAAACCTAGCCGTCACAAGTCTTCCACATTTTTACACACCCAAGCACCGAAATCACATCAAAACCCCCCGAAATCACCACCTAAACACACTTTTCAATTCCCAACACTTCAAAAATCATCAAACATCAACCTAACCACCTCAAAAACGTGAAGAACATCATCAACAATCAACAACCAGAAGCTCGGGTCGAACTCAATCCGGAACCGGCATCATCGGAGCCTCCAAAGAATCCCAAAGTGAAGAATCATCTTGAATTCAAAGGTAAAACAGGTTATAATTCTACTTTTCTAACTCCCCCAACCTTATTAACTCTCTGTTAAACTTTGGGATTGAACTGACCTTTTTTCGGCTCCCGAATTACTGTTTGTTTGGGTTATTAGTCAATAACTTGCTCACCAAGTTTCCCCTTAAATCAACCTCAAAACTGAAATTTGAAATCACCAACAGGTTTAGAATAACGTTAGGAGCATACGCTCAAAAATTGAGCAAAAAACTCCACCCGGAACCCTAAAAACAAGCCCGTCCGGTAGGCGTCCGCAACCGTGGACACCCTGTCCGAGGCCCCAGACGGGGTGTCCGAGGCCACGGACGGAGAATAATATTTTTGAAATTTGATGATTTTAACTCTGTAGATGATGTTCGGGGTCACGGACCTTATGTCCATGGTCCCGGACACTAAAATAACTGTGTTTTTGCTATTTTTGTGTTCCTGATGTTATTTTCTGTTATAAGTCTGTGGTCGCGGACAACAAGTCCGGGGTCACGGACAGAAAAAATTTTGACCTAATCCAAGTCCCGAAGCCCTTATTTAGGTTAGTTTAATTTACTCTTTCAATTTCTGTTAAAAGATGTTAAAAATACAAAAAAATCAGAAACATGCACACTTAGTAAAACGAACTCGTAAAAAGCCGTAAATAACCTAAGTAGAGGAAAAACGACCAAGGAGGGGTAATGAAAGTAATTTGAACCCTGAAGAAGACGAATACCAAGCCCTCGAACCTGAACTCTACCTTTCCTAATTTACCCTAGGTATACAATTAGGTGGCGACTCATAATAGGTCACTAGTGGAAAAAATGTTTTAAACCACAGTTATTTTGCTTATATACCACGGTTAGGAACCGTGGTTTATGCTCCCGTCGCATATAGAAAATTGTCTATATACCACGGTTGATAACCGTGGTATAAAAGTATACTATATACCATGGTTTGCTAAAACCGTCATTTAAGACCGTTTTTGGACGCGGTCCTCAACGATTTTAAACCACGGTTAAGGAGAGAACCGTGGTATAAAGTCCTTTTATATGACGGTTAAAGGTCAAAACCGTGGTTTATTATCTATAAAATCAACGAATAAACCACGGTTATACATATAACCGTGGTTTATAGTCTATGAAATTTTTTCAAAATCACCGGCGATTTAGAAGTGCCGCTTCGCAGATATCAAACACAGCACAAAAGAGAATGAAGAGGCTAGAACATGTGTGTTCCTTGTTTGCGATTTATGGTTGCAAAATAATGAGTGAAGAATGGCGTAGTATGTTCCTTGTTCGCGGTGGGTTGCGAAATTACCGTGAAGTTGAAGAGAATGAAGAACGGAGGCGTAGGTCATGTACCTTGTTCGCCGGTTATGTTGCGAAAATTACAGTGAGAATGAGTGAGTGAGGACGAGCATGTTCCTTGTTCGCAAGTGTAAGCTGCAAAAAATACCGAAAAACAAGAGAATGAGTGAGGAAGAGCATGTTCCTTGTTCGCGATTTAGGATTGCAAAAATTACCGTGAGCTAGTTGAAGAGAATGAAGAATAGTTGCAGAGCATGTTCGTCGGTTTGGGTTCCAAAATTATCGTGAGGTTGAAGAGAATGAAGAAAAGTTGCAGAGCTCGTCGGTTTGGGTTCCAAAATTACCGTGACATTGAAGAGAATGAAGAAGAAGTCGACATATATGAGAATAGAGAGAAAGCGCCGCGTTAAATTTCGGCCGAAAATTAAAATTCCCGCCTCGATTATATACCACGGTTGATCAAAAAACCGTGGTTTAATATAGCAAGATGTGCAATATAAATGACGGTTGCCTAGGAACCGTGGTATATAGGTACCCTATATACGACGGTTCTTGAAGAACCGTGGTATATTCACTCCGGCATGTACTATATACCACGGTTCCCCTGCAAACCGTGGTATATAACTAAGCTATATACGACGGTTCCGGAAAAACCGTGGTATATGCGCTCTGGTATGAACCTTAAACGACGGTTTCTATTAAAACCGTGGTTTATAAACTTTAAACCACGGTTTTCCATTTAACCGTGGTTTAAACGCCGTCATTAAAAACATTTTTTCTACTAGTGGGTTCCAGTGAGCTAACTTAGGTTTTAATAATTATAGTTATATGACTTAGTTATTAAACTTAGGTTATAAGTGGACCTAGAACCCGACCAGACCCTAATCAACTCTAATCAACATAGGGTAGTGGTTCAAAAATCAAGGCTCACAGACTGGCAACTCTGCTGGGGACAACTTTTTAATTTTAAGAAAGAGGGCTTAACTCAAAATTGTTTATTTATGGCTTTATTACATTATTGGTTTACTTTTGTGTGTAATTTAAATTTTTGTACCTTTGCATCATATGAGAGCGAGGGTCCACGCAAACCGATTTCACCCCGGGACCCGTTTGAGGGTCCCCTGTTAGGGACTCACGCCTTTTAGGTGATGTGAATAATCGGGGGAAAAGAGGAGGATGTCGTCTAACCACACCCCCTTAATACCTGGGCTTTAGCCCCAAGCGTTTTCCTGACATTGCCCTTACCTAGCCTTGTTTGGTCATTCAAAGACCCGACTGTAGACGCATACCTTCAGGTGATGTGAAAAAAGTGGGAAACCCAAAGAGAATAGCGTGCAAGCCCTATTCCTTTGTGGTGACCTGGGCACATGCCCCAAGCACCTCTCTGGATCAATCCATACCCGAATTGGATAAGCGTCAAGTGAGGACATGCTGAACTTGTGTGAGCCCTGTTTGCTTGTATGATCGGCCCACTACCAAGCCTAGAAATTGATGGGAACTTCTCCTACGTCAACTCAGCTCAACCCGAATTGGCAGCTTTATTGTTTGCGGCCCAGAGGCCCTGTTTGATATGTGAGTCATTTGGGCTTCGGCCCAAAAGTTTAGACTTAGGTGATTTCTCTTTCAGCCTAATTTGAATTATCAATTTAGTTCTAGGCCCATGAAAAACAAATCTACCTAAAGCAGTCCATAAGACATGAAAATCAATCAGGCTTTTCCATTTCGGCCCAAGGCCCATTCAAGTCTAGGTAAACTTTTTGTTCGGACCCTGGCCCAAAGTCCTAGATCTAGGTGTCATACCTTTTAGGCCCACTCAAAACCATTTGTTTAGGTTTTAACCCATTCGAATTCAAGATAGTTTTCGTAACTCATTCATTCTAGTTTCTGGCCTCAAGGCCCAATAGGAACATCAAACAAATCTTAGACTTCAAAGTTTCTCTTTCGGCCTAGTGGCCCATTCATAGTTCATGTGGCTTCCTTCAACCTGTATGCATCACTTCCAGATTAAGGGCATTCAGGCCCACACATCCATTCTAGTCTAGAAGTCCTACTGGCCTATATGTCTTACTTCAATCCCAAATCATTTTGGCCCAAGAGCCGCAATCCCAAATCATTCCGGCCCAAGTGCCACATTCCCAAACATATTCTGGCCCAAGTGCCACATTCCCAAACACATTCTGACCCAAGTGCCACATCATCAAATACTTTTTGGCCCAAGTGTCATAATCTCACAACCCATTCCGGCCCAAGTGCCAACCCACTTATGAATCATTCTAGCATGTGTGCCTCACTTTCAATTATCCAGGCCCGAGTGCCTAATCCACATTCATAAAACCGTTTCAACCCATGAACCTCACATTCAGGCTCAAGTGTCTCATGCGTCATCCATCGGCATTCCTAGTACAGGTATTTCAAAGAGCCTACTAAGAGCCCAAGAAGAAGACGATCACAGTCATCTTAGCGACGTCCTGGCGGTCAAGAGCTCGATTCTTCAGCATGCCGATTTCAGACGGTTTAGCAGGATTCGGATTCAACAGAAATTTTTGGGTTCCCATGCATTCTACTACATAACTTGCCATAACACTCATCTTTCAAATGCACCTCTCATAGTTTTCAAAGAATGGTCATTTTCAAACCACTAATAAGAAGCATCGATTTTGTTAAATCACCTTATTCCTCATGTTCAGAAGTGGATGACTTTTTCAAGTATAAATGGTAAAAAAGGGATTCTGTTTTACATAAATTTCTTTTGAGAAAATGGTTCAGGAAATAATTATTTCCCGACAATGGAATGCAAAGACCTGTATTTTGTCTCCCAAAATTTGAACATGCCTTGCCAAACATCACAACTCACCCCAAAACATCCAAAACAACCCATGAAGCGGTTCCAAATCCACATCTTTTAAATTGTTGCCATAAACCCCAAATCAATACTGGGGGCAATCTGAGTTGAAGTTCGTCATCTTTCATCTTTCGTTTACATGTGTGAACGAGTTTCAGAGTGAAAATCTCGTGAGAGTGTCTTGAGTGGTAAAACCATGAGTGAATGAGCGTGTCATTTTTACACGACTCCGGTGAGACCACATTCAAAGGTAAGGTAAACGGCATAACTTTGACCGAAGGAGATAATTTGTAAATTTACTCTTAGACCTGCGAAAAGTAACAAAGAGTGGATACACAACTATCAGGAATGACGAAGCACCTAGGTACAACACCACATAGCCAAAAGCTTGTAAACCCTGTCATTAAACCCTAGGCACCCCCGCTGAGCCTTTCATATATCCCTTTTTGATATCATGAACTCCACAAAACAACCCAGCCAATGATGAATGTCTGACCCGGTGACCAAAGGAAGCGAGGAGCCCGACTCTCAGATAACGTTCTCATCAATCCAAAGAAGCAATGCCGCTATCAGCATGACGAAGTGATCCGCTAATGGTCCTAGAGTGACACAGGAACCAAAGAGCTCACATCAAAACAGCTCTCGAACCCCTAAAACCGGGAGACACAAGAACCCCGAGGGCAAAGTCAAGAAAGGATAAAGAAAAAAGGCAAACCCGAAGTGCCTTGAAGAAATCCAAATGGCAAAGAGAAGAGAAATGGTGTAAAGGACAACTTCAAAAGTCCAAGTCCAGAAGCTCAAAAACAACGTCAACACAAAGCAGCTAGACGACTTCAAGACAAGGAAGATGAATCCGAGAGAAGACGCAAGGTGCAGCTTTGGTCACCCCTTTAAACTCCACATACCTCAAACATCCCTCCATGGTCCCGTTGTCTTTCATCACATCCCAGGGCCACGTTATAAGCCTCAAAGACTTCCGACTTGGTAGTTGTGTACCCAATCACATGAAAGTAACAGATTGAATGCGTAAATTCGTCAAATATCAAATTCAATGGTCTAGAAGTTGTGATCGTAAGTGAGAAACGAGTGTAAACACCAAACACGTCGAGTGTAGGTTAGGAAGCACCAAAATCAAAACATAAGCCTTGACCCTGTGAGGGCGAGACTCGTTCGCACGTTTAATCAAAGAAAATATTGCCATGAACTATAGCTCGGATTGTCCTAAGGAAAATACTGGGGGCAATTGTTGGTTCCAACAATTGCCACATAAACACCAATTGAAACCCAAAGTTTGAGCACCACCATCCCACACAGGCACACGTAAGACCTTACCTCCACATCAAACACCTCAGGCCCACATAAGCCCTTACCTCCACACAAACGCCACTTCACCGCACAGGCTCACATAAGCCCTTACCTCCGCACCACCAGTACACAGGCCCACACAAGCCCTTACCTTCACATCATACACCACATATATGCCTTGGTCATCACTTAGAAGATCTTCACATCAAACATCACACCCTACTGGTAGCATGTTCATCTCCTAGGAGATAAATTACAAGTTTGAAATCTTTAGTCAGGATATGGTAATTTCACTTTCCTTTTCAGTAGACAGAATTTTCTTCAAACACTTCCACGTTTGGCACCTTCGTCAGTAATTTCTTGAACAATTTTTCTTCAAACACTGCCATGTTTGGCACACATTCTAGCAATGCCTTGCTTTGGACAATTTTCAATCCTCATCATTGCCATGTTTGGCACATTTTTCCACAGTTCCTTGTTTTGGACAAGCTTCCAACAAACACTTTACAACTTCTGTATAACACCTCAACATTGCCACGTTTGGCACCTTTTCCAATAGTTTCCTATTTTGAACAAGTATCTTTCATACATTTTGATTGCATACACCTTATCATCATTGCCATGTTTGGCACTCCAGTAATCAGTTTTCATCATTTGCATAAGACCATCACCTCTGCAGTCTTGCACCTTCCAGCACCCGAGTAGAAGAACTCATCTGAGTAGAAGAACTCATCCGAGTAGACGAACTCACTAGAGTAGAAGAACTCACCAGAGTAGAAGAACTCACCAGAGTAGAAGAAATCACCCGAGTAAAAGAACTCAACCGAGTAGAAGAACTCACCCGAGTAGAAGAACTCACCAGAGTAGAAGAACTCGCCCGAGTAGAAGAACACACCAGAGTAGAAGAACTCACCAGAGTAGAAGAACTCACCCGAGTAGAAGAACTCACCCGAGTAGAAGAACTCACCCGAGTAGAATAACCCACCAGAGTAGAAGAACTCACCCGAGTAGAAGAACTCACCCGAGTAGAAGAACTCACCCGAGTAGAAGAACTCACCAGAGTAGAAGAACTCACCCGAGTAAAAGAACTCACCCGAGTAGAAGAACTCACCCGAGTGGAAGAACTCGACCCCACACCAAATTTCATTCACTTTTAGGTAGTCAACGCCTTAGAATAGCTTGACATCATTTCAGGTAGTCAACGCCTTAGAATAGCTTGACATCATTTCATCATTTCAGGTAGTCAACGCCTTAGAATAGCTTGACATCATTTCACCATTTCAGGTAGTTAACGCCTTAGAATAGCTTGACATCATTTCAGGTAGTCAACGCCTTAGAATAGCTTGGCATCATTTCATCATTTCAGGTAGTCGACACCTTAGAATTAGGGGTGGCAATTCGGGTTAATGGGTCGGGTTGAAGCTCACCCATACCCGACCCGATTAAAATTGTATTGACCCATACCCGACCCAATAATAATCGGGTTTCAAATTATCAACCCATACCCGACCCATATAAAATGACTAACCCACACCCGACCCATTTAACCCAACATAATTAGGCTATACAAAATTTAAAAGACCTGGAATTAAATTTTTTATATGATTGCTCAAACGGAGTTACAAATTAATGAAATCATACATTCAATATGGTAGATATTCCAGAGTTTTCACTAACCTCCGTCTTTTTTCTTTTTCCACATACATGTCGTGCTCAGTAGCACTTAACAGAAGAAGGTGATGTGTACGCGCCTGGGCCAAATATAGCTGTATTTTCTCCTCCAGAATATAGAATCAAAACATAGACAAAAATCTTCAGAGTACAGGAGAGATAGGACCCACAGTGGGGGAGCTGGGAGAAGAGAGAGCAGCACACTGTCTTTTGACAATCCACATAACGAATACTCTCGTTTTTTCCTTATAAAGAAATATAATAAAGTAGTATTATCAAATAAACAACCTCTCATCAAAAAGATTCTACATAATTTGTATTATACTAATAGTAGGTTAGCACTTAGTAATACATTTATATTTTTATCTAATTATTTATTTATTATTATTTTTAATAAAATAAAATAAATGGGTCGGGTTGGCTACGGGTTAGGACTTTGAACCCATACCCAACCTAAAAATTTAATAGGTAACCCATACCCGACCCAATAATTAAATGGGTCAATAATTGTGACCCAAACCCGCTATTTTCGGGTTAGGTATGGGTCGGGTTATCGGGTTGGGTAAAAATTGCCACCCCTACTTAGAATAGCTTGACATCATTTCATCATTATTGGCAGTCAACGCCTTAGAATAGCTTGACATCATTTCATCATTATAGGTAGTCAACGCCTTAGAATAGTCTGATATTACTTCATTTTTCCCTTTCAGGTGGTCGACGCCTTAGAATCGCTCGACATCCTTTCACTTTACTCATAGGTAGTCAGCGCCTTAGAATAGCTCGACACAATTTGTCAAATTTTCAACAGCATGCAGGGTCTTTTAAGATCTGAAATTTTGGGGTATCACTCAAGCATCAACTAGCCTTTTCATTTCCATTACAAAACCTAGTTGACGGGGGGCAATCTGTTATACCCAAAATTTTAACCCCCCCTGGAAGAGAGTCTCTACTAATAGGCTTGTTTGGTCAAGTAGCGAGGGTTCCCAGTTCGATCGGCACATTTAGGAGTACTAGGGACAGCTTAGTCATCTTCAGGGGCATTTTCGTAATTTTTTAAGGCTCTTAAGCCCCCTATGAGCTTTCTCTCTCCTCCAAAAATGGATTAATAAACTCAAAATGCTTTGAAATTTTAACCCATGATAGAAGATGACATTTTAAGCATAATGGCGTTGGAATTTTAATTTTTTGAATTTCCAATAATTTTCTAATAATTTCTGATTGAATCTGAGGAGAAATAGAATTTTAAAATATTCCAATATCCAAAAAAATTGATTCCACCTTGGAACAATCAGAAATACCATCCTTTACACATGGTTAAAATTTCATAGTCAAAGTCTTTTTGGAAACCCTTGAGCTAAAATGTCGGTAAATCTCGGTTTTTACCGAATTTTTCGATTTTTAAGGAAGCCTATATAAGTAACCTTATCCCTTGATCAAATCAGAACTCCAAGAGCCCTAGAAAGTCAGAAAACCTAGCCGTCACAAGTCCTCCACGTTTTTACACATCCAAGCACTGAAATCACATCAAAAACCCCCCCGAAATCACCACCTAAACACACTTTTCAACTCCCAACACTTCAACAATCATCAAACATCAACCAAACCACCTCCAAAACATGAAGAACATCATCAACTATCAACAACCAGAAGCTTGGGGTCGAACTCAATCCGGAACCGGCATCATCGGAGCCTCCGAAGAATCCCAACGTGAAGAATCATCTTGAATTCAAAGGTAAAACAGGTTATAATTCTACTTTTCTAACTCCCCAGAACCTTATTAACTTTATGTTAAATTTTGGGATTGAACTGACCTTTTTTCGGCTCCCGAATTACTGTTTGTTTGCATTATTAGTCAATAACTTGCTCACCACGATTCCCCTAAAATTCAATTCAACCTCAAAACTGAAATTTGAACTCACCAACAGGTTTAGAATAACATTAGGAGCATACGCTCAAAATTTGAGCAAACAACTCCACCCGGAACCCTAAAAACGAGCCCGTCTGGTAGGCGTCCGCAACCGTGGACACCCGTCCGAGGCCCCAGACGGGTGTCTGAGGCCCGGGAGAATATTTTTTTGAAATTCGATGATTTTAACTCTGTAGATGATGTCCAGGGTCCTGGACACTAAAAAAATGTGTTTTTTGCTATTTTTGTGTTCTTGATGTTATTTTCTGTTATAAGTCCGTGGTCGTGGACAATAAGTCTGGGGTCACGGACAGAAAAACTTTTGACCAAATCCAAGTCTCGAAGCCCTTATTTAGGTTAGTTTAATTTACTCTTTCAATTTCTGTTAAAAGATGTTAAAAATACAAAAAAATCAGAAACATGCGCACTTAGTAAAACGAACTCGTAAAAAGCCGTAAATAACCTAAGTAGAGGAAAAACAACCTAGGAAGGGTAATGAAAGTAATTTGAACCCTGAATAAGTCGAATACCAAGCCCCCGAACCCGAACTCTACCTTTCCTAATTTACCCTAGGTTAAAATTAGGTGGCGACTCATAATAGGTTCCAGTGAGCTAAACTTAGGTTTTAATAATTATAGTATATGACTTAGTTATTAAACTTATGTTATAAGTGGACCTAGAACCCGACCAGACCCTAATCAACTCTAATCAACATAGGGTAGTGGTTCAAAAATCAAGGCTCACACCTAGTTAACCACCGCATACAGACAGAATGGATATAACCCGTGAATAGAACGAGTAAACATCACTCGTGAGCAGAACAAGTGGAACCCCTGTGAGCAGAACGGGGAACATACCCATGAATACAAAAGGACGTCCTACGCAGCGCTACGAGATAGCTAAACCCAGCCATCCACAGTTCAGATACAGAGAAAACTAGGTCCCAAAATAGAAGCTTAAGTACAGTTAAGCATATGTGCACCAATGGCACCACAAAGCATATAAATAGCTTGGAAATCAGAAGGGGAATCTAACCCCGCAAACGGAAGTCACCAAACAGAGTTCAAATGAACAAGATAAGGCGGGAACATTGCCATGTCCGAACTTGTGTCCGAACGCCAAAGTTTGGACGCAAGTCGAGACTCAAAAGCCAAAACCAGACGGATGTCCGAACATGTGTCTGAACGTCGAAGTTCGGACACAAGTCGAACTTAAAACAGAGGCAGACAGGTGGGTGTCCGAACATCAAAGCTTGGACGGATGTTCGGACGCTTTCGGAAACCAGATACGTGTAAAGTCTGAACATGTGTCCGAACGTCGAAGTTCGGACACAAGTCGAAGCAAAATCAGAGAAGGCAGAAGGGTGTCCGAACTTCTGTCCGGACTGACAAGTTCGGACACCATTCGAGACTTGTAAGCCGGATCCATCCTCGCACCCCGTCCGAACATCAAAGCTCGGACGGAAGTTCGGACACTCTCAAAACTCAGAAAAAACAGAACGCAAACAGGGTCTGTCCGAACTTCAATGTTCGGATAGACGTTCGGACAAGTAGTAAAATGCAGTTTTCAGAGTTTCAAAACACACGAATAGAGGCTTTGCAAAACATCAAATTGCCACCAGAAACACAGGATTTGCAGAAACACAACCATGGGGGTTTAGCCAGTTGAAACCACACTAACCAGATAGAATCCAACCACACACGCAGAAATAATTTAACCCGTTTAAACCTCAGATTAATCTCCCCATGGCTGAACACACTAGCCGAATCTGAAAACCACCTACCTCGATTAGTAGAGTCCAGCCAACAAAAATACCGAAACGTACACCAAACACACAATCCCAATTCTCTGAACAACATACAAACGCAGGACAATTCCCATTCAAAAATAAAGAAGTATCACAATCCAGAAACTGCCACAACAACGGATTCTCAATCCTTACCTGGATTCAACCACGAAATCGCAGAGAACACCAACCGAAGCCGAATTTGACAAGGGGACAAACAATTACTGATTCCTAATCAGATAGCAGAGGACGGATTAGGACAAGGGAAATTCCCAAATTTCAGAATCGAAGAAGAAGAAACTGACGTGGTTACCTTAATCTGAACCAGAATTCGCAATGGAGAAGGATCCACCGCCGAGTAATCACTTTGCAAAATCCAAAGGCAGGAAAGACAGTAGAACGAGAAGATGATGAAGAACGTTGAGAGGAACTTGAGAGAGGAGCGTACTAACAATATTCAAAACTGAAGGGGTGAGGGGAGTCGTGAGAGTTGTGAGAACGTGACTGGAAAGGAAGGAATTAACTAATAAGAGGATTAATAATTTAGGAAAACTAATTCTCACCAGAAAATAGAACGGAAGGGGAGAAAGACTTCCTCGTCCTTGCCTTTAGTCAAAAGGACTCCCATGTCCTGAATCCAAAATAAATTAATGCAGGTCACTTGTGATGAAATAAAATGCAAAAATTCTAAAACCGAACTTTGGGTTATAACATCACCTCCCCCTTAAAAGAATTTCGTCCTTGAAATTAATCGTACCTACTGCTCGAAGAGGGAAGGAAACTTTGCTCGCACGTCACTCTCGAGCTCCCAAGTCGCCTCCTCCTCAGACTGACCCGTCCACTGAACCTTGACCAAAGGCATGGTCTTACTTCTGAGCTTACGAACATCTCTGGCTAGGTTCTTCAAAGGAGCTGCTTCAAAAGTGAAGTCCTCTCTCAACTGAAACGGGCCGAAATCAATAATATGGGACGGGTCTGGAACATATTTACTCAACATGGAAAGATGGAACACACTATGGACTCCAGCTAAAGACGGAGGTAAGGCCAAACGGTAGGCAACCGGCCCGATCCTCTCCAAGATCTCAAAAGGTCCAACGAAACGGGGGCTGAGCTTGCCTCTCTTCCCAAACCGCACAACTCCACAGACTGGAGAAACTTTCAGATACACGTGGTCACCTACCTCAAACTCTAGAGGTCGTCTCCTCTGATCGGCGTAACTCTTCTAACGATTCTGAGCCATAAGCAGACACTCTCTAATGGACTGAATCTTACCCACAACATCTTCAACCAAGTCTGGGCCGACTACTGCTCTCTCCTTCAGATCATCCCAACAGATGGGTGATCTGCTCCTCCTACCATACAGAGCCTCAAACGGGGCCATCCTGATGCTAGACTGGAAGCTATTATTATACGTGAACTCGATCAAGGCAACGTGTTGATCCCAACTACCTACAAAGTCAAGCACACATGCTCTAAGCATGTCCTCCAGAACCTGATTCGTCCTCTTTGTCTGTCCATCTGACTGAGGATGATAAGCTGAGCTGAACGACAACTTCATCCCCATAGCCTGATGCAAACTCTACCAGAATCTGGATACGAACCGGATCTCTGTCAGACACAATCGAAGTGGGAACCCCATGCAAACGTACTATCTTATCCATATACAACTACGTTAGAAGATGCAAGCTGAAGGTCTTCCTGACCGGTAAGAAGTGAGCACTCTTCGTGAGTCTATCCACAATAACCCACATGGCATCGAATCCCCTCGGAGTCTTAGGCAGTCCCATGATGAAATCCATACCCACGCTCTCCCATTTCCACTCCGGAACTGGAAGAGGCTGAAGCAAACCAGCTGGTCTCTGATGCTCGGCTTTGACGTGCTGACAGGTCCAACATCTGGATACAAAGTCAGAAGCGTCTCACTTCATGTTGCTCCACCAGAATGTCTCTCGGAAGTCTCGGTACATCTTCACACCTCCTGGGTGTACCGAGTACGGGGCTCCATGAGCCTCCTGCATAATCTCCTGCCTCAGGGCATTGTCTGTACGCACACACACACGGTCTCTAAACCTCAAACAACCATCCTCTAAACCCGGAACTCATACTCCTGACCAGCAGACAACCCCTCTCTAATCTTACACAACCCTGCGTCGAGCTCCTGACTGGCCTTGATCCGGTCGATCAAGGTAGGCTGAATCTGCAAGGCTGCCAACATCCCAGACCTCTCTGGACGGACGACCCAGATACCCAAATGCTGTAACTCGAGAGCAAACCTCTGCACACCTGACAAGGCACAAACATCTCCAGACGGACCTCTCCTACTGAGCGCATCAACAACGACATTCGCTCTACCAGGATGGTATAGGATCTCCAAATCATAGTCGTGCAACAACTCCATCCACCTCCTCTGCCTCAAGTGCAACTCCTTCTGAGTGAACAAGTACTTGAGGCTCTTGTGGTCCATATATACTTTACACGAAGCTCCATAGAGGTAGTGCCTCCAAATCTTCAAAGCAAACACTACAGTAGCTAACTCCAGGTCGTGGGTCAGATAGTTCTTCCCGTATGGCTTAAGCTGACGAGAGCCATACGCTACTACCTTCCCATGCTGCATGAGAACACACCCGAGTCCCTTATGGGACGCATCACAGAAGACCTCTAGTCCCTCGGTCCCCTCTAGAAGAGTCAGAATCGGCACAGACGTCAACCTCTTCTTCAGCTCCTGAAAGCACTTCTCACAGGCCTTGCTTCACTCGAACTTCACCTCCTTCTCCAGGAGGCGAGTCAACGGAATCACCAACTTGGAGAAGCCCTCCATAAATTTGCGATAGTAGCCCGCTAGTCCAAGGAAGCTACGAATCTCTCCAACATTAGTGGGCCTAGCCCACTCGGTAATAGCCCTAATCTTCTCCGGGTCCATGGAGATACCATCCTTGGAAACGACATGCCCCAAGAATACCACCTGGTCCAGCCAGAACTCACACTTCTTCAGCTTCGCATACAGCTCTCTCTCTCTCTCAAAGTCTGGTGAACGGTCCTCAGATGCTCCTCGTGCTCCTCAGCACTCTTGGAATACACCAATATATCATCAATAAACACCACAACGAACTGGTCCAAAAACGGCTTAAAGACCCGGTTCATCATGTCCATAAATAAAGAAGGTGCATTCGTCAGACCGAATGGCATCACTAGAAACTCGTTATGTCCATAACGAGTCCTGAAGGCGGATTTAGGCACGACGTCTGCCTTAATCCTCAACTGATGACAACCGGACCTCAGACCGATCTTTGAAAACACCTTAGCTCCTGCTAACTGGTCGAACAAATCATCTATACGCGGGAGAGGATACCTATTCTTAATGGTAACCTTATTGAGCTCCCTGTAGTCAATGCATAAACGCATACTACCATACTTCTTCTTAATAAACAGAACTGGCGCTCCCCAAGGTGACACACTCGGGTGAATAAAGCCCCTATCCAACAGCTCCTGCAACTGGATCTTCAGCTCCTTAAGCTCAGCAGGCGTCATCCGGTATTGGGCCTTAGAAATCGGCCGAGTCTCATGCGAGCTTAATCTAGAACTCCACCTCTCTGATAGGGGGAAGCCCATGCACATCGTCCTGGAAGACGTCTGGAAAGTCTTTGACCACTAGGGTGTCCTCCAACTTCGCATCCTTGCGAACCTCAGGGATGTAGCACAAAAATCTCTGGCATCCTTTCCTCAGATAGCAAAACGCTTGCATGGCTGTGATGACTGGCGGCGAGCACGGGATTCCATTCCCTGCTACAACTAGGAGAGGCTGACCCGGCTTCTTAAACATAACCCTCGACGCAGCACAATCAATATGAGCATGGTGGGTAGCAAGCCAATCCATACCTAGAATCACATCAAAATTGGTCATCTCCATAGGGATGAGGTTAGCATACATAGTCCTATCTCTGACTAACACAGGGCTATCCTTACAAACAGAATTCAGAAGCATAGAAGAATTCCTAACCAAGGGACTATGCACACACAACGCAATACCCAAGGGCACAACAGGCAAACCGAGCTCACCCACCAACTCAGCGAAATAAAAGAGTGGGTGGCTCCAGAGTCAAACAAACATAAAACAGAACGAGAGGTTTTGTTGGAGAATACCTGTGACAACTCTGTCAGTGGATCGGTCCCTCTCTCCAGCCATTGCATATACTCTGGCCAGGCCCTGGGGCTTCTTCTACTCAGCCCGGTCCCGATCTTTGGACTCTGAAGCAGACCCTCCAGTCCTACCTCCAGAGCTACCTCTGCTCCTCTCGGCCTGAGGGCAGTCGGCGATCCTATGCTCCAAGGAACCACACTTGAAGCAAGCTCCAGACTTCTTGTAGCAGTCCCGACCTCGATGGAACTTGCCACAAACTGACACTTCGAAGCGGACGATGACGAAGACGAGCCACCTCGGTCTCTCAAACCCTGACGGTCCCCAGATCGGTCTCCACTAGACTGCTTTTTCTGAGAAGCAGACTGATCCCTCCTATCGCCATCCTCAAACCGCTGCTTCCTCTTCTGGTCCTTCCCAACAGACTGGCGGCCCCTCAGATCAGCCTCCACCAACAGGGCAACATCAGCAACGTCCCTGAAGGTCTTGTGACACAGCGGCGCTGCGTCACAGTAGAGCGGATGTCGGGCCTCAAACCGCTCTCAAACTTCCTGGCCTTTCTATGCTCGTCAGGCTCAGGTGCAAACTTCGGCAAGCTGATAAACTTCCTGACGTAGTCCTCCACACTCATATCTCGGCCCTGGCGAAGCCGGTTATACTCCAAGATGTGCTGATCTTTATACACGTCGGGGTATAACTGCTTATTGAACTCCCCGGTGAACTGGTCCCATGTCCAAGGCTGTAGGAGCCTTCCCATCACAGACCTCCACCACTCCTTGGCCTCGGCCTTGAATAGGAAGGTGGAAAAATCAACCTTCTGCTCCTCCTCGGGGCCCATGACCCGAAGTTGGTCCTCCACCTCAGTCAACCAATGACTGGCCTCCTGGGGGTCTCCTGCCCCATTGAATGATGGAGGCCTCAGCTTCATAAACTCCTGAAGCGCCTTCACATTCCGTCCCCCCGCATCAGGAGCCCCAACTCCGGCTGCACCACCATCAGCTGCTCCTCCTCCAAGGGCCCCTCCAGCTGCAACCGTCTGTAGCAGCTGGGTCGTAAACTGCTGGACCGCCTCGGCGACATCACCCTGGGGAGTAACTGGAGCTCTTCGTGGCGGCATTCTAAAAATCCACAGAGCAAGCATTTCAGACACGAACTCCAAAGCACAGATACTGACGACTGACTAACTGACTAAGGCTAAATTCCCATCAGATTAGAACCCAGTGCTCTGATACCACTAAATGTAACGCCCCCAACACTGGCCTAGGAGTTAGGGGTCTTACACGCTGTATATTATTACTTAATAACGTAAGGCTCTAACTATCGTTCGCAAACAATCAGAATAAAGACCCAAAATGAAATACTTGTATAGAAAGTATAATCAAACATAAAAAAGTATTCTTAAACCCAAATACAAAGTAGTTGTCAAAACAGAAGTCAAGGAGTAGTTGCCAAACACTACTCAGGCCCATAGGCTACAAAGCTAATATGAATGTCTCAAAAGAATTGAAGTAACATAAGCAATACTCCAGAAGCTGAACAGGTGATCCTCACTGGTCAATTTGCAATGTTAGTAAGAGTAGGGGAATGAGCATCCAACTATGCCCATTAGATGACTAACATCATCAACCAGCATGCTCAAAACATTTAATAAAATGTTATCAAAATAGAAGTAGACAGAGGAAGTCACATTCTAAGTCTGAAAGCAGAAGCAGAAGTCCAACCACAATAGGACTAAACAGAGTTCAAAGCAGACAGAGTCAGAAACAGAAGGGGACCCTAGTTAACCACAGCATACAGACAGAATAGATATAACCCATTGTAGACACCAAAAATTCTCACCCAATAAAGAAAAATCCAAAAGATAAAAAAAAAATAAGAGAGTCATCACTTTTTTTTTGTTCATGTGCATACCAGAAACTGTCATTTTATGGTAAAAATTTTTAAAATCAATTTTCAAAGCATCTGTTTTCAAATCCGTCCCTTTTTGTTATTTACTTATTTCACCACTTTATTGTCAGTTTATTTTAGGCTAGTTAATTCTGTTTATTCGTTAATTTAGTTGCCTATTCGTTTTATTTTGGTTCATGCTATTTTGATACTTGTTTACTTTATCTCATTTCATGTCATTGATATTTCTACTTATATTTTCTTTATTACTCATTTTCATCATTTTATGTACATATTATCATTATTATTAGTGTTATCGGTACTTCATGTTCATGTTTTATTCCATGTTTAGCTCGCATTAGAGCTCATTTGTTATTTCCTGCATTGCTATATTGAATTGCTTTGTAGCTTAGCTGGTTAATTGTGGGTGTTGAATAGCTTGAAGGTCTAGCGTTCGAATCTAGAGTTGCTAGTTGGTTGAATTTTTTTTTTTAAAATGTCTCTCCTGCTCATTCCATTCACACCAAAAAAAAACGTTGGCTTACTCTTGGCTGTTGATGCACCTCGATTCATCCTGACTGTTGATTCATACTCACAATTCAAGCCCTAAAACCCTGTTCCTTTCCATATAAAAGAAAAATACAACAAACCGTAGCTCACACTCCATTTTCAACCCTGAAAACAAGGGAGCAGCCGCCACCAATACATTCCTTTCTATCCATTCTATCGATCATCCGCCACCTTCCTTCATTCTTTTCACACTGTTGTCGAACAATAAACGTGTCGGCCCTGCTCATTCTCTTCATTTTTGCAAAACTCAATTGCTGAACGAGGGACAAATCTGCTTCCCCTCTGTTCATTCTCTTCACATGGTTGGTGACTAGAAGCATACTGCTGCTCAGCGCATTTTCTTACGGTAATTTTGCCATCAAACTGGCAAAAGCAAGAACATACATGCTCAGCCCTTTCTTCATCTCTTCACCCACGTTTTTGTTTTGCAACCTACCTGCATACAAGAAGCATACAACTCCATCTTCATTCTTTTACAAATATTTGCAAGCCAAACTGGCAGTCAAGAGACGTGCCTGCTCTACCAAATTCTTCTCCATCACTGTGTACATCGATCATCCTCTTCATTTCAAAAAAAAACAAAAGAGGACCTTCTTCTTCATTCCTTTCGCACAGAATAAAGAACAACCATCACCCCCTCACTCCCTACCCAGCGACTACCCCTCTCCATGCTGCTGTAAAACCAAAAACAACTCACGGTATTTTGCTACCCGAACTGGCGACCAAGGAGGTATGTGCCCTGCGCCTGTTTCATTCCTTCACCGGCGGTAATTTTCGCAACCTAACTGGCAACCAAGGAGTCAAGCTCTGCGCCTGTTCATTCCTTCACCGGCGCGCGCGAACCAGGAAATACATGCTCCCGGCTTTGCAATCTTCTCACGGACAGTAATTTCGCATCTTACCTGGAAAACAAGGAACAATATACTTCCCTCTGTTCATTTCTCCTTCCCATCAATATTTTGCTATCTAAGCTGGCGAACGAAGGAACATCTGTCCCTGCTCTCTTCATTCTCTTACACTAGCTGGTGAACAGAGAACACATTCATCGCCTCTTTCTATCTCCTCACTTTGGCTAAAACAAAAACCGGCGAACAAGGAGCATCTGCTCCATGTATCTTCATTATCTTCATTGTAATTTGTAACCCAGCTCCGTGCCTTTGTTCATCGTCTTCCTCACGACAATTTTACTCACTCAACTGAACAAACAAAGAACATACATGTACTTCCTTCATCTCACTCTCGGTAACTTGGCAATCTTCACTGGCGAAACAAGAACATACCGGCTCTGCCCTCTCTTCATCTCTCTCACGGCTCTGCCCTCTCTTCATCTCTCTCATGATAATTTTGTTCATCCAAACTGGCGCAAAGAGCATAAAACTCTTCAACTCTTTCGGTTCCTTCACTTGCGAGTGAGCTCTACACTTTCCCCACAAGATTTGCTCGTGCTCACATCAGTTTCGACTGGGGTTTATCATCTGGTAACTTTCTATTGTCACTGTCATCTCAAATATACTCCTTCTGGTTGCGCTTAGTATTCTTGTTGATGATTTCCTTGAGTGTTTTGAGGTCCATGATTACGATTGCAGGAACTCGATGCTAAGATGGTCCCTAGCATTTTCCCTTTTATTTATATCTAATTTCTGTTTGTATTTTTTTCTGAACATAACCCGACGGTAATCATATTCGCGTATGGTCTCGACTTTCTCCAAAGATGGGTTCTCTCTTTCGCTTAATCTGTTACAGACCTGAATAAAACCGAGATAATGGCAAGTTTGAACAGGAAACAATCATCGTTTCTGTGAAGTTCTGGTTGAATTCATGGTAGAATGAAACGCGCTTACAGTGGCTGTGTTCTGCCTCTTTACACTCTCTTTGTCCATTCGATTTCATCTGGCATTTAATCTGTTTTTTATTGTATTTTCATGGCCATCTGTAGGTAAATTTTTTGTAATTTTGCAAAATCGTACATAATCCTAACCGAGAGAATACTTTTTTGAAATTGCAGTGCGTTTCGGTTCTTTTGCTCGATCGATACAACTCCATTATGGCTGAATTTTTTTATTTTATGTTTATCCTTAAATTTGTTGGGTTTTGAGATGGCATGTCTGCACCTTAATCTGGCTCAACCCTTTTTTGTTCTCTCTGCATCTACCGTATGATTTAGGACATTCATGGCTTTTGATTCAGGGGTTAGGTGAAATGTAAAATCGTTTATCCCTTTGATTTAACCCACTTCATTACTGCCATTGAACCCGGTTGGTTTTAATTTCTCATGTTATTCTTGTCTATCGTGCTTGTTTTAATCCGTAGAACTTCGTACTTTGTTGGATCCCGTTGACAGATTAATTTGGGTTGCGTACTGTTTGAATTCGATTTCTTTGTGCTAACTGGAAATCGACAGACCATTCATCTATTTTTGACAATCATGTCCTTGCTTAAACTTCGTCTGGGTGTTTTGTTATATTTAGCTCAGTTTTGCTTGTTTAATTTTACAGTTCTGAACTCTTTGGGCTATCTACTGCATAATGACTTTAGTTAGTGTCTATATTTCTTCTTCGGGCCGATCTTGACCTCTCTACCCTGCATACCGTTGTATCTGATATTTTGTCTACATTCGTGATTGGACCGAGGTATATCTCTATTGCTCGGTGTTGGACAGGGCTGCAGCGTGTTCAGATAATGGGGGTTTAATTCGATTTGGCAGGACTTTTCTCTCATAGTTGTTTGAGTGATAAACCGGGGGCCGGCCACCCCGTAGGTTGGTTTTCTATATTACTTAAAGTTCCTTTTGATCATGACCGACAACTTGTCTACATTCCTAGCATTGTTGTTGGTTGTTTGTTGTTTGGTGTTTGCTCCTTGCACATAGATTCATTTTCGAAATCGATTCAAAATGCATGATTCTAATCTAGTCTTCACTTGAAACCAACTCATTTAATTGCAAAGTCTTGCTTTGTTATGCTATTCTCGTTGTCTTAACATCATCTTCAATTTTTATAGCGGTTCTGTTTTGCCTCTGTTATGCTTTCGTCGCTTTTGCTCCATTGTATATGCTCCATTGTACACGTGTTATCTCGCTTATATGCCCTTCTCGCAGTCCTGCAATTGATTGATTCGTTAATCCTGACCTCTATCTAAGCCCTAGTTATTTACCCTATAGGACCTTTTTACTGACAGAAAAGTTTTGGATGTATTATCGCTCCACACCTAACGGGTCTCTCATTCGTTTCGTGGGGCAATAATCTCCTATAACTTCAGAAAATACCTTAACCACCATTATATGTATATAAGAACAAAAGCTTTAAAAACAAGCCCTTAAGGCTAGCTTAGGAGGGCTTAGGATGCGAAATCACCCCATGCCTAGCGGATCTCTCATTCGTTTTATGTGGGTGGAATCCTCCTTTGCCTTCAACACACCCATAATCAAGAGTTAATAAATCAAAATTGATCCATCTCACTTGTTAATATCTCACAAATCAGCCCAAACCTAAGGTTCAAACAAGGCCAATTTTCAACCCAATCCAACCAAGGCCCAAGGCCCAAGGCCTAAATTAGGCACCAAAGTCCAAATCAAACCCAAGGCTCATTTCAGCCCAAAAACATTTCTTAGCCCATCCAAAAAAAAGCCCAACAATCAAAGGCCAAAATTAGGTAAACCTAAAACCACTTCAGCCCAAATTGAAAAGCTCACTTTGGCCCCAAAGTGAAAGGTCAATTCAGCCCGAAACCTCAAACAAGGCCTAATCCGGCCCAAAACCTCAAATACAGTCCAATTCGGCCCAAAACCTTAAACAAGGCCCAATTTTCAACCCAATCCAAAACAAGGTCCAATTTTCAACCCAATTCAAAACAAGGCTCAATTCAGCCAAAAGGCCCAAACAAGACCCAATTTGACCTAAAAGCCCAAATAAGACACAATTCGGCCCAAAAACCCAATCTTTGATTTGGTTCAACTTTGACCTTGACTCAACTTTGACCAACTTGTACTTTGACCTTAACCCAACTTCGACCCGGTCCAACTTTGACCAATCCGAACTTTGACCCAACTTTGACTCAGTCCAACCTTAATTGACCCTACTTTGACCAACCCAACTTCGACTCGGTCCAACTTTGACTTGGCTTGTTTTTTAATCCCGGCCCAAATTTAATTCAAACCCGATTCAACCCAAACCCAATTCAAACCCGATTCAATTCAAACCTGATTCAGTTCCAAACCCGTTCAAATTCAATTCAATTCCAAACCACTCAAATTCAATTCAATTATAAATTCATCCAAATTCAATTCCAATTTCTTTCAAACTCAATTTCAATTCAACTCCAATTCACATCCAATTCAATTTCAATTCCACTCCAATTCAATTTCACTCCAATTTCAATTCAAAATCAATCCAAAAATCAATTCAATCTCATCTCAATTCCAATTTCAATCCAATTCCAATCCAACCCGATTCCAACTTCTACTCAATCCCAATTCTATTCAAAAATCCATTGTAAATTCCAATTCGATTTATTCATTCAAATTTATTTCCAATTCAATTCAAAAATTCTTTTGAATCCCTAATAATTCCAAACCTCATAAATTTCAAACTCTTCAAAGTCTCAATATCCCAAACTCCAAATATCTCATGGACTCAAATTATCCCTCAAAATCCAATTACCCCCGCACATTCGAATGTCTCACAGACCCGAGTGTCTCACAGACTTTGTTATCCCAATGATTCGAATGTCTCACAGACCCGAGCATCTCATAGACCCGAGCGTCTCACAGATCCGAGCGTCTCACAGACTTCAACATCTCAAGGTTTCAGATGTCTCATAGACCCGAGCGTCTCACAGACTTCGATATCTCATTCCTGCCATCATCCGAATATTCTAAATGTCTCATAGACCCGAGTGTCTCACAGACTAGCATCCCAAACCCAAAAACTTCTCAAAACTCCAAACTCCTCTAAATCTCAAACCCCTCAAACCCTTAAAACTTCCAAAATCCTGAACTACGTAAGGTCTGATCTCAACATGGAGTTGAGTACGTAGGCAGCCCACACAGGGTGCGACCCCATTCCAAACAAAAAACCCTTTTCCCACTCTAAGGTGGTACTCATACCTCTTCAAGCATTCAAGTCTCTCATACCTCACTTTAAACCCTCATGCCTTTAGACTTCGGGTCTTCTTCATCCATTCAACTCTTAAACCTTTCCTCAATCTTTCGCTCTACATTCAACCAACTCTTAACCTGTCAACCCTTTCACTTGGTGCTAGCTGGGCAGAAAAGCATGCCTCATCCACTCTCTTTTCTCTCTTCCCGTCCTAATCATATCCTTGGCTTTGAAATGAATCTCTTCAAAAAGGTTTTGAAAGAAGGCAATCCCGATAATTGGAGACCGAGGTTTCCTCGGGCACCAATACGAAGTCGTGGTCGTTGCCACTTCTAAGGGGTGTAACCCAGTGCGAACCCATAACAGAATCTCTAGTATGATCAGATAAGTCTTATCCATAGGCAACAAATTCAGAGTCAACCAATGGTTCTTAGAACCCTCCTTACCTTCCTTCCTAGTATCTTAGGTCAAACTAGGTGGCGACTCTAGTCAATTTCCGCCCTTAGGGCATAAGTCCCTGTGGAGCCCATCGAGAGCGGGTGTAGTGCACACTTGCACTCCCCTTTATGCTTTCTGGGAAAGACGGACGATTTAGTAGGTATTAAAGGGATGCCAGAATAACGGGTTTTCACCCTCCAAAGAATGGCATATTTCTAGAATCTGGACTTTTCAGTCAGACCATATTTGCATAGACCCCCCTCATACTGAAAAATCACCCTCCACAGAATGGCGACTCTGCTGGGGAAAACTTGAGTAAGTTTTTCTCAAACTCAAGGAAGACTGAACTCCATTTAAAATTGTTGGGACTTCCCCACTTCTTTCAAAACCTTCACAAGATTCATTTCAAGCCTCTAGGATTATTCTACTCCACACTTTGAGTGTGTATCTGAGGAGGACAGATAAGACTTATTAGATCCTCAACAAACATGACAACAATTGGATTAATAAATTAGCTCAAGATTAGAAAGACACATTTACGGCTGAATGAAGCTAACTTCCCTTTAGGTTAATAAATAACCAATTTGGAATCACTAATCTCAAGATAAAACACTTAGTACATAGTGTAGACACCAAAAATTCTCACCCCATAAAGCAAATTCCGAAATAATAAGAGGGGTCGTCGCCTTTCTTTCTCAAAAACATATTAGCGTGCGTGCTAAAACGAAACCATCATTTTTTAATCTTTTTCAAAGCATTTCATAAAAACACGATTTTTTTGAAAATGAATTTCCAAATGACAATCCGATTTTAAACCCATCCCTTTTTAGAGTTTATACCGTTTGAGTTAGAGCTCTTGTATTATTTTCTCTCATTTGTATATTGAATTATGCATTAGTATGACTGGTCACTATGTTTATTAAGAGAGCTATTGGTCTTGAGTTCAAATCTTGATGGAAGCAAAGGGTATTCTCTTATTTTATTTCAGCTCGTATCACAGTTTTATATCTATTTTCTCCACTCAAATATTGAGTGATGCGGTAGCACAGCTGGTTTGTATTTGTGGGAGGTATACAAAAGCCCTCGGTTCGATACTCGGGAGTAGCATAACTCCGTTTTTTCTTTTCTCGACCAAATAGATGTGGCCCATCCTCCTTGGGTCCGATTTTTGCAACCCAACTGCCTCAAATAAAGCTCACTTTTGTTAAGTTGGCCCAACAAGAAAGCTAGTTTGACATTCTCTAGAAAACCCTAGTCTCTTATTATAAAGAGACATAAAAAAACCCTTACTGTACAGATTCATGAGTCCCAGCCGACTAACCCCATCTTTCTTATTCTCCAGTCATCCTGTCCCACGTTTTTCTCTGGATTGAAGCTTCTATAGAAGAACAGAACACTCAACTTCCTTGTTTTCTGCACACTAAAAAGTCCAAAGACAAAAACCAGAACGCTCCATTCCTTCAAAATCCATCCATCTCGTTGTCGGAAATCACTACAAATCCCAGCATTCCCACCGCATTTCGCGCTTGAACCTCTTCATCTCTCAAAATCGATTTTGATTCAGCAACTGAGATGTCGCCACCCTTCTGGTACTACCTTATACCTTGTTAAAACTGCTGTGTGGAATGTTCTATTTGAAACATGATATTGGCATCTGTTTATTCTTTACTGGCATGTTCATGTATCATGGGGTGAGTATGTAGTCAGAGTCTATTTGTTTATGATTGACAATGTGTTGTCAGATTATGGTAGGGGCGTATTACCTTGAAATTAATTGCGAACAGGAGTTTATTTGAAAGGAAAAGGCAATCATTAGCTTAATGAGTCCATGTTCATGCGTTAATGTGTTCCACTCTACATACGGGTGCTTTGAAAATCAACCAGAAACCCTGCTCGGGTCTGAGTGGTTGATAATTTATGAAGAATAGTTGATTTCAAGCGCGACTCCTCTGCTCTGTCATTTGAGTACCCCAGCTTAACATGGCTACAAAAAAAAAAAACAGATCGAAAAAGGGTTAGCAGAAAAAGAATAGCAATCTGTTTGTTTTAGCAGCATGTTTAGCGTTGGACAATTACTTTTAGGATTAATTAATATTCAAGTTTTGTTAAGAAGAAAAACAGAGGTGATAAATTGTTCTTTAATTCAGTTTAACATTTGAGACTGATAATTTATTCCAAGTTGGTTTGTCCTTAGACTCTCGTTTCTTTTGCGAACCAATGCTTGATTCTCACTCATGCTCAGATCTTTCATTACTGTCTATGTTGTAACTTCACTACTCTTCTCATTCTGTTTGTAAATACCTTGGTCTCTTTTCCGTTTATTCGTGATCAGTTTGTAATATACCTTAGTTTTATGTAAACCATTCATCTTGCCTCAATTCTTTCTTGTTAATTTGTTCTGGGTTGACTTGTTATTACTAAGCCCTAGTTATGGTCCTTAGGTCCAAGCCCTTAGGATAGAGGGGTTCCCCTGGCCTGATAGACCATTGGCCTATCTCATGGTGGTGACATCCTAAACCTAAAACACACATTTATTTATAAGCAAATAATGATTCCTTTAGGATAGGGGGTGTTCCCCTGGACTAATAGACCATTGGCCTATCTCGTGGTGTTGACACCCTAAACCCTAAAATGCACCTAAAAAAAAGTAATAAATATGTACATAGATTATTATTCTCCCTTTGGTTTTAGACCATCAAATTTGCCTAATTCAAAATCTCTCACCCATGTTCCAGCCCAAATCACTCAATCAGGCCCAAAGCCCACCGTCGGCCTAAGCCTACTGTCGGCCTAAACCCACCATTGGCCTAAACCCACCACCGTCCCAAGGCCCAAATCCGGCCCAAGGCCCAAATCCAATTTGACTCGAATCCATTCGGCCCAAATCCACACCGGCCCAAGTCCAACTTTGACCAAGTCTAACTTTGACCAATCCAACTTCTACCTGAGCTTTGACCAATCCAACTTCTACCAGAGCTTTGACCAATCCAACTTCTACCTAAGCTTTGACCAATCCAACTTCTACCTGAGCTTTGACCAATCCAACTTCTACCTGAGCTTTGACCAATCCAACTTCACCTGAATTTTGACCAATCCAACTTTGACCTAATTTTGACTTGGTCTAACTTTGACTCGGGCCATTTTCCAACCCTAACCCAAATTCAATTCAAACCCAATTCATTCAGCCCAATTCAATCCAAACCCAATTCAATCCAATTCAAACTCAATCCCATTCAAACTCAAATTGTAGATTCCATCCAAACTCCAAAAATCCAAAAACATTCCTCATTATTCAGCTTTAATTCAAAAATCCTGAAAATCTCTTTACTCAAATTTTCAAACCATCTTTTTATTCAAGTTTCACCAAGTTTTCAAAAGAAACCATTTTGTGGAATTTTAAAGGAAAAACTCTTCTCACATCACAGAAAACTCTTCTCAAACGCAGAAAGTTCTTCTCACATATACAGAAAGTTTTCTCCTAAAAACATTTCTCAAAATCAGTGTTTCTTCATTGAGAATTCCGAACAACTTCAAAAGTTTTCCAATTCAGTTTTTTTTTAAAACTCTAATAAACCGTTTTTAGGGAGCAAGAAATGTCTAACACCTTCAATCATTTCCTCCATGGTTAGAACATCGCTTGTCTCCCTTCCCAAAATAAAAATCCGAGGCGGGGCTCTGGGGTCATAACCTCCCTTGTCGCAGTCTGGATCTCTTTAGGCGGGGCATTAGGGTGACAAACCTCCCCTAACTGCAGCCTAGATTTTTACAAGGCAGGGTGTGGGCGCTGGTTTTGAACCCTTAAGTATTGATTTTAAGGCCTCAAGGTTTGATTTGCAATTAGAACAACTAAACCGAAATTATAAAATTAAAGCCTAATTATTCTAACTGGCCCACACAAACCTAAATAGAGTCGCCACCTAAGTTTTAACCTTTTAAACTTGGAAAGGAAATGTTGTAATGATTTTTGGAGCTATGGGTTCGGGGGCTTGATATGAAATTTATAAGGGTTCAAATTCTTTCATTACCCTAATAAATAACTTTTCCTTTAGTATTATAACTTCTAAGGCTATGTGTTTTATGATACAACCCTTTTTATCCTATGATTTCAATAAGACGGTCAAGTTCAAAATATCATTAACAACCTTTTTTTTTATCGCTATCGCAACTAAATTAGCTAACTGACTACTAAAGAAAAAGATTATCATACGTAGAAATGCACTAACCTTTTATTTGCAAATATATTAAAGCTATAACTCATTTTTACAAAAAACGGTAAGTTAGTAAAAAAAAAAAACACAAACAAACAAAACTCCACCACAACTAAGAATGCAAAGCGGTGACTACTATAATTGAATAAAAAGTAACCTGCTGTCACGTAAGTATGCATTAGAGAATTGACAAATAAGAAAGAGAAAAAAAAAAATCATCGGTACCTCATTTCTCAGTCGGTGTTACTCTCCTTCTTCCACATGCTATTTATATTGCCTGACGCAGCGATAACTAAGCCAAGAAGACGCTGCTTGACGTTAACGACAGGGTTGAGCAGCCAGCCGCACAAGGATTGTTCTGAGAATGGACGACGATGAGGGACTACACCCTTTCCTCTCCGCAGTAAACGTAGACCAGTCTCGACGACGATAACGTTGGGATGAGTGGCAACGTATGGGCAGGGTGACTTTGATGACTGTTTGGATGGGCAGAAGGGATGGTGATCGTGGCGGTATGGCGTTGCCAACCTTGGCCGTCAATGGAAACTGTCCGCAGCAGTAGAACAACACCGGCAGGATGAGAGTGAATGAAGATGATGTGGCGCCTGGTTGGAACCGCAGTACTCTGATGTGAAAGCTGAAGAATATTATCCAATGGAGTCGTTGATGAAGTGAAGCCTCAAGTGGCAGACATGTACGCGGCGGCCATACCATTGAGCTTCCCCTTCGTGAACAATTTAGGAATTCTCGGTATGAGTATTTTCCTACTGTCCGCAAGCTGCAGAAAGAGATTCTCCAGCAACAGAACCGCGAGGAGCTGGCTCTAGCAACCTTCGATGATGCAGTTTGTAGGCTCAATGTAAGGAGTTGACGAAGAACTGTCAAATGCTGAAATTCCTCTCGAAATGACCAGTCGTGATGATGTATAGGATGGTGAGATTTGCCAATTGTTCATCAGGTACATGGACTGGAGGAGTGTTGTTTAACAGAAGAAAATGATGATCATCTTTTCATATGGTATGGCCGACAAAGTGAAATAATACCGAGGCTTTAGGAGCATGATTGGAACACGAGCACAATGATGATCGGATCATGAATGACGATGGCGAGGCTCAGAGCTTGCTCGAGAAAACAACAATGATGGCGATAGGCGATGGCCGTTTACTTGAAGAGGGATTACTATGTAAGTGTAATTGATGCAGGGTGATATTAAGAAGATGAAAGCCAAGACAACGAGAAAAAAGAAGAAAAAAAACCCCAAAACTCTTTTCCAAAAAGTTTCTACGACGAGCAAAGTGTGGGGGGAAAAAAAAATCGGTAGCTGATTCCCATGATATGTTGTATCTCCTCCTGTAAACAAGTGTTGCATGATTATATAGTGAAAAGAGTAGATCAATAAAAGAGGCTCGAGAATCTTAACAACTTAACAAAACTTTTGAATTTGAAAATAAACAAACTAGTTAAGAGATAAGGTTGTAAAAAAAATAAAAACGTTATCTAAAAGAAAACCCTAAAAAAAACTAAAAGTAAAATTTCAAAGTTACTTAACAAAAATGAGGGAATTTCGAAAAACATTGTTTGTTAACAAAATAAACTACTAGTAAATAGAAATGATTTTTGTTTTTTTGTATTGAATTAAGAGAATAAAAAGGGATAGGATGAAAAATAAAAAAAAATACTAGATTATCTAGGAAAAGATTAATCAATGCGAATACAATTTTTTTTTTGTTTTTTTTATTAAAGCACGTTTCAAAGATTTTTTGTGTTTTGGGATTTTTTTGAAGAAAATAAACTATCAAGAAAATAGAAAAAAACATTTCTTTTTGGCTTTTCGCAATCTAATTTGAAAGTTAAATAAAAGAAGAAAAGAAAGAGAAGGATTAAGCAGAAAACAAAAACTACAAAATATGCTTGTCATTAAATAGACTCGAACCATTGACCCTCTTAAATCTCCTCCATACCCCTTTACCAATGTGCCAATATCACATCTTGTCACATATGCCCTTTCTTGTTTTCACGGTATCACAACTTTTATGAATCGTACCACCTTAAACTCCCTATTCTTTCTAAAAATAGGATAAGATCCATTGAATGAAAAGACACCACTTACCCTTAGCCATGCACCGACCCTAGAAAAACCTTGTTCATGTTTAAAGCGGGTAACATTTTGGGATAACACAGGTGCTAGGAGTAACGCCTTCCTAGTTGCAGCCGGGATTTTAGAATCGTCTAACTCCCTTCCGCTCGATTCAATGTTTTTCGGTTTTAATTTTTTAAAAATTCGGGAGTTAGAGACGTTATTAAGGTTCGACCGAGAACACTTATTCATGGTGTTTCTCTCTGAATCCTATTTTTTGACATAAATTCATGGCCCCATCTTCGAGCCTCGGCACTTACCATAATGAGTGTCGTGTTCGAGGGGGGTACATAGGTAATCCCTCGGATTATCCGCCCTTTTACAACAAAAAATTATTTTTCGGTTCCAAAACTTTAAGAAGACGATTTTGACAATCATTCCTCCAAACAATTCAGTCCAATCCGATCCAATCCAATTCCGATCCCGATCAATTCAATTTCATCCAACTCAATTCAAAGCCTCTTCATTCCCAATCTTCAACTCATTTTCATCCCAATTAATTCCAAACATAATAAATCTCAAACTCCTTGAAACTCCAACTCTCTTGAACTCAAGCATCTCCAATTTAAAGTCTCAACGCTCAACAGACTCGACGTCTCAGCAGTTAACACCCGACCGTCTCAGCAACTTAACAGACTCGACTGTCGCAGCAGCTCAACAGACTTGAACGTCTTAGTAGTTCAACAGACTCGACCGTCTTAAACGCTCAAGAGACTCGAATGTCTCTGCAATTCAACAGATTCAGACATCTTAATAGACTCATCAAATTCAAATACCTCGAAATCCTCAGCTCCTCAAAAAGCCGAACCTCTCGAAATTCGATAACCCTTTCAAGCCTCGAACATCTCAGACCCGAGTGTCTCACATACTTTTTACACCTCAAACTCAAAATAAACCCGCAATTGTCGAACCTCATAAATAACCACGAAACCTCTTTGACTCCTCAAAGACCCAAAAGGTCAAAACCCCAACCCCTTCAAAACCCCTAAAACTCCCAAATCCCCAAGGCCCTGAACTCGTAAGGTCGATCTCGATAGGAGTGAGGCGTAGGCAGCCCATCTAGGGTGCGACCCCCATTCCAAACAAAAACCCTTTTCCTCCCCTCTGAGGTGGCTCTCATGTCTCCAAAACTTCAAACCTCCTAGGTTCCCACAAACTTCAACCACCAGACTCCAAGTCTGTCTATTCACTCGACCTCAGACTCTTCCCAAATCTTTAAGCTCTACTCATCTGAGGTCACCAACTCCTCCCCTTGCGCTAGCTTGGCAGAAAAGCTCACCTCATCCATTCTCTTTCTCTCTTCCTGTCCTAATCCATCTTTGGCTTTAACTAAATCTCTCTAAAAAGGTTTTGAAAGAAGGCAATCCCGACATTGGATCAGGTTTCCTCTCGGGCACCAATCCAAGTCGTTGGTCGTTGCCACTTCTGAGGGGTGTAACCCAGTGCGAACCAACATAGAATCTCTACAAATGACCATTAGTCCTATCCATAGGGAACAACCTCAGAGTCAACTAACGTTTCTTAGAACCCTCATCTTCCCTTCCTAGTTCCTTAGGTCAAACTAGGTGGGACTCTAGTCAATTCCGCCTTATGAGGCATAAGTCCCGGGGAGCCCATTGAGAGCGGGTGTAGTGTTCACTATACTCCCCATATGCTTTCTTGGAAAGACGGACGATAAAGTAGGTATTTGAAGGATGCCAGAATAACGGGTTTTCACCCTTCACAGAATGGCATTTTAGGATCTAGGCTTTTCAGTCAAGAACCATATTTGATAGACCCCCCCCCCCCCCTCATACCGAAAAATCACCCTCCACAGAATGGCGACTCTGCTGGGGAAAACTTGAGTAAGTTTTCTCATACTCAAGGAAGACTGAACTCCATTCAAAATTGTCGGGACTTCTCCACTTCTTTCAAAACCTTTAAGAGATTATTTTCAACGCCTTTAGGATTATTCTACTCCACACTTAGAGTGTGTATCTGATGAGGACAGTTAGGACTTGATAGATCCTCAACAAACTTTACAACAATTGGGTTAAAAATTAGCTCACACTTAGAAAGAGACACTTAGGATTGAATGAAGCTAACTTCCCTTTAGGTTAATAAACAACCAATTGGAATTACCACCCTCAAGACAAAAACACCTAGTAAATAGGGTTGTTCGTTCTACTCTGTTTTATTTACCGCATTCATATTATTGTTGCTTGTTGCGGGGTGAGACGGTCATTGACCTACACCATTACCGCCTTTACATTTACAAGTATGAGGTATGGGTAGCTTAGGACATGCATTCCTCTGTGTCACCCCTATTTCCACGAGTCACGGCATCCACAATCGTCCACGATTGATTTCCATGAGTCGGGTCACTCATTGAGTGGTTAAGCCCGCGAGGCGAGACGGTCACCGACCTACGCCCTGAACTCATGATCCAAAATTATCCTCCATATCCGAGTCAAAGCCAGCATATAGTGAACTTGAGCCTTCATGTCCAGCTGCCTAATCCGGTCTAGGACGGGTTTTACGGGTAGTCACCCCCTTGTAATCCGCCTGTCTGACCACCCTCTGCCTACCCTGAAGATTGCATGGGCTCAATTCTCCATGATTCCTCTGCACCACGGGTGTCTTTGAAGCCCAATGTCACGCTACACGTCCATAGAGGATCCCGTATTTACCGGATACCCATACATGGCACAACGTAGTCAGAATAATTTGGACTTTAGACACACCTTATCGTGCAGACGAGGGGAGATCAGACCCCATGCAGTGCTTCCCCAAGTTTTCCAATAGTGAGTATGTTGTGATAATCCCCGGCCGTGGCTCGTGTGACTGTACCACTTCGGGTATCCTGACCTTTCAAACTTAACACTCCGGACTCTCTTAATGACGTGCCCACAAGGCATAACAGAGATAAATCCAGAGATGAATAGTGAAGGGACGACGTTCCCCCGGGTGGTATGGAAACATTGATTGACCTGGAAGGTGATTATCCCAATCATTCGCACTCAGCTCCACATAAAAACTAGCCACGATTTTACTTCTTGCTATACATGTGTGCAAACCACTTTCTTCGAACCAAATTGTTTTAAATTTGCAAAATGTTCGGAATTCTCTTTTGCATGTCTCTTAAAGCTGTTTTAACGAGCTCGTCTAATTTAGAATCCACTTATATTTTGACTCAAAAACTTTGGGTTTAAAACCTGTCACTTTACTTCATTTCATAAAAATGTATTTCCAAAAAAAATTTCGAAAAACCTACTTTCTACAATGAATTTCAGACAACATCCTTCACCAACATTATTCTTAATTTTTTGAAAACATTTTCAAAGTTGATTTTCACAAACGTATTCCAAAATAAATGATTTAGTCCCCATGTTGCGACCCGCTTTTTTGAAGCTCAACCCACCTTCAAGCGCAGCGGTCATTACTGTGGAGCGTACTAATCATTATGTGTTTTCACAACAGTGGTGGATTTCACATATGATTTTGTGCTTGATCATTCACTTTTCCTTTCTCAAAATATCCTTCATTCCCCTCGCGAAGCAAGTGAAGCAGCATGAAGATCGAGTACGCGGTGTGAGCCAAAAGCCAGAAGCACACCATCCGTGCAGCTAGCCGAACGACATTCGATTAGCACACCTATTTGAGTTCAACTGTTGAAAATTAGAGGAACACCAGACCCGTTTTGTTGGTCATGGTACTTGTGAGCCTCGATTTTAAACCCTATCCTATGTTGATTAAAGCTGATTAGGATCTAACCGGGTTTTAGGTCCACTTATAACCTAAGATTAATAACTATGTCGTATAACAATAATTATTAAAACCTAAGCTAGCTCACTGGAACCTATTATGAGTCGCCACCTAATTTTAACCTAGATCAAAATTAGGAAAGGAGAGTTCGGGTTCGGGGCTTGATATTCGACTTAATTAGGGTTCAATTACTTTCATTACCCTTCCTAGGTCGTTTTTCCTCTACTTGGTTCATTTACGGCTTATTACGAGTCGTTTCAACCTAAGTGCGCAACCTTCTGTTTTTTTGTGTTTTTTAGCATTTTTGACAGAAATAAAATGAAATTAAAAGCTACCTAAACTAGGGTTTCGCAGGCAGAATTAGGTCAAATTTTGCTTACGTCCGTAGCCACGGACCGAAGGTCCGAGACCACGGACCCCAGTTAACCTAAATATGCAAAAAGTCGAATTGAAGGAAAACAAAATTGCAAAGTCCGGGGCCACGGACAGGCTGTCCGTGGCCCGGACATCATTGAAAACCTAAATTTTGAATTTTTAAAATCCCGCCGCCGTCCGTGGGTGTCCGTGGTCTCGGACAACGCGTCCGAGGTCCCGGACCATAGGTCCGAGGTCACGGACCACCCACGGACAGGGTTTTCAGAAGGTTCCCGAGGGTGTTTTGAGCTCAAATTTATGGGTGTGTAGCCTGAAAGATGTACAAGACGTTAGTGATTGAAAGTTTTCAATTTGAATTCTAATTAAGCACGAAACTTAGCAAACAAGTTATCTGACAGAGGCTTAAATAACAGCAATACAGAAACCTACGAAGGTTAGTTTTGAGCCCAAATTTTGAGGCAAGACAGATAATACCGTGGTGAATCAGGGAAGTGGAGTTTCTACCTGTTTTCCCTTCGGATTCACAACGTTTCTTCACACCGGGACTCGTCGAGTGCTCCGTTGATGGCAGACCCGAGAGGATTTCGACCCAAGCTTCTGGTTGTTGGTTGTTCTTGCTGTTCTTCACGTTTTAGAGGTGTTTTTGTGAGGTTTTGATGATTATTGGTGCTTTGGGGATTGGAAAACGTGTTTAGATGGTGATTTCGGAGGATTTTTGTAGATTTGGGTGGCCGGTGTTGGAAAACGTGAGAGAGAGAGAGGAGGCCGTGTTTTCTGACTCTCTAGGTTCTTCAGCATGTGAGGTTCTGATTTTATCCAAAAACCCATCCCCTTATATAGACTTCCTTAAAGATAAGAGAATCTAGTAAAGTAGATTTTTCGATATTTTACTACTAACACTTCCCAAAGGAATTTTGCTATGAAATTTTAACCACATGTCAAGAATGGATATTATGAATTTTCTGAGGTGGAAACGAATTTTTTAAATGCTGGAGCATTTTTAAATTGAATTTCTCGTCAGATTCAGTCAGAAATTGCTAGAAAATTATTGGAAATTCGAAAAATCAAAATTCCAACGCCATTATGCTTAAATGTCATCCTCTATCATGGGTTAAAATATCAAAGCATTTCGAGCTGATTTGGGCACCCTTTGGAGGAGAGAGAAAGCCTATAGGAGAACTCAAAAGCCTTAAAAATTACGAAAACGCCCCTGAAATGACGAAGACGCTGCTCCTCAGGCCCTGGAACACGCCGATCGGGCCGGAGTCCTTATTGTTTGATGGAGATGGCTCTCACAACCTCGTAAACCTTAACCAGGGGGTCAAAATTTTGGGTATAACAGATTGCCCCCCGTCAACTGGACTTTGTAACGAATGTGAAAAGTCTGGTTGATGCTTGAGTGGTGCCCCAAAATTTGGACTCCACAGATCCTCCACGTTGTGTGAAACCGGGTTAACGATGCCCAGCAATTCGGAGCGCTGACTCCTAAGCTACAAAGCATTGTCGAGCTTTCTAAGGCGCTGACTACCTGAAGGTAATAATGAGGTAATGTCAGACTATTCTAAGGTGCCGACTACCTATAGATGATACGATGTCAAGCTATTCTAAGGCGTTGACTACCTAATGGTGAAAATGATGTCAACTATTCTAAGGCCTTGACTACCTGAAATGATGATATGCTGTCGAGCTATTCTAAGGCGCTGACTACCTAAAGTGGTGAAAATGATGTCAAACTATTCTAAGGCGTTGACTACTGCCTAGGATGAAAATGGATGCAAATGCAAGAATGCTGAAATGCTAATGATGCAAATGATGCTGATGCTGATGATAATGCCGATGATGTTGATGATGCTAATGATGCTGATGATGCTGATGATGCTGATGCTGATGATGCTCGGATGCTTCTGGGGGACCGAAACCCGTGCCGATGCTCCTGGCTGGACCCAATGTGGACTTATTGCCATCGCCCCCCAAGCCGGTGTGCAGGGATAACTCCTGGTAAAAACCCTGGGGACTTATTGCCTTTGCCCACCATTCGTTGATCCCGAAAATAAGTTGACATCGCAAAAGGAGGATTTATTGCCATCACCGCAACTACTTTTCTGTCGCCAGGTCTTGTGACGCGCCTGGATAATGCAACTAGGTCTTATGACGAGCCTATATGAATGAGATGAATGCAATGTATTTGATGAGAGTGGGTAATCTAAAAGGTAATGCTAGGTCTTACTACGAGCCTAGGGACTGCAACTAGGTCTTATGACGAGCCTAAAGGGAGGTTCTAGGTCTTATGACGAGCCTAAAGGTTGGATCTAGGTCTTATGACGAGCCTAAAGGGTAGTTCTAGGTCTTATGACGAGCCTAAGGGAATCTAGGTCTTATGACGAGCCTAAAGGATGGTTCTAGGTCTTATGACGAGCCTAAGGTCAACTAGGTCTTATGACGCCTAAAGGGAGGTCTAGGTCTTATGACGAGCCTAAAGGTTGGATCTAGGTCTTATGACGAGCCTAAAGGATGGTTCTAGGTCTTATGACGAGCCTAAGGGAATGCAACTAGGTCTTATGACGAGCCTAAAGGATGGTTCTAGGTCTTATGACGAGCCTAAGGGTCGGAACTAGGTCTTATGACGGGCCTAAAGGTGGAATCTAGGTCTTATGACGGGCCTATAGGGTAGCTCTAAGTGAAAGTGAGTAAAATGTACGATGGGTCTAAATGGATGTAGGAGGATTAGGGCTTATGTCAAACCTGGAGACGGGCTTGCGGGTGCTTGAATGCGAAGGTAGGGCTTAAGACGGGCCTGGGGGGATTTGTTGTGGAGGAAGGGCTTAGGACGGGCCTATGGATGTTTGAATGTGGAGGAAGGTCTTAGGTCGGGCCTGAGGATTTTGAATGTGGAGGTAAGGCCTAGGACGGGCCTGCGGATGTTTGAGTGGAGGTAGGCTTAGGACGGGCCTGAGGGAATTTTTTTGTGGAGGTAGGGCTTAGGACGGGCCTGAGGAATTTTTTTGTGGAGTAGGGCTTAGGACGGGCTGAGGGAATTTTTTGTGGAGGTAGGGCTTAGGACGGGCCTGAGTGGTATGAGAAGGGTTTGAATCCTTTGGGTTTCTGGCTTTTGGGCTCAATCGGTGTCATTGTTGCAATTGTTGGGACCAACAATTGCCCCCAGTATTTTTCCTTAAGGCAATCTGAGTTTTTTTGGAATTTTGGCAATCGATCGGAACGATCGATTGCCCCCAGTATTTTCTTTGATTAATTGTGCAAAACAAATCTCATTCTCACAAGGTCAGGTTTGTCTTGTTGTGGTGCTTTCTATCCACACACTCAAAGTGTTTAATGCTTGCGCTCATGCTCTCCTTTTGGACAAAACATCTCAACCATTGAATTTGACATTTGTTAGATTTACGCGTTCAACCTGTTACTTTCACGTGATTGGATACACAACTACTAGGTCGAAGTCTTTTAGCTTATAACGTGGCTATGGGGTGTGATGAATGACAAGGACAATGGAGGAATGTTTAGGATATGTGGAGCTATAAGGGTGACCAAAGCTGCAACTTGCACCGTCTCTCGGACTTGTCTTCTTTGCCTGAAGTCGTTTGGCTACTTCGTGATGACTTCGCTTGTGAACCTGGACTTGGATTTGGTTGTTCCTTGCATCCTTCTTCTCTCTTTTCCAATTTTGGGTTTCTTCAGGCTTTTCAGGTTTGCCTTTCTTTGATTTCTTTCCTTTCGGGGTTCTTGTGTTTCCCGGTTTTGAACTTTGAGAGCTGTTTTGATGCTAGCTCATTTGGATCCTGTGTCACTTTGGGACCATTTGCGGATCGCTTTGTCATGCTGGTAGCGGTTTTGCTTCTTTGTGAAGTTGTTGTTCGGAAGTCGGGCTCCTCGCTTCCTTTGGTCACCGGGTCGGTTATTCATCATTGGTTGGCTTGTTTGTGGAGTTGTAGTGTAAAAGAGATACATGAAAAGCTCAGCGGGGGTGCCTAGGGTTTAATGTCAGGGTTCACAGCTTTTGGCTGTGTGGTGCTGTACCTAGGTGCTTCGTCATCCCTAATAGTTGTGTATCCGTTCTTTGTTACTTTTCACAGGTTTAAGCGTAAATTTACAAATTATCTCCTTCGGTCGGAGTCATGCCGTTGCCTCACCTTTGAATGTGACCTCTCTGGAGCCGTGTAAAAATGACACGCTCTTTCGCTCTTGGTTTTACCGCTCAAGGCACCTCGCGAAATGTTCACTCAGAGACTTGTTTGCGCATTTAAACAAAAGAAATAAACATTATCGTTCCTTAACTCAGATTGCCCCCGTATCGTTGTGGGGTTTTTTTCCTCGACAAGCCTTTTGAATACCCAAGTTATTTTGAGGAGGGGTGATTACATGTGTGATGATAAACAATAATGGTGGGTGGTGACGGGGTGATTGCTGAGTTTTTTTTTTTTGTTTTTTTTTTGCGCAGCAGCTTTTTTTTTTTATGAAATGACGGAACTGCGACATGTGGGATGGCTGTGGGGAGGTGGTGAGTGGGGGATAGGCGGTTTTGTACAGGAGGTTTCGTGAAAAACAAAGGTCCTCATTCTTATATTTTGCAGACATGCCCTATTGAGAGAGTTTTCTCTTCCTTTCTTTTCCTTTTCCTTTTAGCACATGAACGGAAGTATAAATGTTGAAACATGAACAAAGAAGAAATTTTATTGATAATCAAAAGTAGTAACAACGACAATGAGTACCATCTAAAAAGGAGAAACAACTAAACTAGCTAAAGGACTAAAAGAAAGACAAAACAAATGCTACACAAACAACAAAAGAGAAAAGAAAAGCAACAGCGATCCTTAATGGTGTTTTGGCATAGGATTCCCGAAGATATTTCCGCGCTCTGAGAACTGAAGCCCCTGGTCAATCAGGTCTTGGATCTTATGCTGTAGGGCCCTGCAATGATCGGTGTCATGACCTGGCAACTGATGGTAGAGACAGAACTGATTTGGGTTCCTGCCCAAACAGGTGACTCCTGGTCGGGGCGGAAGAGGCTGTAAGATGTTCTGCTCCTGGAGTTTTTTCAGAGCGTGACTCAATGCCGACCATATCTGTGAATTCTCGTTGACTGAAATCCGGTCTGGGGGCGGTACCGCTCGATAGTTCTCCTTGCTCCCTTGGCTTGCTGGACTGCATTCACCTCGTACTGTCCAGCGTACTCTGCGGTGCGCTCTGTGATAAGTTGTGGTTGGGTAGGAAGCTTCGCCGGTTCGGATTGAGAACTTTGAGTTACTTCCGGCTCTCGAGAATATCCAAGCTTTAGGTCTCCCCTGTGGATCTTCCTCCAAAACCCTACCTGGCCCATGAGCATGTCAAAGCCTGGAAAGTACATATACTTTAATTCATCAGTGTACTGCTTTTGCATGTCTCAACATCATGCGGATTTGTTCCTGCTCATCCATCCTTGTAGACATCCTGTTGCCTTCTCCTCCACGCTTTAAAATCGGACATGGACTCACTCCCCGTTTGGTGCGTGCTAGCAAGGTCAGATCGGGTGATTTCCAGATTTTAGCATACTCAAGTGAGTCAGGAAAGCTTCGCATAGCTCTCATAGTCTTGGTGTTCATCCTCTGAGTAGGTACCATCGTGAGGGATCTCATCTAGGTATCGGGCGAAGACCTTGGCCTTCTGCAATCATTGAGCCTCAGGATAGACATCGCTCGATCAAACATCGCCAAATGAATTTGGGGATCGGTCGATCCTTTGTAGAGAGCCAAAGTAGGGAGCTTCAGTTTCGCGGGTAGCTCAACATCCGGGTAGGATCCCATGGAAAGAATCAAATCCAGCGGGTTTACCAGCCTTTTCCATGCGCTCAATGCGCCTCAAAGCCCTCTGAACTTCGGTGGCTAGCTGGTTCCCAGGAGCACCACCACCGTATCCAACTTGGGTGTCATGCCCTTCTAAGGAGATATTGTCCATGCCGTATAAAGGATTGACAAATCCTTGTAGCGGTCTTTCCTGTTTGCCGCCTCCAAAGATCCTATTTCTCATGGAGCTCAACCGTTGCCGCTGTATGCCGTGCCTCCAAGGCTTCAATGGCGGCTTGATGTTTCCGTACCAGGCTGGCTATTTGATCCTGCTCCCCTGCCAGACCCTCAGTGGCCCTGCTTTGGGCTGCCGTTTCCAATGCAGCCAACTTATCTTCTAGCTTGGCGATTGTGTCCACATATTTATTCTCGGCGCTTGGATCGCTTCTGGTGTTTCAAATCAAAGTTTTCATGAGCTCTTCACAGAAGTGTTCCGGTTTCTCCCCCCGCTGGATTCCTGGAGAGATATCGTCATGTGCTTGGACCGACATGTCGAGAGCTAGAGTCTGCCTCGGGCTGAAATAGCGGAGGTGGGGGAGTAGGCAGTCGGGTCAAACGTCCGAACTTCTGTCCCAGCGCCTTTCTGAAATCTTGCCTTCTTTCTGTTTTGGAACAAAAAGAAATGTTAGGGCACGGGCTTTTAGTGACGTGGAAAGGTTTTCCTATGAGGGCCCTTGTGTTCTAATTACGGGACTCTTTTGCTTTTTCAGGCTATTCGGGCCGTCTGAAACATTCAGGCATTTTAATCAGACTGGGGGAGATTGATGGGTCGATGCAGGCATTGGGCCTGAGGCCCAGGAGAAAAGGAACACATACAGAAGTCTTACGTAAGGCGGTGATACAAAATGCCCTCACAAGATGACTCAGTCCAACAGGTATAGGTCGATCCGAGAGGTGCTTGGGGCGCGGGCCCAGGTCACCACAAAGGAATAGGGCTTGCACGCTATTCTCTTTGGGCCACCCCACTTTTTCACATCACCTAAAGGTGTGCGTCTACGGTAGGGTCTTTGACTGACCAAAACAATGGGCTTGGTAGGGTACTGCCAGGAAAATGCGGGGCTAAAGCCCAGGTATTAAGGGGTGTGGTTAGACGACACCCTCCTCTTTCCCCCATTTATTCACATCACCTAAAGGTGTGTGAGTCCCTGACAGGGGACCCTCAAATGGGTCCCGGGGTGAAATCGGTTTGCGTGGCCCTCGCTCTCACATGATGCAAGGGTGCAAAAATTAAAGTGCGCACAGAAGTAAACAAACAACATAGTAAAAGCCATAAATAAACATTTTCGAGTTAAGCCCTCTTTCTTAAAATTAACAAGTTTAAAATTAAGAAGTTGGTCCCCAGCAGAGTCGCCAGTCTGTGAGCCTCGATTTTAAACCCTATCCTATGTTGATTAAAGCTGATTAGGATCTAACCGGGTTTTAGGTCCACTTATAACCTAAGATTATAACTATGTCGTATAACAATAATTATTAAAACCTAAGCTAGCTCACTGGAACCTATTATGAGCGCCACCTAATTTTAACCTAGATCAAATTAGGAAAGGAGAGTTCGGGTTCGGGGGTTGATATTCGACTTAATTAGGGTCCAATTACTTTCATTACCCTTCCAAGGTCGTTTTTCCTCTACTTGGTTCATTTACGGCTTATACGAGTCGTTTCAACCTAAGTGCGCAAACCTTCTGTTTTTTTGTGTTTTTTAGCATTTTTGACAGAAAATAAAGTGAAATTAAAAGCTACCTAAACTAGGGTTTCGGAGGCAGAATTAGGTCAAATTTTGCTTACGTCCGTAGCCACGGACCGAAGGTCCGAGACCACGGACCCCAGTTAACCTAAATATGCAAAAAGTCGAAATTGAAGGAAAACAAAAATTTGCAAAGTCCGGGGCCACGGACAGGCTGTCCGTGGGCCGGACATCATTGAAAAAAACCTAAATTTTGAATTTTAAAATCCGCCGCCGTCCGTGGGTGTCCGTGGTCTCGGACAAGCGTCCGAGGTCCCGGACCATAGGTCCGAGGTCACGGACCACCCACGGACAGGGGTTTTCAGAAGGTTCCGAGGGTGTTTTGAGCTCAAATTTTATGGGTGTGTAGCCTGAAAGATGTACAAGACGTTAGTGATTGAAAGTTTTCAATTTGAATTCGAATTAAGCACGAAACTTAGCAAACAAGTTATCTGACAGAGGCTTAAATAAACAGCAATACAGAAACCTACGAAGGTTAGTTTGAGCCCAAATTTTGAGGCAAGACAGATAATACCGTGGTGAATCAGGGAAGTGGAGTTTCTACCTGTTTTACCTTCGGATTCACAATGTTTCTTCACACCGGGACTCGTCGAGTGCTCCGTTGATGGCAGACCCGAGAGGATTTCGACCCAAGCTTCTGGTTGTTGGTTGTTCTGCTGTTCTTCACGTTTTAGAGGTGTTTTGTGAGGTTTTGATGATTATTGGTGCTTTGGGGATTGGAAAACGTGTTTAGATGGTGATTTCGGAGGATTGGTATGATTTGGGTGGCCGGGTGTTGGAAAACGTGAGAGAGAGAGAGGAGGCGTGTTTTCTGACTCTCTAGGGTTCTTCAGCATGTGAGGTTCTGATTTTATCCAAAAACCCATCCCCTTATATAGACTTCCTTAAAGATAAGAGAATCTAGTAAAAGTAAGATTTTTCGATATTTTAACTAAGCAACTTCCCAAAGGAATTTTGCTATGAAATTTTAACCACATGTCAAGAATGGATATTATGAATTTTCTGAGGTGGAAACGAATTTTTTAAATGCTGGAGCATTTTTAAATTGAATTTCTCGTCAGATTCAGTCAGAAATTGCTAGAAAATTATTGGAAATTCGAAAAATCAAAATTCCAACGCCATTATGCTTAAAATGTCATCCTCTATCATGGGTTAAAATATCAAAGCATTTCGAGCTGATTTGGGCACCCTTTGGAGGAGAGAGAAAGCCTATAGGAGAACTCAAAAGCCTTAAAAATTACGAAAACGCCCCTGACAATGACGAAGCTGCTCCTCAGGCCTGGAACACGCCGATCGGGCCGGAGTCTCTTACTGTTTGATGGAGATGGCTCTCACAACCTCGTAAACCTTAACCAGGGGTCAAAATTTTGGGTATAACAGTACTGCTTCACCGCAAGCGCCCAAAGACAAGTAAGCTGCCAACCGGAAGCCCGAAGGCGAGCTGAGCAGCCAATCAGGAGCCCGAGTGTGAGTGAGCAGTCAGTTAGAAGCCCGAAGACGGACTAGAAGAGTTCAAGAGAAGTTCAGCTCAAAATTCCCCCTTTTAATGACTTTTTAGGATTGCTGATGTATAGGCTTTCCCTTATGTTTCTTTCCTCTCTTGTCCATTTCTGAATAGATTACATGTATAGGTTTATACATTCCCTCTGAATTTATTTAGATCAATGTGTATAGGGTTCCCCAATCCCTATGTTATTTGCGAATGATCGAGCGTCAATATTCATATTGTTCAAATCCACCACTTCGAAAACACATGTTTTCAAAACCGTCTTTAAAAAACTCGGTTTCTTTTGGCATGCACGTCCTGTTTAAAAGAAAGGACATATGAGACGACCCTTCACGTTTTATCTATCACTCTTAAAACTTTGCTTTATGGGGTGAAATTTGCGGTGTCTATGGATATATCCCCTTTAAAAAAAATTGATGATATAAAGTGACGCTTATCATACGAATACTTCATGAATCTCACAACTTTTTCAAGATAAATAAAAATCATTTTTGCACCAACAATCATTCACATTCATCGCAGTAAATTTTTGTTTAACAAAACATACTGATATTACCTCTTCTCTTCTAATCCTTGTGCGTGCAGGTGTTCGTGACTGTTGGCAACTGGAAAGAAAGAAGACCAGTCTGCCTATAGCAACGGCAGAAAAGATGGAGCGAGCCCCTCGGCATGATCAAGCAGTCGAAGGCCAATTTGTTCATGAAAGATTGATCCATGACCTTGCTGATGACTTGGAGAAAAACCTGAAGATAGAAGAATTTGTCCAAAGAAGAATAACTAGGGTATACGCGGGGTCGGATAGCAGTTACAAGGCGTCTCCAACTTACTCTGCATATGATGCCTATGAGTTTCAAGCAATGGACCCTCACGCTCCCTCTGTCCAAGTTCGAATAACACCAAACATGCCTTCTTCACCTATGTACAGTTCAACTCTGAGAACCCCACCCGCCACCAGAGAGAATTGGCAACCACAAATGGTCTGTGATAAGGGAAAGGCACAAGCCCCACCTTCCCCCATGGTGTATTCTGGCTTAAACCTCTCCTTGCCCACACAAGAATATGCTTCCTTGGCAAGTACCTCCTCACCTGTCGAATTCTAGCCAACATCCTCACCCAGGAACAACACTGCCCTCTCAATCTCTTGACACCGGCTACCCTGAGACAACGTATATTTCAATCCAAAACCTTGATCTCAAAGCGAGTCCAATGAAAGAATTAGTGAAAGAACTGAAAGCGGAACTAGAGCTAGCCCGACGCTTTAAGTCTGCAGGTTGGGAGCCAACTAACCCGTATCCGGATGCTCGTCTACAAAAGGGCATGAGTCTGCTGAGATGGAGAAGTATGAGGGAATTGGAGACCCGAGACATCATGTCGACAAATATGATAAACTCATGAATCTCCATGGCCTCTCCGACGAGCTGAAAGCCGCATGCTTTAGATTCTATCTACAAGGACCTGCTTACTCATGGATTATGAGCATAGATCTAAACGGAAAGTCAAGCCAGGACCTGTATTTAGATTTCCTCTCTCAATACGGCGACAACTTTCATCATGAAGTTACACGTAGAGATTTAGAGGTCACATGCCAAAATTCTAACGAACCCATGAGGGAATTCATAAAACGATGGAGGGTGAAGGCCGGACAAATGAATAACCGACCCAATGAGGAAGAGCAAGTGCGAATGGTAATTTCCGGGCTGAAAGATGTGTACCGACATCAGCTGAAATATCTAGGGATATGCGACTTCAGACGACTGATGGCGGTTGTGACTGCTTTGGAAGATGCTGAAATCAAAGATCCAAAGCCAACAATCATGCAAAGAGAATACCACCAACCCGGGCAGGACTCTCAAAGACAGAATTCGGGTCTAGGAATGTCACTCGGTGAAGCCTGGAGAATTTTAACCGAGGGAGGTTACCTAGCACCTTACAACACCAGTTCAAGGGTGAAGAAGCTTGGGCCACAATTACATAAGTATTGTGACTATCATCAGATTCGCGGGCACGCCACCGACGAGTGCACCACACTGATAAACGCAATCCAAGAGCTGATAGACAGAGGAGACGTCTCTTCTTTAGAGATAAGACGTCCATCCTAAGCCACGAAGGCACATTTTCCTAAGGCATCACCGAGCTAGGCATGGTCATGTACTAATCCATGGCGATAGTGGCAGAAAGTTGTTGAGTCATGTTTTCATTTACAACTGTCATGAAAGTGCATGAAGGGTTGCATCCCATCCCTCTCCCCTTTCTATTCGACCTATCCAAGAATCATGGGAAGAACAAGACGATTTTATCATGTTGACTGATGCAATGTAGGAATTACCACTCCTTAAGCGGTCAAGGTTCTAATAACAGCTAAAACACGTGGGATCATATTTCTTCCGGGACCCACTCATTAACTGACCATCTAAAGAGCCATTGGTGGCGAGATGAACTTCGTGGATCCTCAACCAGAACCGACGCAAGCAAGACTAGGTGTAATCTTATCATTCATGCATTGCATCCAAAACAAAAACATTCAACCAAAATCCAAAATTCAATCATTTTCATTGTCAATACATCATGCATCATATATACGTAGTAATTCCATATTACCACAACATAATGCATTGTAGATAGTTGCATCTTCATACTCCCGTATCGAAACAACATCTTTGGCAAAAATCTTGAGAGATTGATTGAACAGAGTGCGTGAACCACTAAACTCTCGACCCGTCGATGAACATAAGGGTCTAATCAAAATCAGCACCACAATCAAGTGAGTAGTGTGCAAAGAGCGGTATTTTCTCTTGAATTTCAAGTGAGCGTTTTTGGACAATCCACTGAGCGACGAGGGAAGGTAGAGAGAGCCAATCGAGGTAAAACCATGAGCGACTTGTGCTTTCCTTCAGCACATGGAGAGGCATAATTTAGAGTGAGATCAATGTCGATAGCAAAACACAAACTGTGATTCATGCAAAGATCCGAGAAATAGTAAGAAAACAATCATTGACTAATGAGGATGATGAGGCACTTAGGACTAAAAATCTCCACAAAACCAGAAAGCCTTGACTGCCCTGTACATAACCCCTTAGTGAGCCGCGCTGAGCCTTTCACAATGACCCTTTTTTCAGCGAACTCCACAACATGCCAACCCATGTACATATACTTACTTGCCCTTGCAATAGAGGATCTTAAAGGAGCTGGAACCATGGCCCTCCCCCACCATCTTTCACACAACAGAAAATAAGAATGTTTGAAGAAATCAGTGAGTCAATGCAACTTCAAAGCCAAACACCAAAAAAGAACACCAAAAATGTTCAAGAAGATCGATGAGTCAATGCAACCCCAAAGCTGAAAGCCAAAATACGAAGCGGAAAATGCTTGAGAAAGTTGATGAGCCGAATGCAATTTCAAAAACAAAATGAGAAGAAAGTTCAAATCGAACACTAGAAGAGGCAAGAAGGAGAAATCCAAACCAAAGGGACCAATGATGTCCTGAAGATGCCGATAAGGGGTTATCAGAACCAGTCTAATCATTTCACCCATGGCAAAGGCGAAACATGTTCTCTATTACACAAAAACTCCACAACTTCCAAACAAATCCTCCAGTCCCATGTGACATACACCATACCTCTCAACCCCGTTATAACCCAATGAAAGACCTCTGACTCGTTAGTTGGTGAACGTTAACTGAAAGTATCGGATCTGAAACATGAATCATAAGCTTCATGCTCGTTATCAACATGTCCCGTCTTTTCAAAAGGACCATGAGCGAATGAGTGTGACCTTATCTCACAGGGTCTTCAGAGTGCGAGCGACTCTTTGATTAAAGCACCACACATGAACGGCCTACCCCATTGCAGGTGAGGAATTTGTAAGGATAGGAAAGTCCAGAACCTCGAAAGGAAATTCTCAGGAAAATACTGCTCTAAGCATCGAGAGTATCATCACACCGCTTTGCACGCACAGCCAAACTCACGAGGGATTGACCCGTATCCCTCCATGAGAGGAAAATGATTCACGCCTTCCAATTCAACAATCATTCAAGATCGAATCGAAGATGTCTTATATTCGTAAACCTCATATTAATAGGGATAGGGCCGTACCTTCTCTCCAAAAAATTGCATACACATTTTGCATCGTATCTAGAATTTAATATTTGCATGCATCATAATCATTTAATCATTCAACATCCGACTGGTAAGAACTTCACCTAGTCTCGTTGAAAGATGACTCTAGTTGCAGTTGTTGAAGCATAACTTTTAATCAAAAGATGTCAACTAGAGCCATCCCAGGCTGTCATCGAGATATATCTAAGCCTTTTCAGAGCTGTCACGGGCTATCACCGAGCTACATCGAACCATTCTAGAGTTGTCCAGAGCCATACGCAGGCCATCCCGGAGCCATCCAGTGTCATACTCGAGTCTCATCGACACCACTCCCAAAGCCAAGCTGGAGCCATGCGGGAGCCAACCTCAAACATTGAGACCATTCCTAGAGCTACACAAGGGTCATCGCGACAGTTTGAGAACAATATGAGAGTCACCTCAAATCATGTCTAAGCTATTTCATCACCAAGGCCTTGCCTACAGAGGATCGAACTACGTATGGTCTGATCTCAATATGGAATTGAGTACATAGGCAGCCCGTCCAGGGTGCGACCACCACAAAGGGAAAAACTCCCCCTTCTTCCCCTCAGAGTCACATTGAAGCTATTCCGGAGCCACACCGAAGCCATTCATCACCACAAAAAACATCAATCACATCAAAATCCACTAATCACATCAACCCACCATTTGACTCAAAATCTAATCAAAATCGAAACCCACCAACCATCCCAGAGCCGTTACTCACAATGAGGGTCACGAATTATGACGGAACCATCCCAGAGCCGTTACTCACAATGGGGGTCACGAATTATGACGGAGCCATCCTGGAGCCATGATCAGAACTACACCGAAGACATCCAACAATGTTTGGCGATTTAGAATGATAACAAGTTCACCCACATCAAATCCATCAGATGGAGCCAACCGATTAGTCACCTCGAACTTCAACAACCGCATCAAGACCATCGACCATTCTCAAGTTCACTGTCATATCAAAACCCCCCAACCACCCCGGATCATCGGCCACACTAGAGCCATCAGTGCATACTAGAGCCATCGGCGCGACCCGGAGCAACCACTGCATATCGGAGCCATCAGGGCATGCGGAGCCATCGATGCAATCTGGAGCCATCAACATACACAAAGTCATCTCAAAGCTTTTGAAGCAACCTCGGAGCCATCAGCTCACGCAAAAACCTACATCCACAAAAAGGGAGTTTAATTCAATTAATACATTGGTTAATCACCTCACATCACATATCATCTGCATATACCCACAAAATTTGCTCACTATCTGACGCATCTTTACACCCGCTAGACAGCTATTGCGCTACTAGTGCGGTCGACTTTTCGTTTTACACCCGCTAGACAGCTATTGCGCTACTAGTGCGGTCGACTTTTCATTTTACACCTGCTAGACATCTATTGCGCTACTAGTACGGTCGTCTTTCGTTTTACACCTGCTAGACAGGTATTGCGCTACTAGTGCGGTCGACTTTTCGTTTTACACCCGCTAGACAGCTATTGCGCTACTAGTGCGGTCGACTTTTCATTTTACACCTGCTAGACAGCTATTGCGCTACTAGTACGGTCGCCTTTCGTTTTACACCTGCTAGACAGCTATTGCGCTACTAGTGCGGTCGACTTTTTGTTTTACACCCGCTAGACAGCTATTGCGCTACTAGTGCGGTCGACTTTTCATTTTACACCTGCTAGACAGCTATTGCGCTACTAGTACGGTCGCCTTTCGTTTTACACCCGCTAGGCAGCTATTGCGCTATTAGTGCGGTCGACTTTTCATTTTACACCTGCTAGACAGCTATTGCGCTACTAGTACGGTCGCCTTTCGTTTTACACCCGCTAGGCAGCTATTGCGCTACTAGTGCCGTCGACTTTTCGTTTTACACCCGCTAGACAGCTATTGCGCTACTAGTGCGGTCGACTTTTCATTTTACACCTGCTAGACAGCTATTGCGCTACTAGTACGGTCACCTTTCGGTTTACACCCGCTAGGTAGCTATTGCGCTACTAGTGCGGTCGACTTCTCATTTTACACCTGCTAGACAGCTATTGCGCTACTAGTACGGTCGCCTTTCGTTTTACACCTGCTAGACAGCTATTGCGCTACTAGTATGGTACCGAACTTGCATTCTAGGCCCGTCATAAGCCCTAGGGCTGGATATCAAGAGGTCCAGTTGAGGCACTCCTAAGCCCTCGTGCACCGTAAACCAATCTAATTGTTAGTATCATAGGCTCGTCATAAGTCCTATGGCTAGATATCAAGAGGTCTAGCTGAGGCTCGTCATAAGCCCTCGTACTTTCAATTGCATTATAGGCTCGTCATGAGTCCTATGGTTAGATGTCAAGAGGTCTAACTGAGGCTCGTCATAAGTCCTCGTACTTTCAATCACATTCATACACTCACAATCGCATCCCATCAAATCACAAAACCGTAGTGAGAATTTTTGGCGTCCCGTCAACCTTGATCCAATTATGCAAAGGTTTTGCAGAATTGAATCAAGGGGAGCCATCTGAAGACACCAAAAATTCTCACCCCATAAAGCAAATTCCGAAATAATAAGAGGGGTCGTCGCCTTTCTTTCTCAAAAACATATTAGCGTGCGTGCTAAAACGAAACCATCATTTTTTAACCTTTTTCAAAGCATTTCATAAAAACACGATTTTTTTGAAAATGAATTTCCAAATGACAATCCGATTTTAAACCCATCCCTTTTTAGAGTTTATACCGTTTGAGTTAGAGCTCTTGTATTATTTTCTCTCATTTGTATATTGAATTATGCATTAGTATGACTGGTCACTATGTTTATTAAGAGAGCTATTGGTCTTGAGTTCAAATCTTGATGGAAGCAAAGGGTATTCTCTTATTTTATTTCAGCTCGTATCACAGTTTTATATCTATTTTCTCCACTCAAATATTGAGTGATGCGGTAGCACAGCTGGTTTGTATTTGTGGGAGGTATACAAAAGCCCTCGGTTCGATACTCGGGAGTAGCATAACTCCATTTTTTCTTTTCTCGACCAAATAGATGTGGCCCATCCTCCTTGGGTCCGATTTTTGCAACCCAACTGCCTCAAATAAAGCTCACTTTTGTTATGTTAGCCCAACAAGAAAGCTAGTTTGACATTCTCTAGAAAACCCTAGTCTCTTATTATAAAGAGACATAAAAAAACCCTTACTGTACAGATCCAGGAGTCCCAGCCGACTAACCCCATCTTTCTTATTCTCCAGTCATCCCGTCCCACGTTTTTCTCTGGATTGAAGCTTCTATAGAAGAACAGAACACTCAGCTTCCTTGTTTTCTTCACACTAAAAAGTCCAAAAACAAAAACCAGAACGCTCCATTCCGTCAAAATCCATCCATCTCGTTGTCGGAAATCACTACAAATCCCAGCATTCCCACCGCATTTCGCGCTTGAACCTCTTCATCTCTCAAAATTGATTTTGATTCAGCAACTGGGATGTCGCCACCCTTCTGGTACTGCCTTATACCTTGTTAAAACTGCTATGTGGAATGTTCTATTTGAAACATGATATTGGCATCTGTTTATTCTTTACTGGCATATTCTTGTATCATGGGGTGAGTATGTAGTCACAGTCTATTTGTTTATGATTGACAATGTGTTGTCAGATTATGGTAGGGGCGTATTACCTTGAAATTAATTGCGAACAGGAGTTTATTTGAAAGGAAAAGGCAATCATTAGCTTAATGAGTCCATGTTCATGCGTTAATGTGTTCCACTCTACATACGGGTGCTTTGAAAATCAACCAGAAACCCTGCTCGGGTCTGAGTGGTTGATAATTTATGAAGAATAGTTGATTTCAAGCGTGACTCCTCTGCTCTGTCATTTGAGTACCCCAGCTTAACATGGCTACAAAAAAAAAACAGATCGAAAAAGGGTTAGCAGAAAAGGAATAGCAATCTGTTTGTTTTAGCAGCATGTTTAGCGTTGGACAATTACTTTTAGGATTAATTAATATTCAAATTTTGTTAAGAAGAAAAACAGAGGTGATAAATTGTTCTTTTAATTCAGTTTAACATTTGAGACTGATAATTTATTCCAAGTTGGTTTGTCCTTAGACTCTCGTTTCTTTTGCGAACCAATGCTTGATTCTCACTCATGCTCAGATCTTTCATTACTGTCTATGTTGTAACTTCACTACTCTTCTCATTCTGTTTGTAAATACCTTGGTTTCTTTTCCGTTTATTCGTGATCAGTTTGTAATATACCTTAGTTTTATGTAAACCATTCATCTTGCCTCAATTCTTTCTTGTTTATTTGTTCTGGGTTGACTTGTTATTACTAAGCCCTAGTTATGGTCCTTAGGTCCAAGCCCTTAGGATAGAGGGGTTCCCCTGGCCTGATAGACCATTGGCCTATCTCATGGTGGTGACATCCTAAACCTAAAACACACATTTATTTATAAGCAAATAATGATTCCTTTAGGATAGAGGGTGTTCCCCTGGACTGATAGACCATTGGCCTATCTCATGGTGTTGACACCCTAAACCCTAAAATGCACCTAAAAAAAAGTAATAAATATGTACATAGATTATTATTCTCCCTTTGGTTTTAGACCATCAAATTTGCCTAATTCAAAATCTCTCACCCATGTTCCAGCCCAAATCACTCAATCAGGCCCAAAGCCCACCGTCGGCCTAAGCCCACTGTCGGCCTAAACCCACCATTGGCCTAAACCCACCACCGTCCCAAGGCCCAAATCCGGCCCAAGGCCCAAATCCAATTTGACTCCAATCCATTCGGCCCAAATCCACACCGGCCCAAGTCCAACTTTGACCAAGTCTAACTTTGACCAATCCAACTTCTACCAGAGCTTTGACCAATCCAACTTCTACCAGAGCTTTGACCAATCCAACTTCTACATGAGCTTTGACCAATCCAACTTCTACCTGAGCTTTGACCAATCCAACTTCACCTGAATTTTGACCAATCCAACTTTGACCTAATTTTGACTTGGTCTAACTTTGACTCGGGCCGTTTTCCAACCCTAACCCAAATTCAATTCAAACCCAATTCATTCAGCCCAATTCAATCCAAACCCAATTCAATCCAATTCAAAATCAATCCCATTCAAACTCAAATTGTAGATTCCATCCAAACTCCAAAAATCCAAAAACATTCCTCATTATTCAGCTTTAATTCAAAAATCCTGAAAATCTCTTTACTCAAATTTTCAAACCATCTTTTTATTCAAGTTTCACCAAGTTTTCAAAAGAAACCATTTTATGGAATTTTAAAGGAAAAACTCTTCTCACATCATAGAAAACTCTTCTCAAACGCAGAAAGTTCTCTCACATATACAGAAAGTTTTCCTAAAAACATTTCTCAAAATCAGTGTTTCTTCATTGAGAATTCCGAACAACTTCAAAAGTTTTCCAATTCAGTTTTTTTTTAAAACTCTAATAAACCGTTTTTAGGGAGCAAGAAATGTCTAACCCCTTCAATCATTTCCTCCATGGTTAGAACATCGCTTGTCTCCCTTCCCAAAATAAAAATCCGAGGCGGGGCTCTGGGGTCATAACCTCCCTTGTCGCAGTCTGGATCTCTTTAGGCGGGGCATTAGGGTGACAAACCTCCCCTAACTGCAGCCTAGATTTTTACAAGGCAGGGTGCTAGGGAAGTAACGACCTTCCTAGTTGCAGTCGGGATTTTAGAATCGTCTAACTCCCTTCCGCTCGATTTCAAATGTTTTCGGTTTTACTTTTTTTAAAATTCGGGAGTTAGAGACGTTATTAGGGTTCGACCGAGAACATCTTATTCATGGTGTTTCTCTCTGAATCCTATTTTTTGACATAAATTCATTGCCCCATCTTTCGAGCCTCGGCACTTACCATTAATTTAGTGTCGTGTTCGAGGGGGTACATAGGGTAATCCCTCGGGATTATCCGCCCTTTTACAACAAAAAATGATTTTTCGGTTCCAAAAACTTTAAGAGAGACGATTTTGACAATCATTCCTCCAAACAATTCAGTCCAATCCGATCCAATCCAATTCCGATCCAGAATCAATTCAATTTCAATCCAACTCAATTCAAAAGCCTCTTCATTCCCAATTCAATTCAACTTCATTTCAATCCCAAATAATTCCAAACATAATAAATCTCAAACTCCTTGAAACTCCAAACTCTCCTGAACTCAAGCATCTCCAATTTATAAAAGTCTCAACAGCTCAACAGACTCGAACGTCTCAGCAGTTTAACAGACCCGACCGTCTCAGCAACTTAACAGACTCGACTGTCTCAGCAGCTCAACAGACTTGAACGTCTTAGTAGTTCAACAGACTCGACCGTCTCAACAGCTCAAGAGACTCGAATGTCTCTGCAGTTCAACAGATTCAGACATCTTAATAGACTCATCAAATTCAAATACCTCGAAAATCCTCAGCTCCTCAAAAAGCTGAACCTCTCGAAATTCGATAACCCTTTTCAAGCCTCGAACATCTCACAGACCCGAGTGTCTCACATACTTTTTACACCTCAAACTCCAAAATAAACCCGACAATTTGTCGAACCTCATAAATAACCACGAAACCTCTTTGACTCCTCAAAGACCCAAAAGGTCAAAACCCCAATCCCTTCAAAACCCCTAAAACTCCCAAATCCCCAAAGGCCCTGAACTACGTAAGGTCTGATCTCGACAGGGAGTTGAGCACGTAGGCAGCCCATCTAGGGTGCGACCCCATTCCAAACAAAAAACCCTTTTCTCCCTCTGAGGTGGCTCTCATGTCTCTCAAAACATTCAAACCTCCTTAGGTTCCCACAAACTTCAAACCACCAGACTCCAAGTCTTGTCTATTCACTCGACCTCAGACTCTTCCCAAATCTTCATTCTCTACTCATCTGAGTTCACCAACTCCTCCCCTTGGCGCTAGCTTGGCAGAAAAGCTCACCTCATCCATTCTCTTTTTCTCTTCCTGTCCTAATCCTATCCTTTGGCTTTAACTAAATCTCTCTAAAAAGGTTTTGAAAGAAGGCAATCCCGACAATTGGAGATCGAGGTTTCTCGGGCACCAATCCGAAGTCGTGGTCGTTGCCACTTCTGAGGGGTGTAACCCAGTGCGAACCCAACATAGAATCTCTACAAATGACCAGATTAGTCCTATCCATAGGGAACAACCTCAGAGTCAACTAACGGTTCTTAGAAACCCTCATCTTCCCTTCCTAGTTCCTTAGGTCAAACTAGGTGGCGACTCTAGTCAATTCCGCCTTATAGAGGCATAAGTCCGCGTGGAGCCCATTGAGAGCGGGTGTAGTGTTCACTATACTCCCCATATGCTTTCTGGGAAAGACGGACGATAAAGTAGGTATTTGAGGGATGCCAGAATAACGGGTTTTCACCCTCCACAGAATGGCATTTTAGGATCTAGGCTTTTCAGTCAAGAACCATATTTAGATAGACCCCCCCTCATACCGAAAAATCACCCTCCACACATAGGTTGGTACTAACTTCATCTGGTTTATTACTGCTTTCATATTTTTATTGTGATTGTGGGGTGCATGGGGTGGGTAGCTTAGGACATGCATTCCTCTGTGTCACCCGATTTACCCACGATGTCACGGGATCCCCAACCTGTCCACGGTGATTCCCCATGAGCTAGGGTCACTCTCTCAGTGAACAAACCCACGAGGCGGTACGGTCTCCGACCAACGCTTTGAGCTCATGATCCAAAAATATCCTCCATTATCCGAGTCAAAGCCAGCATATAGTGAACTCTGAGCCTTCAGTGTCCAGCAACCTGGTCCGGTGTCTAAGGCGGGTTTTATGGGTAGTCACCCCCTTGTATGCCGTCTGTCTGACCACCCTTTGTCTTACCCTGAAGATTGCATGGGCTCAGTTCTTCATGATTCCTCTGCACCACGGGTGTCTTTAAAGCCCAATGTCGCGCTACAAATTCATAGCGGATCCCGTATTTACGGATACCCATACATGACATAGCGTAGTCAGCGAATAATTTGGACTTTAGACACATTTCATCGTGCAGACGAGGGGAGACCCGTTCCCATGCAGTACTTCCCCAAGTTTCCCAAAAGTGAGTATGTTGTGATAATCCCCGACCGTGGCTCGTGTGTCTGTATCACTTCGGGTATCCTGACCTTTCGAACTTAAGCACTCCGGATTTTCTTGATGACATGCCCCACAAGGCATAACAGAGATAAATCCCGAGAGATGAACAGTGAAGGGACGATGGTTCCCCCGGTGGTATGGAAGCATTGATTGACCTGGAAGGTGATTATCCCAATCATTCACACTCAGCTCCACATAAAATCAGCCACGATTTTTACTTTGCGCTTACATCTATGTGTGATCACGTTGTAAATTAGCAAAAATCAGGAAATGAATCATGTCGAACACTCTAATGAAATATCTTCAAAGTCATCCTCGGATTTCAAAAAAATAATGATTTTCAAAATTGTTATTTCCAAAACAGATTTCAAAACGGTTTCAATCAAACTCTTCCAAAAATAAACTTTGTCAAACAGTTTGCAAACGGATTTCAAAAATCTACTGTTTATAAATGATTTTCAAACATCACTTCTCACAAATGCTATTTCAAAGACTATTTTCAAAAACAGATTTCAAAACTCTACTTGTTACAAAAGAATTTCAAACAACATTTTTCACGGATTTTATTTTAAAATAGTTTCAAAAACAGTTTTCAAAGTCGGTTTTCTTAAATGTATTTCAAAATAAATGATTTAGTCCCCATGTTGTGACCCGCTATTTTGAAGTTCAACCCACCTTCAAGAGCAGCGGTTATTACCATGGAGTGTACTAATCATTTCGTGTTTTCACAAAAGTGGTGGATTTTCACAAAGAATTTGTGCTCGATCATTCACCTTTCCTTTCTAAAAAAAAAAAGAAACACCCCTCATTTCCTTGTTGGAGCAAGTGGAGCACATGAAGATCAATAACAGCAGTTGAACCAAAAATCAGAGGAACACCAAACCCGTTTTGTTTGGTCACAATACTGCTCCGCCGCAAGAGCCCAAAGACGAGCGAGCAGCCAACCAGGAGTCCGAGCGTGAGCAGTCAGCCTGAACCCCGAAGACAGACCAGAAGAGTTCAGAAGAAGTTTAGCTCAAAACTCCCCCATTTAATGACTTTTAGATTTGATGTATAGGCTTTCCCCTAGCATTCTTTTCTCTCTTGTCAATTTCTGAATAGACTTTGTGTATAGGTTGTACATTCCCTTTGAATTTATTTAGATCAATGTGTATAGGGTTCCCCACTCCCTACTTCATTGCGAATGACTGAGTATCAAAATTCCTACTGAGAAAATCCATCACTTCGAAAACACGTGTTTTCAAAACTGTTTTTCTAAAAACTTGATTTTTTTAGCACATATGACTTGCTTCTTCCCATTTTTGGTCATTTTACATTCATCAATCATGCATGAATCACACCCATCTCAGAAAAATTGTATAATCACATGTTGCATTCCAACACACACACAAGCATTCATTCCATTTTTTCAAAGCATGCTAACATTCACATTTGTCACATTATTTTTTCTGTTATAATGACTGTGTCTGTAGGTGATTAACTGTGTTTGCCCACGAGTGAAAGCGTGACCCTCGAAGTGATAGCAAGAAATACCAAGGATTCAAGCATCTTCCCATTCGGCATTCCATGTACATAGAGACCAACAACCACAAAAAAGCCAATCCCCAAAAAAATCATATTCCAAAAAAAAAATCCAAAAAATGCATACATTCAAAAATCCAAAAAAACCATATATCAAAAAAAAATCCCAAAATGCAGTGACTGTCATGCCGTGGGACCACCAGGGAGTGGTCACTCCCTAAAGTCCCAAAACTCCAGAAGCCAATCATCAACCGAATATCTTTTTGACACAACCTCTCTCACATCACACCTAACAGCTTCTCTCACATAGACCATCTTCGGGGCTTACAATGACGGGATGATCTTCATAGACCATCAACTGGAAACGACTCAAGCAAGACTAGCCATAACCTTACCATCATGCATTGCGTCCAAAAAAAAACATTCAGTCAACCATCTTCATTCATCATTTTCAGCATTTCATGCATCCTATACATAGTAATTCCATATTACCACAATACATCGCATGGTAGATAATTGCATTTGCATACTCCCATATCGAAATGACATCTTCGGAAAATCTTAAGAGATCTATTGAACAGAGTGCTTGAACCACTGAACTCTCGACCCGTCAATGAACACAAGGGCCTAATCAAAATCAGCACCACAAACCAAGTGAGTAGTGTGTGAAGAGCAGTATTTTCTCTCGAATTTCAAATGAGGGTATTGGACCATCCACTGAGCGATGAGGGAAGATAGAGCGAGTCCATAGAGGTAAAACCATGAGTGACATGTGCATTCCTTCATCACATGGAGAGACACAATACATAGTGAGATCAATGTCGATATACAGGATACGAACTGTGATTCATGCAAAGATCTGAGAATAGTAAGAAAACAATCATTGACTAATGAGAATGACGAGGCACTTAGGAATCAAAATCTCCACAAAACCCAAAAAAGCTCTGACTGCCCTATACATAATCCCTTAGTGAGCCCGCTGAGCTTTTCACGATAAACCTTTTTCTGTGAACTCCACAACATGCCAACTCACATACACATATTTACTCACCCTTGCAATAGAGGATCTCGAAGGAGCCCGAGCCATGGTCTCTCCCCCACCATCTTCACAAAAACAACAAATGAAATGCTTGAAGAAATCAGTGAGTCAATGCAACTCCAAAGCCAAACACCAAAAAAGAACACCGAAAATGTTCAAGAAGATCGATGAGTCAATGCAACTCTAAAGCTGAAAGCCAAAATACAAAGCAGAGAACGCTTGAGAAAGTTGATGAGCCAAATGCAATTTCAAAAAACAAAATGAGAAGAAAGTTCAAATCAAACACCAGAAGAGGCAAGAAGGAGAAATCCAAATCAGAAGGACCAATGATGTCCCGTAGAAACCAATAAAAGGTTATCAAAACCCGTCCAATCATTCCACCCATGGCAAAGGTGAAACACGTCCTCTATTTCACAAAAGCTCCACAATTCCCAAATAAATCCCACAGTCCCGTGTGTGACATACATCATACCCCTCAGCCCCGTTACAACCCAATAAAGACCTCTGACTCATAAGTTAATGAGCGATAACTGAAAGTACCGGATCTGAAACATGAATCATAAGCTTCGTACTTGTTATCAACATGTCCCATCATACCAAAGAGGACCGCAAGCGAATGAGTGTGACCTAATTTCACAAGGTCTTTAGAGTGCGAGTGACTCTCCGATTAAACTACCAAATCATAATCAGCCTACCCCATTGCAGGTGAGAAATTTGTGAGGAACGGAAAGTTCATAACCTCGAAAAGAAATTCTCAGGAAAATACTGCTCTGAGCATCAAGAGTATCATCACGACATTAACACACACGGCCATACTCACGAGAGATTGACCCACATCCCTCCATGAGAGGAAAGTGATTCACGCATTCCAGTTCAACAATCACTCAAGATCGAACTAAAGATGTCTTATATTCGTAAACCTCATATTAATAGAGATAGGATCATACTCTCCCGCCAAAACCGCATATGCATCTTGCATCGTAACTAACATTTAATGTCTGTATGCATCATAAACCCATATTCCTCATCTGACTGGCAAGGACTTTGCCTAGTCTCGCCGAAAGTCGACTACAGTTGCAATTATTGAAGCACAACTCCCGATCAAAAGAAGTCAAACCTGGAGCCATCCCGAGGCCATATCGAAATCATACAAGAGCCCTTCGAGAGCCATGCAGAAACCACCCGGAGCCATCCAGTGTCATGCTTGAGCCTCGTCGACATCACTCCCAAAGCCAAGCTGGAGCCATGTAGGAGCCATCCTCAAATATTGAAACCATCTCCAGAGCTACACGGGAGCCATCCCAACAGTTCGAGAACAATACAAAAGCCACTTCAAATCCCTATCGGAGCCATTTTGTCACCAAGACCTTGCTCACAGAGTATCGAACTACGTATGGTCTGATCTCAATATGGAATTGAGTACGTAGGCAGCCCGTCCAGGGTGCGACCACATCAAAGGTGGAAACTTCCATTTTCCCCTCAGTGCCAACGAAGTGAACCAACCAAAGCGTCGTCATGCTCAATCGGCACAAGGTCATCCCGAAGCCATCTATGGAAATCATTGAACCATGATGGGAACTACCAATAAAGTCATGCAACTTAGTTTCGTCATTCACCCATCGAAAACCATTCACTCACTACAAAGTCCACAACAAATCCCGTCAAACAACAATAAATCCATCATCGGAGCCATCAAACCACCTTGAAAAAATCTCAAAGAAAATCAAAGCCCACCAAAGCCTACCAAATGCCACAAAATCACCAACCACGTCAAACCCACCAACCACCCCGAGACCATTGGTCATACTGGAGCCATCAGCGCATACTAGAGCCATCAACGCATGTTGGAGCCATCTCAGATCCTTGAAGCCATGTCAGAGCCACCGAAGCCACCCTGAAGTTTTGATGTTACTATAAAGCCATCTGCTCACACAAAAACCTACTTCCACAAACAGGGAGTTTAATTCAATTAATACATTGGTTAACAACCTCACATCACATATCATTCGCATATACCCACAAAATTTGCTCACTATCTGACGCATCTTTACACCCGCTAGGCAGCTATTACGCTACTAGTGCGGTCGCATTTCATTTTACACCGCTAGACAGCTATTGCGCTACTAGTGCGGTCGAATTTTTCGTTTTACACCTGCTAGACAGCTATTACGCTACTAGTACGGTCACCTTTCGTTTTACACCTGCTAGACAGCTATTACGCTACTAGTACGGTCGCCTTTCGTTTTACACCTGCTAGACAGCTATTGCGCTACTAGTACGGTCGTCTTTCGTTTTACACCTGCTAGATAGCTATTGCGCTACTAGTGCGGTCGAATTTTCGTTTTACACCTGCTAGACAGCTATTACGCTACTAGTACGGTCGCCTTTTTTACACCTGCTAGACAGCTATTGCGCTACTAGTACGGTCGCCTTTCGTTTTACACCTGCTAGACAGCTATTGCGCTACTAGTACGGTCGCCTTTCGTTTTACACCTGCTAGACAGCTATTGCGCTACTAGTACGGTCGCCTTTCGTTTTACACCTGCTAGACAGCTATTGCGCTACTAGTGTGGTCGAATTTTTCGTTTTACACCTGCTAGACAACTATTGCGCTACTAGTACGGTCGTCTTTTGTTTTACACCTGCTAGACAGCTATTACGCTACTAGTACGGTCGCCTTTCGTTTTACACCTGCTAGACAGCTATTGCGCTACTAGTACGGTCGCTTTCGTTTTACACCTGCTAGACAGCTATTGCGCTACTAGTACGGTCGTTTTCGTTTTACACCTGCTAGACAGCTATTACGCTACTAGTATGGTCGCCTTTCGTTTTACACCTGCTAGACAGCTATTGCGCTACTAGTACGGTCGCCTTTCGTTTTACACCTGCTAGACAGCTATTGCGCTACTAGTACGGTCGCCTTTCGTTTTACACCTGCTAGACAGCTATTGCGCTACTAGTGGTCGAATTTTTCGTTTTACACCTGCTAGACAGCTATTGCGCTACTAGTACGGTCGTTTTGTTTTACACCTGCTAGACAGCTATTACGCTACTAGTACGGTCGCCTTTCGTTTTACACCTGCTAGACAGCTATTGCGCTACTAGTACGGTCGTCTTTCGTTTTACACCTGCTAGACAGCTATTGCACTACTAGTACGGTCGCCTTTCGTTTTACACCTGCTAGACAGCTATTGCGCTACTAGTACGGTCGTCTTTCGTTTTACACCTGCTAGACAGCTATTGCGCTACTAGTACGGTCGCCTTTCGTTTTACACCTGCTAGGCAGCTATTGCGCTACTAGTACGGTCGCCTTTCGTTTTACACCTGCTAGACAGCTACTGCGCTACTAGTACGATCTCCTTTCGTTTTACACCTGCTAGACAGCTATTACGCTACTAGTACGGTACACAATCAAAAGTATTATAGGCTCGTCATAAGTCCTATAGCTAGATGTCAAGAGGTCAAGTTGAGGCACTCCTAAGTCCTCGTACTCTCAATCGCATTCTAGGCTCGTCATAAGCCCTAGGACTAGATGTCAAGAGGTCCAGTTGAGGCTCTCCTAAGTCCTCGTGCACCCCAAACCAATCCATTGTTAGCATTTTAGGCTTGTCATAAGTCCTAGGACTGGATGTCAAGAGGTCCAGTTGAGGCTCGTAATAAGTCCTCGTGCATTCAGCTATCATATCACTTCCTGTCACATTCATGCATTATCTTCCTCACGATCGCATCTCGTTGCACCACAAAGCCGTAGTGAGAATTTTTGGCGCCCTCTCAACCTTGATTCAATTCTGCAAGGGCTTGCAAAATTGAATCAAGGGGAGCCATCTGTAGACACCAAAAATTCTCACCCTATAAAGAAAAATCCAAAAGATAAAAAATAAATAAGAGAGTCATCATTTTTTTTTGTTCATGTGCATACCAGAAACTGTCATTTTATGGTAAAAATTTTAAAAACAATTTTCAAAGCATCTGTTTTCAAATCCGTCCCTTTTTGTTATTTACTTATTTCACCACTTTATTGTCAGTTTATTTTAGGCTAGTTAATTCTGTTTATTCGTTAATTTAGTTGCCTATTCGTTTATTTTGGTTCATGCTATTTTGATACTTGTTTACTTTATCTCATTTCATGTCATTGATATTTCTACTTGTATTTTCTTTATTACTCATTTTCATCATTTTATGTACATATTATCATTATTATTAGTGTTATCGGTACTTCATGTTCATGTTTTATTCCATGTTTAGCTCGCATTAGAGCTCATTTGTTATTTCCTGCATTGCTATATTGAATTGCTTTGTAGCTTAGCTGGTTAATTGTGGGTGTTGAATAGCTTGAAGGTCTAGCGTTCGAATCTAGAGTTGCTAGTTGGTTGAATTTTTTTTTAAAATGTCTCCTGCTCGTTCCATTCACACCAAAAAAAACGTTGGCTTACTCTTGGCTGTTGATGCACCTCGATTCATCCCGACTGTTGATTCATACTCACAATTCAAGCCCTAAAACCCTGTTCCTTTCCATATAAAAGAAAAATACAACAAACCGTAGCTCACACTCCATTTTCAACCCTGAAAACAAGGGAGCAGCCGCCACCAATACATTCCTTTCTATCCATTCTATCGATCATCCGCCACCTTCCTTCATTCTTTTCACACTGTTGTCGAATAATAAACGTGCCGGCCCTGCTCATTCTCTTCATTTTTACAAAACTCAATTGCTGAACGAGGGACAAATCTGCTTCCCCTCTGTTCATTCTCTTCACATGGTTGGTGACTAGAAGCATAGCTTCTCAGCGCATTTTCTTACGGTAATTTTGCCATCAAACTGGCAAAAGCAAGAACATACATGCTCAGCCCTTTCTTCATCTCTTCACCCACGTTTTTGTTTTGCAACCTACCTGCATACAAGAAGCATACAACTCCCTCTTCATTCTTTTACAAAAATTTGCAAGCCAAACTGGCAGTCAAGAGACGTGCCTGCTCTACCAACTTCTTCTCCATCACTGTGTACATCGATCATCCTCTTCCATTTCAAAAAAAAACAAAGAGGACCTTTCTTCATTCCTTTCGCACAGAATAAAGAACAACCATCACCCCCTCACTCCCTACCCAGCGACTACCCCTCTCCATGCTGCTGTAAAACCAAAAACAAAACTCACGGTATTTTGCTACCCGAACTGGCGACCAAGGAGGTATGTGCCCTGCGCCTGTTTCATTCCTTCACCGGCGGTAATTTTCGCAACCTAACTGGCGACCAAGGAGTCAAGCTCTGCTCCTGTTTCATTCCTTCACCGGCGCTGGCGAACCAGGGAAATACATGCTCCCGGCTTTGCAATCTTCTCACGGACGGTAATTTCGCATCCTACCTGGAAAACAAGGAACAATATACTTCCCTCTGTTCATTTCTCCTTCCCATCAATATTTTGCTATCTAAGCTGGCGAACGAAGGAACATCTGTCCCTGCTCTCTTCATTCTCTTTACACTAGCTGGTGAACAGAGAACACACATTCATCGCCTCTTTCTATCTCCTCACTTTGGCTAAAACAAAAACCGGCGAACAAGGAGCATCTGCTCCATGTTTCTTCATTATCTTCATTGTAATTTGTAACCCAGCTCCGTGCCTTTGTTCATCGTCTTCCTCACGACAATTTTACTCACTCAACTGAACAAACAAAGAACATACATGTACTTCCTTCATCTCACTCTCGGTAACTTGGCAATCTTCACTGGCGAAACAAGAACATACCGGCTCTGCCCTCTCTTCATCTCTCTCACGGCTCTGCCCTCTCTTCATCTCTCTCACGATAATTTTGTTCATCCAAACTGGCGCAAAGAGCATAAAATTCTTCAACTCTTTCGGTTCCTTCACTTGCGAGTGAGCTCTACACTTTCCCCACAAGATTTGCTCATGCTCACATCAGTTTCGGCTGGGGTTTATCATCTGGTAACTTTCTATTGTCACTGTCATCTCAAATATACTCCTTCGGTTACGCTTAGTATTCTTGTTGATGATTTCCTTGAGTGTTTTGAGGTCCATGATTACGATTGCAGGAACTCGAAGCTAAGATGGTCCCTAGCATTTTCCCTTTTATTTATATCTGATTTCTGTTTGTATTTTTTTCTGAACATAACCCGACGGTAATCATATTAGCGTATGGTCTCGACTTTCTCCAAAGATGGGTTCTCTCTTTCGCTTAATCTGTTACAAACCTGAATAAAACCGAGATAATGGCAAGTTTGAACAGGAAACAATCATCGTTTCTGTGAAGTTCTGGTTGAATTCACGGTAGAATGAAACGCGCTTACAGTGGATGTGTTCTGCCTCTTTACACTCTCTTTGTCCATTCGATTTCATCTGGCATTTAATCTGTTTTTTTATTGTGTTTTCATGGCCATATGCAGGTAAATTTTTTGTAATTTTGCAAAATCGTACATAATCCTAACCGAGAGAACTTTTTTGAAATTGCAGTGGTTTCGGTTCTTTTGCTCGATCGATACAACTCCATTATGGCTGAATTTTTTTATTTGATGTTTATCCTGAAATTTGTTGGGTTTTGAGGTGGCATGTCTGCACCTTAATCTGGCTCAACCCTTTTTTGTTCTCTCTGCATCTACCGTATGATTTAGGACATTCATGGCTTTTGATTCAGGGGTTAGGTGAAATGTAAAATCGTTTATCCCTTTGATTTAACCCACTTCATTACTGCCATTGAACCCGGTTGGTTTTAATTTCTCATGTAATTCTTGTCTATCGTGCTTGTTTTAATCCGTAGAACTTCGTACTTTGTTGGATCCCGTTGACAGATTAATTTGGGTTGCGTACTGTTTGAATTTGATTTCTTTGTGCTAACTGGAAATCGACAGACCATTCATCTATTTTTGACAATCATGTCCTTGCTTAAACTTTGTCCGGGTGTTTTGTTATATTTAGCTCAGTTTTGCTTGTTTAATTTTACAGTTCTGAACTCTTTGGGCTATCTACTGCATAATGACTTTAGTTAGTGTCTATATTTCTTCTTCGGGTCGATCTTGACCTCTCTACCCTGTATACCGTTGTATCTGATATTTTGTCTACATTCGTGATTGGACCGAGGTATATCTCTATTGCTCGGTATTGGACAGGGCTGCAGCGTGTTCAGATAATGGGGGTTTAATTCGATTTGGCAGGACTTTTCTCTCATAGTTGTTTGAGTGATAAACCGGGGGCCGGCCACCCCGTAGGTTGGTTTTCTATATTACTTAAAGTTCCTTTTGATCATGACCAACAACTTGTCTACATTCCTAGCATTGTTGTTTGTTGTTTGGTGTTTGCTCCTTGCACATAGATTCATTTTCGAAATCGATTCAAAAAGCATGATTCTAATCTAGTCTTCACTTGAAACCAACTCATTTAATTGCAAAGTCTTGCTTTGTTATGCTATTCTCGTTGTCTTAACATCATCTTCAATGTTTATAGCAGTTCTGTTTTGCCTCTGTTATGCTTTCGTCGCTTTTGCTCCATTGTATATGCTCCATTGTACACGTGTTATCTTGCTTCTATGCCCTTCTCGCAACCCTGCAATTGATTGATTCGTTAATCCTGACCTCTATCTAAGCCCTAGTTATTTACCCTATAGGACCTTTTTACTGACAGAAAAGTTTTGGATGTATTATCGCTCCACACCTAACGGGTCTCTCATTCGTTTCGTGGGGCATAATCTCCTATAACTTCAAAAATACCTTAACCACCATTATATGTATATAAGAACAAAAGCTTTAAAAACAAGCCCTTAAGGCTAGCTTAGGAGGGCTTAGGATGCGAAATCACCCCATGCCTAGCGGATCTCTCATTCGTTTTATGTGGGTGGAATCCTCCTTTGCCTTCAACACACCCATAATCAAGAGTTAATAAATCAAAATTGATCCATCTCACTTGTTAATATCTCACAAATCAGCCCAAACCTAAGGTTCAAACAAGGCCCAATTTTCAACCCAATCCAACCAAGGCCCAAGGCCCAAGGCCTAAATTAGGCACCAAAGTCCAAATCAAACCCAAGGCTCATTTCAGCCCAAAAACATTTCTTAGCCCATCCAAAAAAAAGCCCAACAATCAAAGGCCAAAATTAGGTAAACCTAAAACCACTTCAGCCCAAATTGAAAAGCTCACTTTGGCCCCAAAGTGAAAGGTCAATTCAGCCGAAACCTCAAACAAGGCCTAATCCGGCCCAAAACCTCAAATACAGTCCAATTCGGCCCAAAACCTTAAACAAGGCCCAATTTTCAACCCAATCCAAAACAAGGTCCAATTTTCAACCCAATTCAAAACAAGGCTCAATTCAGCCAAAAGGCCCAAACAAGACCCAATTTGACCTAAAAGCCCAAATAAGACACAATTCGGCCCAAAAACCCAATCTTTGATTTGGTTCAACTTTGACCTTGACTCAACTTTGACCAACTTGTACTTTGACCTTAACCCAACTTCGACCCGGTCCAACTTTGAATCCGAACTTTGACCCAACTTTGACTCGGTCCAACCTTAATCGACCCTACTTTGACCAACCCAACTTCGACTCGGTCCAACTTTGACCTGGCTTGTTTTTTAATCCCGGCCCAAATTCAATTCAAACCCGATTCAACCCAAACCCAATTCAAACCCGATTCAATTCAAACCTGATTCAGTTCCAAACCCGTTCAAATTCAATTCAATTCCAAACCACTCAAATTCAATTCAATTATAAATTCATCCAAATTCAATTCCAATTTCTTTCAAACTCAATTTCAATTCAACTCCAATTCACATCCAATTCAATTTCAATTCAACTCCAATTCAATTTCACTCCAATTTCAATTCAAAATCAATCCAAAAATCAATTCAATCTCATCTCAATTCCAATTTCAATCCAATTCCAATCCAACCCGATTCCAACTTCTACTCAATCCCAATTCTATTCAAAAATCCATTGTAAATTCCAATTCAATTTATTCATTCAAATTCATTTCCAATTCAATTCAAAAATTCTTTTGAATCCCTAATAATTCCAAACCTCATAAATTTCAAACTCCTCAAAGTCTCAATATCCCAAACTCCAAATATCTCATGGACTCAAATTATCCCTCAAAATCCAATTACCCCCGCACATTCGAATGTCTCACAAACCCGAGTATCTCACAGACTTTGTTATCCCAATGATTCGAATGTCTCACAGACCCGAGCGTCTCACAGATCCGAGCGTCTCACAGACTTCAACATCTCAAGGTTTCAGATGTCTCATAGACCCGAGCGTCTCACAGACTTCGATATCTCATTCCTTCCATCATCCGAATATTCTAAATGTCTCATAGACTCGAGCGTCTCACAGACTAGCATCCCAAACCCAAAAACTTCTCAAAACTCCAAACTCCTCTAAATCTCAAACCCCTCAAACCCTTAAAACTTCCAAAATCCTGAACTACGTAAGGTCTGATCTCAACATGGAGTTGAGTACGTAGGCAGCCCACACAGGGTGCGACCCCATTCCAAACAAAAAAAAACCTTTTTCCCACTCTAAGGTGGTACTCATACCTCTTCAAGCATTCAAGTCTCTCCTACCTCACTTTAAAACCTCATGCCTTTAGACTTTGGGTCTTCTTCATCCATTCAACTCTTAAACCTTTCCTCAATCTTTCACTCTACATTCAACCAACTCTTAACCTGTCAACCCTTTCACTTGGTGCTAGCTGGGCAGAAAAGCTTGCCTCATCCACTCTCTTTTCTCTCTTCCCGTCCTAATCATATCCTTGGCTTTGAAATGAATCTCTTCAAAAAGGTTTTGAAAGAAGGCAATCCCGATAATTGGAGACCGAGGTTTCCTCGGGCACCAATCCGAAGTCGTGGTCGTTGCCACTTCTAAGGGGTGTAACCCAGTGCGAACCCACAACAGAATCTCTAGTATGATCAGATAAGTCCTATCCATAGGCAACAAATTCAGAGTCAACCAACGGTTCTTAGAACTCTCCTTACCTTCCTTCCTAGTATCTTAGAGTCAACTAAGGTGGCGACTCTAGTCAATTTCCGCCCTTAGGGCATAAGTCCGCGTGGACCCATCGAGAGCGGGTGTAGTGCACACTTGCACTCCCCTTTATCTTTCTGGGAAAGACGGACCGATTTAGTAGTATTAAGGTGCCACAAATAACGGTTTTCACCCCCTCCAAGAATGGTCATATTTCTAGGATATTGACTTTTCAGTCAGACCATATTTGCATAGACCCCCCCCTCATACCGAAAAACACCCTCCACCCCGTGAACCGAACGAGGAAACATCACTCGTGAGCAGAACAGGTGGAACACCTGTGAACAGAATGGGGAACGGACACACTTCTGAACACAGAAGGACGTCCTATGCAGCGCACTACGAGATAGCTAAACCACCATCCACGGTTTCAATACTGAGAAAACTAGGTCCCAAAACATAAAATAAATAGTTAACAATGTGCACCAATGGCACCACAAAAGCATATAGATAGCTTGGAAACAGAAGGGGAATCCAACCCCCAAACGGATCAAAACGGAGTTCAAACGAGCAAGATAAGGAGAACAGTCCATGTCCGAACTTATGTCTGAATGTCAAGTTCAACGCAAGTCGAGACACAAAAGCCAAAACCAGACGGATGTCCGAACATGTGTCTGAACGTCACAGTTCGGACACAAGTCGAACTTAAAACAAAGGCAGAAGCAGATGGTGTCCGAACATCAAAGCTCGGACGATGTTCGGACGCTTTCGAAAACTAGATACGCGTAAAGTCCGAACATGTGTCCAAACGTCAAAGTTCGGACACAAGTCGAAGCAAAATCAGAGAAGGCAGAAGGGTGTGTCCGAACTTCTGTCCGGACTTACAAGTTCGGACACCATTCGAACTTGTAAGCCGATCTGTCCTCGACCCCGCCCAAACATCAAAGCTCAGACGGAAGTTCAGACACGTTCAAAACTCAGAAAAACAGAACACAAACAGGGTTTGTCCGAACTTCAATGTTCGGACAGACATTCGGACAAGTCGTAAAATGCAGTTTTCAGAGTTTCAAAACACACGAACAGAGGCTTTGCAAAACATCAAATTGCCACCAGAAACACAGGATTTACAGAAACACAACCATGGGGTTAGCCAGTTGAAACCACACTAACCAGATAGAATCCAACCACACACGCAGAAATAATTTAACCCGTTTAAACCTTAGATTAATCTCCCCATGGCTGAACACACTAGCCGAATCCGAAAGCCACCTACCTCGATTAGCAGCAGACGAAATCTCAATCTGAACAGTAGAGTCCAGCCAACGAAGATACCGAAACGTACACCGAACACACATATCCCAATTCTCTGAACAGCATACAAATGCAGGACAATTCCCATTCAAAAACAAAGAAGTCTCACAATCCAGAACTGCCACAACAACGGATTCTCATCCTTACCTGGATTCAACCACGAAATCGCAGGAGAACACCAACCGAAGAAGAATTCGACAAGGGTACAGACAATTACTGATTCCTAATCAGATTGTAGAGACGGATTAGGACAAGGGAAATTCCCAAATTTCATAATCGAAGAAGAAGAAACCGACGTAGTTACCTTAATCTGAACCAGAATTCGCAACGGAGAAGATCCACCGCCGAGTAATCACTTTGCAAAATCCAAAGGCAGCAAAGACAGTAGAACGAGAAGATGATGAAGAACGTTGAGAGGAACTTGAGAGAGGAGCGTACTGACAATATTCAAAACTGAAGGGGTGAGGGGAATCGTGAGAGTCGTGAGAACGTGACTGGAAAAAGGAATTAACTAATAAGAGGATTAATATTGGGAAAATTCACAATATACCCCTGTTTTCTTTCGTAATTCACAATATACCCCTTTTTTGAAACTTTGTCACAAGATACCCCTTTTTTCTTTGTTAATTCACAAAATACCCCTTTTTAAAAACGGCGTCAAATATTCCGTTAACCTCCCCTGGAAAATGACTATTTTGCCCCTGACCCGTATTTCTTTTTTTTTGAAAAATTCGCAGTTTTTTTGGCTACTTTTTTTTTGAAAAATTTTAAATTTTATAATATACCCCTATTTAAGTTTGTTGTTCACGAAATACCCCTGATTATGTTTTGAAGTTCACAAGATACCCTTGTTTATGTTTTGTAGTTCACGAAATACCCTGGCCAGGACAAATGTTGTTTGCATTCCAGTTCTCTGAGGTTTTTTGTCTCTCGAAATGTCTCACCAATAGCTGAGTACGAATCCCTGTCATTCACAATTAGACAGAATTATAATATATGACCAGAGACAAACTAGTATAGCATGGATTATTTACATAGTTAGGTAAATACCTTTAAGTAAAGAGTAGATTGATTTAGTCATGTGGACAAACAATAATGTCACAGGCATTGGGTTTAAAAAGGCTAACTCTTGGTCGAACTCAGTAGCGGACGAGAACTTTTGTTTGGGGGGGGGCAAAAAAAAAATTGACACTATTGTTCTTTAAAACATTATGTTATTTTGTATTTTTCAAAAATTTATGAGAGCATTTTGTAAATTTTCAAAAGTTTCGTGGGGGGGGAGGGGGTGGGGGCTTCCCCCCTTTGTGTCTGCCCCTGGTCAAACTGTGTTGTGCCAAGCACTCTAATGGGATATCGCTCAGATTTTTGAATGCACAAAAATCCATCTCCCTAATGGCCACCCCCCCCCCCCCCCGAAACTTTTGAAAATTTGCAAAATGCTCTTATAGTTTTTAAAAAATACAAAATAACATAATGTTTTAAAGAACAATAGTGTCAAAAAAAATTTTTTGCCCCCCCTAAACAAAAGTGCTGGCCCGCTACTGAGTTTGACCAAGAGGTAACCATTTTAAACCCAATGCCTGTGACATTATTGTTTGTCCACATGATTAAATCAATCTACTCTTTACTTGAAGGTATTTACCTAACTATGTAAATAATCCATGCTATACATGTTTGTCTTTGGTCATATATTATAATTGTGTCTAATTGTGAATTACAGGGATTCGTACTCAGCTATTGGTGAGACATTCCGAGAGAAGAAACCTTAGAGAACTGGAATGCAAACAACATTTGTCCTGGGATTATGAAGATGTTGAAGACACTTGAAAACAAGAGAAAACTAGGAGATGCTTTACCAGGGCATCAGGGTGATAAGGGTATTTCATGAACTACAAAACATAAACAGGGTATCTTGTGAACTTCAAAACATAAACAGGGGTATTTCGTGAACAACAAACTTAAATAGGGGTATATTATAAAATTTAAAATTTTTCAAAAAAAAGTAGCCAAAAAAACTGCAAATTTTTTTTTATAAAAGGGAAAATTCACGAGATACCCCTGTTTTCTTTCGTAATTCACAATATACCCCTTTGATTTTAGTAATTTAACTTTAAACATACTTAAATGTTGTCCAAAATTGATGAAACTTTACATGGACGATGCTATTGTTATATTTTGGTCCAATATCAAATTTGAAGTTTTTTAAGCTCACATGTGACCTGTGGGACCTAATAAACAGTCACATTTCATTGGGTCCCATAGGTCACATGTGAGTTTAAAAAGATTCAAATTTGATATTGGACCAAAATATAACACTTAGCATCGTTCATGTAAAGTTCATCAATTTTGGACAACATTTAAGCATGTTTAAAGTTGAATTACTAAAATCATAGGGGTATATTGTGAATTACGAAAGAAAACAGGGGTATCTCGTGAATTTTCCCAAAAAAAAAAAGAAAAAACGGGTCAGGGGCAAAATAGTCATTTTCCAGGGGAGGTTAACGGAATATTTGACGCCGTTTTTAAAAAGGGGTATTTTGTGAATTAACAAAGAAAACAGGGGTATCTTGTGACAAAGTTTCAAAAAAGGGGTATATTGTGAATTACGAATGAAACCAGGGGTATATTGTGAATTTTCCCTTAATAATTTAGGAAAACTAATTCTCACCAGAAAATAGAACGGAAGGGGAGAAAGGCTTCCTCGTCCTTGCCTTTAGTCAAAAGGACTCCCATGTCCTGAATCCAAAATTAATTAATACAGGTCACTTGTAACGAAATAAAATGCAAAAATTCTAAAACCTAACTTTGGGTTATAACACGCTGGGTACGACGGACGGAACAGAGGGAAAAACCGTCGGGAAGAATGAAAAAACAGGGACGAAGTACAGCTTGTGAAGGCGCGTAGAAAGGGACCAACGGTTACTTTTTTTGTGGTGCTTAACTCTCATTCTTCAGTTCCTTACACGTAATCTATTAAGCTCTCATAAGTTCATAGTGCCGGAAAGAATCCTTTTGTTATGTTTCTTCATTTATCATCTAATCTATTACAATTGAGCTCATAAGGTTTATCATCACATCAAAACTAAGATATAGTTACGTATATAACTTACATTTATATATTACGATCGATCATGTGTAATTTGCACATTCATATAAATTCATCTTACATTATCTTACCTTAAAGCTATCTTCTATTGAACTTATTTTAAATTATCATCTCAATTTTTTTCAAAAATAAGTAAAAAAAAATTAAATCATCATTTTATATAGTTCATCTCACACTCAAATAAACGTTTCCCTCTTTAACGAATCCAAACATACATTTGCGGAGCGTCTCGGCTACAGTGGATCTGCACGGTTCGGTTTTTTTTTCTTTGGGTAATTTCATGATATACCCTCGAGGTTTGAGCTAATTGTACGAGATACCCCCGAGGTTTTATTTTCATTACGAGATACCCCCAAGGTTTTATTTTTTTTACGATATACCCCTGAGATTTCATTTTCATTACGATATACCCCTTAGGTTTCAAATTTATTACGAGATGTCCCTCGTTCAGATTCAAATATATTATATTTTTCATAGTCTCATTTTACCCTCGCACCGGCCCGCAACATGGATTTATGGTCAAATTTTTTTAAAATTTAAAGGGTAAATTACTCGGAACCCCCTTAGGATTGGTAATAATACAGTTGACCCCCTTGTGGTTATCATAATTATTTGTAACCACCTCGAGGTTATAGTATCTTTGACTATGAGCCCCTGAACTATAATTCCATTATTAAAACGTTAACCATGTGGTGACCCATCAACTTAATGACATTATTAATGACATGCTTGACCAAAAACACTGCTTAATCAGCATTCTTATTATCCGAAAAACGTCAACCCTACCTTGAAAATGCATCTGAATTGGGATGAAGGAGAGTTAAATGATGTTGATTAAGCAGTTTTATTGTCCAGGCTGACATTAATAATGTGATTAAGCTTATGGGTCAGCATGTAGTTAATGTTTTGATAACAAAGTTATAGTCCGGGGGCTCATGGTCAGAGATACCGTAACCTCAAGGTGGTTACCAATAATTATGATAAATACAAGGGGGTTAACTGTATTATGCCCATTTCTTAAGGGGGTTCCGAGTAATTTACTCAAATTTAAAATATGAACAAAATGCACAGAAAAAATTAAAGATCAATTAAAATTTTAATTCAATTTAAAAAACATAAATAAAAGTATAAAAATAAATTAAAAAATAGAATTGTAAAAAGTTTAAAATAAATAGAAATGACCAAACAACAAAAAAAATAATCTATTTAAAAAAAATTATATTGTTACATAATTTAAAAACTATTATAGCAATTATATTTAAAGAACAAAAGAATGTTTTTATACTTTATTTTTCTAATTTAAAATAATGATTTTTTGTATGTACTATATGAAATTGTTGCTTTTAACATTCTTCATATTATTGTTATACTTTTTACAATTTTAATACATATCTCGGTAACTCCTTAACAAGTTATGTTTATTTTTCAAAATAATTTAATTTTTATTTTTTACTCATTTCTATCCATTAATTTTTTTTTGTTTTTTGTTTATTTATGTAACACCCCAACCGCTAATCCTATGCTTACCGTCTAATCGTCCTATTAATCCTACGAGTTCGCAGCGGAATTATTACGTACTTACTACGGCGGGTGAAACAATGCCGCTAACCGCCCATACGGCTAGCTAGGCTACTAATACTTACAGTCACGGTCTGATGAACATAATGTACCGAGCTACTAATTTACTTACCAAAATAACATAGGTCAAATACTTACCTCCTGGATCACCGAGTATTTAAAGTATGTTCGAATACAACCTTTCAAGCTTACCAAAAGAATGAGTTTCTAAAGCTACTCATCTATACCAATGCTCCTTTTCCCAATATCCAAAAAGGTGTACCCCATGGTACACCGGCTAATCAAAAGCTATAGCCCTGTACTACTTAGTACACCCATCGTAATTCATTGTTTACAACAAAAGAAGATAAAAGTAACTATGCCCTCCGCATCTTCATCAATCTCGAGTACCTGCGTGTAGTAAAAATGGTGCCCCAAGGGGCTCAGCAAAAGCTGCATATGGACTCCGCATATACCGCGTGCTAGCTAGGGCACGCCGACTATTTGACGTCCACTAAACATGCCATTCATTATTCATACATACATGCTTTTCATACATCGTACATGCTCATACAATCATTACACACATCAAGGCAACATTAGTAGTCACAACTTACTTACCTTCACAAGGTTAGCCAAATTATGCATCCGGGTTAATCGGAATGCTTTACTCTTTTACTCATTACTTACTTTTCTTACTTACAATTACTTACTTTCAATTACTTTACTTACTCATTCTTACTTACTTACTTATACTCAAGTCAAGTCGTCGGGACCTCCGGCCTTGGGGACTACACCGTCCCACATCCGGGATTTACTTGACTCACTAATCCGGGATGCTACCCACTTAAGGGATTTGGGCCGCGGACCAGTTTAAGAGTCAGGAATTGGGGCCAACCTCTCGTGACTCCGCATCCTCACGCGTGGCCGAAACTATATCGGACTTCTACTCATTCCAATTTAATTACCATTTTAAGTTAGGATGGTTAGCTTGTTAGGAATAAGTTAGAAGTCCAAACACAATAAATAGCGGTCACGGTACAGTACAACATACATACACACATTCATATCATCCATACATTTCATGAAGTATACAAACTGAGAATTTAAGAAAGTATACAACATCATACAACACTACATATTCACAAGTATGCATCTTAACTCCGATTCGTGCATTTATCTTATTTGGTGATCAATTAGCACACAACACACAAATCAGAGTAACCAAGATAGCACCCGGGGCATGAGGAATCCATACCGTTCACCGTTGTACGTGTTTCCGAACGTCCTCCGGTGTCACAAATCAAGTCCTATGATACATAACATACACAATCATCAGCTAAGATTAACCAACCTTACTTTTCTTAAGTTTTCCCGGTTCATACTTATTAATTCGAGGTTATACAAGTTCATACGTTTTACTTACTTATTAATTCTTACTTGTATAATTTCATTTTCATTATTTACTTACTTCACATTCTTATCCTAGCTTGTTTATACTCCTAATGACTCTTATTTATGATTACTTAAGTCTTAAGTAACTTATGTAACCATATCCAAACAATACCTTACGTTACAGCCATTAAAAATTCTCTCGGGTGATATTTATATTGGTCCGGGACTTGTCCAGCTCCCAAGTCCCGGACCACAATAGTTGAATTCGTATTTGATTTTTAAAGTGGTCCGGGTCCTTGCTCCTGGGTTAAGTCCCGGACCCATAGGGTATTTCAATCTCGGTTAGTTTTTGTAAGTGGTCCGGGTCCTTACTCCAGAGGTAAGTCCCGGACCAGAAGTATTGAAAAACTCACGGTTATTTTTGCATGGTTGGTCCGGGCCTTAATGTAGGACCTAGGTCCCGGACCAACAATGGTCTGTTACGACAGAATATTTCCATGCTCTGTTTCATTATCTCTTCCTTTAATCACTTCCCTATGGTTTCTAATATTAATATTACATGTTTAACTACTTATCCAAGTATCTAGCTCACCTAGATTCATCACCAAAATCAATTCTCTCAACCTACTGCTATCTCACCATTTCACTATTTCATTCTTCTTTCTTTCTGTTGCAGTTCAACGTGCTGCTGCTGTTTTTATTCATTCTCATTCTCTTCTACAATGCTACAGCTCTAAGTGATAGTTTTTCTCTAAATTTTGACATGGTATCCCCTAAAAACTTAAGGTTTCACCACACACGTTTGTTCACTCATCAAAGAACACAACCTGTTCAACTATACACATATGCAGACGACGTTTATGCATATATATATGCGCATCAGTTCACATTATACAGCAGCAGTTTACTTATTTTGTTTTGACAGATTTCAACTTATCTACACAACTAATGTTAACACTACCATTATGCTCATCTATGTTTACACGGTTACAGTGGTTTTCTTCATTTGTTAAACAATATCATATACATACACACTTGCTCACGGCTGAACAGAGGTAAGTTTTTACCTTGTTTTGCTTCTGTTTTGTTTTCTTTCCTTTCCTTCTTTGCTTCTGCCTTCCTTTGTTTCTCCACCGGTTACTTCACAAGTCTAATATCATAACCCACAATTTCAATACCAAAACTAACCTAACATTATTTACGGTTGAATATAAGGTTTAGGTTTAGAATTTCCTTTACCTCTCAAGAGTGCAACAAAGCTTGGAGTGGTTCAAGTATAAAGTTCCAACTCCACCAATGAGTCCAAATCGGCTGGAACAGAAGGGAGTAAACAAGGGTTTCATCTCAGATTTTGTTTTGCCTTTGAGGCTAGAAAAAGATGAAGTTTTTGAGAATATTTTTACCTTACAAGAACAAGGAGAAGGAGGGCCTCCTAGTGGTAGTCTTGAAGCTCCAAATGGGGTATACCCACCGAAATGAAAGTGCTCTTTTCTGGATTTTGAAAAGAGGGAATTGTTGCTCTTTATGAGGAGATTACAATGGTGTAATTTTTATGATTTTTGGAAGAGTTTTGAAGAAGTTACAAGGGAGAGAAGGTGAGGTTTTGTGCTGTTTTCTTATTTCTCCATGGTTGTCGCTGGTTTGGAGAAGAAGAAAGAAAGTTTCAGAGAATGAGGGAGTGGGCTACGTGAGTGCTGTGAGGAAATGAGTGAATTGGAGAGAGAGAGTGTAAGGTAAGTATGTTACTTTATTTTATTGCTTTTGTCTTTTTGCAAATGAGAAAGGAATTAATATTGTGAGAGGGGGGCAATAATCGGATAGCTTACAGAACCCATGTGGGTTTTGAAAACTCATTTTACATTATTGGACACATAAGTTTGTGTTATTTATTTTCTACCCCACAAGTTCCCGTTTTTGACAGTTTTTACTAATCGGTACCCGTTTTTCGGAATTTTCTCGTTTAATTAATTTTATTAGTTCTAGACCTTCATTAATACTTGTTAATGACTATTCAATTACTTATAATTATTACGGGTCCATTTAACCCGGTTGAAATCGCGTTTTCTCGGTTTCCTCGAAAAGCGCGTTTTAGGATTCGTTTGTATTTTTAATCCATTTTAAGGATTCGTTTTCTTCGGGATTTATTCCCTTATAATTATTTAGACTTAATTAAGCTTCTAAAATATTTATTAGCCTAATTAATCACTATTTTTAATTACGGGGTATTTCAATCTACCCCCCTTAAGAAACTTTGCCCTCAAAGTTGCTCAAGGCTAAAGGTTTAAGTAATTCTACTCATTAGGCAAACCACTTGCTCTAATGTGTCTTACTACACCTATGAGGTGTTTACTTTTTCCACGTTGCAAGCATACACTCTTCAAGCATCATACACCATCCATCATTTCCCATTCATACCATCACACAACAATACAACAAAGCAATTCACAATACGCATTACACAACATCACACATCGTACATACGCATCCATACACACACATTACACATACATACCGAATTCACTTGCACTACATGTGCCATACAAAATGCCGAAGCAATGCTAAAGCAAAAAGGCTCTACCCCCCTTAAAAAGGGGTACGCCCCGTACCCGTATACTAAATACTAGACTAACTAGTCTATAAATAACTGAGGGTACTTAGCCTTCATGGCATCTTCCAACTCCCATGTCGCTTCCCGACATCATGGTTAGACCATAGGACCTTCACCATTCGTATAGACTTATGGCGAGTGTCTCTGGTCTTCCTATCCAAAATTCTCACAGGGGTCTCAACATACCTCATGGTCGGCTCAATAGATAAGTGCTCGGGCTCTAGAACATGAGAAGGATCAGCAATGTACTTCTTGAGTTGTGACACATGAAATACATCATGGACACGTCCCAAGTCCTCAGGTAATGCTAACCTGTAGGCTACAGCTCCAACTCTCTCGGTGATAGCATACGGCCCTACAAACTTTGGGCTCAACTTGCCCTTCTGGCCAAAACGGAAGACACCCTTCATAGGTGAAACGCGCAAGAACACTTGGTCGCCCACGGCGAACTCAAGGTCGCGCCGTCTCACATCCGCATAGGATTTCTGTCTATCTTGGGCTGCCTTCATATTCGCTCTAATCTGCTGAACTTCAGCTTGCACTTGCTCAAGATACTCCGGTCCTATGATGACCGCTTCACTCGACTCATCCCAACACAAAGGTGTACGGCAAGGTCTACCGTATAGAGCTTGGAACGGCGACATCTTAATCGAAGCATGATAGCTATTATTATAAGAAAACTCGATAAGATGAAGCTTATCTAACCAACTCCCCTGAAAGTCCAAGGCATGCCCTAAGCATGTCCTCTGTCTGGATGGTCCTCTCTGTCTGACCGTCGGTCTGAGGATGGAAGGCGGTACTCAGCTTCAATTCTGTACCCAATGCTTCCCGTGTAGCTCTCCAGTATCTCGAAAGAAATCTGGTGTCGCGATCAGATACTATAGTCTTAGGGACTCCATGATGTCTGATAATCTCCCTGTCGAATAGCTCAGCTAGCTTCACTACCTTCCAGGTGTCCTTCATCGGTATGAATCTGGCAACCTTGGTAAGGCGGTCGACTACAACCCAGATCATGTTGAGTCCTCCCCTGGCAGGTGGGAGTCCTACAACAAAATCCATGGAGATATCATAAAATTTCCACTCCGGAACTGGCATCGATTGTACCATTCCGCCCGGTCTACGATGTTCAAACTTTACTTTCTGGCATGTCAAGCATCTCAATACAAACTCTGTCACATCTGACTTCATCCCAGACCACCAGAAGTATCTCTTCATGTCTTTGTACATTTTGGAGGCTCCTGGATGGACTGATAATGTGGAACTGTGTGACTCTCGCAGGATGCGATCCTTTAGCTCAGCATTGCTTCGGGGAACGCATAACCTGCCATTCAACCGAATCAGACCATCTTCATGTAACTGAAAATCATATTTCTTCTTCTCAAATGTACCATCTGTGATCTTCTGTCTGATTTCGGTCATGTAAGGGTCGCTCAACTGAGCGTCTCGCACCTCGTCAACCAAGCTAGAAGAAGCGAGTAGCGAATGGAGCGAGTGTGCTCGACGACTCAGGGCGTCGGCTACAACATTTGCCTTCCCTTCCTTATACTGTAAGTCGATGTCGTAGTCTGAAAGAAATTCCATCCATCTTCTCTGTCTCAAGTTGAGTTCTTTCTGGGTGAATACATACTGTAAGCTCTTATGATCGGAGTAGATGGTGATGCTTACCCCATAGAGATAGTGTCGCCATATCTTCAAGGCGAAGACAATGGCTCCTAACTCTAAGTCGTGAGTCGGGTAATTCTCCTCATGCTTTTTCAGCTGGCGGGAGGCATAAGCTACAACCTTGCCATGCTGCATGAGCACGCATCCCATTCCCTTGCCTGATGCATCACAATATACCTCAAATCCCTCTGTGCCCTCTGGAAGAGTAAGGATGGGCGCTGAGGTCAATGAGTCCTTTAGCTTCGTAAATGATAACTCGCAGTCGTCTGTCCACACAAACGGTGCATCTTTCTTCATCAGTGTAGTCATGGGCTTAGCAACTTTTGAGAAGTCCTTTACAAATCTCCGGTAGTAACCGGCTAGGCCAAGAAAGCTCCTAATGTCGGTAACAGTCTTGGGCCTAGGCCATGATCGTACAGCTTCAATCTTAGAAGGGTCAACTGAAATACCTGCGCTCGAGATGACATGACCAAGGAATGATACCTGATCTAGCCAGAACTCGCACTTGGAGAACTTCGCATACAGCTGGTTCTCGCGCAGTGTCTCAAGTACTTTCCTCAAATGAAATTCATGCTCTTCTGCTGATTTTGAGTACACAAGGATGTCATCAATAAATACCACAACTGAAGTATCCAACTGCTCACTGAATAGTCGATTCATGAGGTCCATGAATTTAGCTGGCGCATTTGACAAACCGAATGGCATGACTGTGAACTCATAGTGGCCATATCTGGTACGGAATGCCGTTTTCTCTATATCCTGCTCTCTGATAGCAATCTGATGATACCCAGAACGAAGGTCGATTTTGGAGAAGACTGAGGCTCCTTTCAGCTGATCAAATAGGTCGTCGATGCGTGGCAATGGGTATTTATTCTTAACTGTGGCCGCATTCAACTCGCGGTAGTCATACAAAGGCGGAGGCTACCGTCCTTCTTCTTCACAAGAGGACCGGTGCTCCCCAGGGTGATACGCTCGGGCGTATAAACCCTTTGTCAAGTAACTCACGCAACTGCTCTTTCAGCTCTGTCATTTCAGCAGGTGCCATGCGGTACGGTGCCCTAGCAATGGGACCGGTACCTGGCAAAGATCAATCTCAAACTCTACTGGTCTATGAGGTGGCATGCCGGGTAACTCCTTAGGAAACACATCAGGATACTCAGATACAACCGGTACATCATCACTGAACTCTGGATCTCGCTCCAGGTCTTGTACATAACACAAATATACTTCCTTACCCTTCCTGAGTTCCCGGTACATGGCCATGGCGGATATGACTGTGGTCGAAGGCTCTCTAGGTCTCTGGCGGTAAGATACTGTAACCCCAGAAGGACTCTTGAGCAGCAAACGGTGCTCGGCGCAGAGGATTCTACCCTTGTGCCGCTCCAACCAATTCATTCCGATGATCAAGTCGAATCCCAACCCATTGAACTCGATGAAGGAGATGGGAAACACTTCATTTTGATTTGGATTGTGGCTGATTTGTAATACTTGGTGCACTGTACTCGCTCCTTCGATGGGAGAGTAACCAGGAAATTAGGTAGCTCATCCGCATCTAGCTTCAACCTCTTCACAAAAGATGGTGATACAAAGGTGTGAGAGGCGCCGGAGTCGAATAACACATTGGCTTCAATGCCATTCACTTGGAAGGTTCCCGTCAAGATGGTGCCGCTTTTACCAGCTTGTGCTTCGGTGAGGATGCTCAGGATACCTTCGGTACCGAGTTCACAACCTATTGAATTCACAAGTGGTTAAGTAATGATGGTGGACACAAGTGGAATTTAAATCAACACTGCTCTTTATTGATAAACCAACCATCATACATTCCATGTCTCTAATACACGTTACTAGTACATTACAGGATATTATGAATTTAATACTTCCTAAAGGTAAGGTTCAGGCGTCCTGGTTTCATGTGTGTGGCATTGATTATTGCCGGTGGTGCCGTATTCAGCTTGATCTTGTTGATACCGTGATACAGCATCCTAGAGTTTCCACCCATGATTAGGACATCTCCTGATCTCAATACCAATTTCTGTGCGAGGTCCACACGCTTCTGCTCGCTATACAAAATATGGCGTCATCACCAATGGACCAAGACACTACGGGCACTCCTTGTTCAAGAGATTCCGTGTCTCGTCCTTGTCTTGGTGTAACCCAAGTCTTCCTTCTTTCTCATAAAAGTTGACAATACAAAGGTCCGCTTCAAGTGCGGGGATCGGATCATACTCACATTGTTGTGCAATTTCTACTGCTTGTGTGACAAGTGTCTGGAATTCTGGAGGTATTGTCGGTGGCGTCGTCCGTCATGTGTTCGTGTCTCTGGTATGTCTTGGTATAAGGATTCCAATCCTTTCCCAAGCACATCATCTTCAGCTTCATCTTCGCTCCACCGGGGAATTCGGGTGTTAAAATCCTCCTTGACCCGCTCCTAGCTCATTGCATCGTCGTATGATTGAAATCTGTGCTTCAGGTGTCAGGTATCCCTTTAAATAAATCATACCTGGTCGGATGACCTGACACTGCTCGCTGGTGTAGTAGTGGTTGGTGATGTCGGTTTCCTCATGATTCAGGGTTACCGGTATCGGATAACAGATACTAAAACTTCCTATGGTTACAAATTCATTTACGGTGAGTACTAGTTTCAACTACTTAATTTCATGCTCATTACATACTTCATTTCATTCAATCATGCATTCATCCAGATAGTTACTCTACTACTTATTCATACTACTTCAAGGATTAAAGGTTCAGATAATTACCTAGGCCGGACTTAGAACCGGACCCATCACGGTCATGACATGAAGGACAGGCTGCCTCTGAGGTGCACCCCTCTGAGGTCCCCGGGATCCCGGTCCCTGTGGTGCCTGCTGGGCCGGTGCATCGCCAGATGCAACCTCCTTGCCTTCCCTCTGCTTGAGTTTTGGAAGTTCCCCTTTGGCTTCCCATTCTCTGGGCACTTATTAGCTGTGTGTCCCAGCTTCTGGCAATTGTAGCATTTGATGTCTCTCCCAAAGCAGTCCTTACCAGGATGGTCCTGGTTGCACTTCCTGCACACATGTGCGGCCATCGGAGAAGGTTTTGGTGAATCCGGAGCCAGAACCTAAGGTTTAGAGGGTTAGCACAGTGTGCGTGGATATACTAGATATGATACTTATATGAATACAATAGATTAGAAGTTTACCCTTAGGTGGGTGTGATCTCAGTGGCTTCGCAGCCACCGGTGCAGATGAGCCTAGCTGAAGAAGCTCAACCGGGCTGCCCTTCTCAGCATGGGCACTGCTCTCACTGGGGAATTTCTTCTGGGATTGCTGAAAGAAATTGCCCTTCTTCTTTTTCCAGTTCTTACCCTGGTTCTGCTCCTCAGAACTGGTGTTCTTGTTGTTAGCCTTGCGCTTCAACGCGGTCTCTTCATCCCTTAGCTGGCAAGTGATCTCAACGCGAGAAGCCGCGTGATAACACTCCTGAAATTTCAGGTATTAGCCGGGATTCTTATTTAAGAGATAGATAAGGAAAATTCAAGGAATTCAAGGAATTTAAGGAATTGAAATGATACTAAGGGTCAAACTGATGTTTACCTGAAGGAGGTAAACGTGTATAGCCCATACCGTACCTAAGGCGATGGCTCAGACCGCCATAGAAGCGATCGACCAACACCTGGCCGGTGTACCCAAGGTCGGGTAGAAGACGGAGGATAGAAGTGAAAGTCCTGTAGTACTCATCGACAGACATCTTCTGTCATCCTCAGAGCGTCAAGTTCAAGTCTCTTCTTTGTTTTGACATGCTCTGGGTAGTATTTGGATCGGAGGATAGAGGCAAAGGACTCCCAATCAAGGTGGGGTCGTCAACATACTCGTGTTTGACTAGTTTCCACCAATCCATGCAGCATCCTTCAGATAGTAGCAGCTACTCTCACTCGAACTCCAGCAGGAGCCTCGAGGGTCTCAAACGCCGTCTCCATCTCGGAGATGTAGGCCTCCAACTTAGCAGGATCGCTCTCGCCTCTAAAGCAGGGAGGACGGAGATCTGCAATAGCTTTTACCCAGTTCACTTCTCTGGGTGGAGGGGGAGGGATTGGCCCCGCTTGAGTCTGCTGGTTTTGCTGGGTTTGTTGTACAGCCTGGATTACTTGTGGTAGCATCTGCGCTACTGTGGCGGCGACGATCTCAGCTATCGTCTGCGCGCCGGTTCCATCAGAGGCTTCGCCTCTAGGTCGGCCTCGGCCTCTTCCTGACATCTGAATAATCAACAGTTACCATTAGGCTCCGCAAGATACTTAAAGGTCATGGAATTTAAACAAGATATCGTTCATAAGAACGTTAAGGGTATCCGTTATTGATAACGGTAGTTCCTAGTTAGGTTTCTAAGTATCCGTCTTAAGACGGTTGAAATCCTAACTCGGTAATCTCCTATGCTCGGTACTATGGACATCAGAGCGTAACTACGCTCTGATACCACTTTTTGTAACACCCCAACCGCTAATCCTATGCTTACCGTCTAATCGTCCTATTAATCCTACGAGTTCGCAGCGGAATTATTACGTACTTACTACGGCGGGTGAAACAATGCCGCTAACCGCCCATACGGCTAGCTAGGCTACTAATACTTACAGTCACGGTCTGATGAACATAATGTACCGAGCTACTAATTTACTTACCAAAATAACATAGGTCAAATACTTACCTCCTGGATCACCGAGTATTTAAAGTATGTTCGAATACAACCTTTCAAGCTTACCAAAAGAATGAGTTTCTAAAGCTACTCATCTATACCAATGCTCCTTTTCCCAATATCCAAAAAGGTGTACCCCATGGTACACCGGCTAATCAAAAGCTATAGCCCTGTACTACTTAGTACACCCATCGTAAGTTCATTGTTTACAATCAAAAAGAAGATAAAGAAGTAGAACTATGCCCTCCGCATCTTCATCAATCTCGAGTACCTGCGTGTAGTAAAAATGGTGCCCCAAGGGGCTCAGCAAAAGCTGCATATGGACTCCGCATATACCGCGTGCTAGCTAGGGCACGCCGACTATTTGACGTCCACTAAACATGCCATTCGTTATTCATACATACATGCTTTTCATACATCGTACATGCTCATACAATACATTACACAATTCAAGGCAACAATGTAGTAGTGCACAACTTACTTACCTTCACAAGGTTAGCCAAATTATGCATCCGGGTTAATCGGAATGCTTTACTCTTTTACTCATTACTTACTTTTCTTACTTACAATTACTTACTTTCAATTATTTACTTACTCATTCTTACTTACTTACTTATACTCAAGTCAAGTCGTCGGGACCTCCGGCCTTGGGGACTACACCGTCCCACATCCGGGATTTACTTGACTCACTAATCCGGGATGCTACCCACTTAAGGGATTTGGGCCACGGACCAGTTTAAGAGTCAGGAATTGGGGCCAACCTCTCGTGACTCCGCATCCTCACGCGTGGCCGAAACTATATCGGACTTCTACTCATTCCAATTTAATTACCATTTTAAGTTAGGATGGTTAGCTTGTTAGGAATAAGTTAGAAGTCCAAACACAATAAATAGCGGTCACGGTACAGTACAACATACATACACACATTCATATCGTCCATACATTTCATGAAGTATACAAACTGAGAATTTAAGAAAGTATACAACATCATACAACACAACATATTCACAAGTATGCATCTTAACTCCGATTCGTGCATTTATCTTATTTGGTGATCAATTAGCACACAACACACAAATCAGAGTAACCAAGATAGCACCCGGGGCATGAGGAATCCATACCGTTCACCGTTGTACGTGTTTCCGAACGTCCTCCGGTGTCACAAATCAAGTCCTATGATATACATAACAGTACACAATCAATCAGCTAAGATTAACCAACCTTACTCCGTTTCTTAAGTTTTCCCGGTTCATACTTATTAATTCGAGGTTATACAAGTTCATACGTTTTACTTACTTATTAATTCTTACTTGTATAATTTCATTTTCATTATTTACTTACTTCACATTCTTATCCTAGCTTGTTTATACTCCTAATGACTCTTATTTATGATTACTTAAGTCTTAAGTAACTTATGTAACCATATCCAAACAATACCTTACCTTACAGCCATTAAAAATTCCTCTCGGGTGATATTTGATATTGGTCCGGGACTTTGTCCAGCTCCTAAGTCCCGGACCACAACTAGTTGAATTCGTATTTTTTTTTGGAAAGTGGTCCGGGTCCTTGCTCCTGGGTTAAGTCCCGGACCCATAGGGTATTTCAATCTCGGTTAGTTTTTGTAAAGTGGTCCGGGTCCTTACTCCAGAGGTAAGTCCCGGACCAGAAGTGATTGAAAACTCACGGTTATTTTTGCATGGTTGGTCCGGGCCTTAATGTAGGACCTAGGTCCCGGACCAACAATTGGTCTGTTACGACAGAAATATTTCCATGCTCTGTTTCATTATCTTCTTCCTTTAATCACTTCCCTATGGTTTCTAATATTAATATTACATGTTTAACTACTTATCCAAGTATCTAGCTCACCTAGATTCATCACCAAAATCAATTCTCTCAACCTACTGCTATCTCACCATTTCCACTATTTCACTTCTCTTCTTTCTGTTGCAGTTTTACGTGCTGCTGCTGCTGTTTTTATTCATTCTCATTCTTCTTCTACAATTGCTACCAGCTTCTAAGTGACATAGTTTTCTCTCCAAATTTTGACATGGTATCCCCTAAAAACTTAAGGTTTCACCACACCAGTTTGTTCACTCATCAAAGAACACAACCTGTTCAACTATACACATATGCAGACGACAGTTTATACATATATATATGCGCATCAGTTCACATTTATACAGCAGCAGTTTACTTATTTTGTTTTGACAGATTTCAACTCATCTACACAACTAATGTTAACACTACCATTATGCTCATCTGTTTATACGGTTACAGTGGTTTTCTTCATTTGTTAAACAATGTCCATATACATACACACTTGCTCACGGCTGAACAGAGGTAAGTTTTTACCTTGTTTTGCTTCTGTTTTGTTTTCTTTCCTTTCCTTCTTTGCTTCTGCCTTCCTTTGTTTCTCCACCGGTTACTTCACAAGTCTAATATCATAACCCACAATTTCAATACCAAAACTAACCTAACATTATTTACGGTTGAATATAAGGTTTAGGTTTAGAATTTCCTTTACCTCTCAAGAGTGCGAACAAAGCTTGGAGTGGTTCAAGTATAAAGTTCCAACTCCACCAATGAGTCCAAATCGGCTGGAACAGAAGGGAGTAAACAAGGGTTTCATCTCAGATTTTGTTTTGCCTTTGAGGCTAGAAAAAGATGAAGTTTTTGAGAATATTTTTACCTTACAAGAACAAGGAGAAGGAGGGCCTCCTAGTGGTAGTCTTGAAGCTCCAAATGGGGTATACCCACCGAAATGAAAGTGCTCTTTTCTGGATTTTGAAAAGAGGGAATTGTTGCTCTTTATGAGGAGATTACAATGGTGTAATTTTTATGATTTTTGGAAGAGTTTTGAAGAAGTTACAAGGGAGAGAAGGTGAGGTTTTGTGCTGTTTTCTTATTTCTCCATGGTTGTCGCTGGTTTGGAGAAGAAGAAAGAAAGTTTCAGAGAATGAGGGAGTGGGCTACGTGAGTGCTGTGAGGAAATGAGTGAATTGGAGAGAGAGAGTGTAAGGTAAGTATGTTACTTTATTTTATTGCTTTTGTCTTTTTGCAAATGAAAAAGGAGTTAATAGTGTGAGAGAGGGGGAGGCAATTCGGACAGCATACAGACCCATGTGGGTTTTGAAAATTCATTTTACATTATTGGACACATAAGTTTGTGTTATTTATTTCTACCCCACAAGTTCCCGTTTTTGACAGTTTTTACTAATCGGTACCCGTTTTTCGGAATTTTCTCGTTTAATTAATTTTATTAGTTCTAGACCTTCATTAATACTTGTTAATGACTATTCAATTACTTATAATTATTACGGGTCCATTTAACCCGGTTGAAATCGCGTTTTCTCGGTTTCCTCGAAAAGCGCGTTTTAGGATTCGTTTGTATTTTTAATCCATTTTAAGGATTCGTTTTCTTCGGGATTTATTCCCTTATAATTATTTAGACTTAATTAAGCTTCTAAAATATTTATTAGCCTAATTAATCACTATTTTTAATTACGGGGTATTTCAATTTAATTATATTCATTTTTTAATATTGATTTCAAATTTAATAAGGACTTTAAGTTATATGAGCATTTTATTTAAGTTTCAAATTCAAACAAAACTTTGACTATATATCCCTGCGGTTATTGCGGGGCATATGATTTTAAGTCATCGCTATAATAGTTTTTAAATTATTTAACAATAGAAGTCTTTTAAATAGATTATTTTTTTGTTGGTTAGTCATTTCTATTTATTTTAAACCTTGTATGATTCTAATTTTTTTAATTTGTTTTATACTTTTATTTATGTTTTTTAAATTGAAATAAAATTTTAATTGACCTTTAATTTTTATGTGCATTTTTTCATATTTTAAATTTTTTAAAATTTGACCATAAACCCGTGTTACGGGGCATATGGTGCGAGGGTAAAATGAGGATATGACAAATATAATATATCCGAATCTAAACTGAGGGGCATCTCATAATAAAATTGAAACCTCAGGGGTATATCGTAATGAAAATGAAACCTCAGGGGTATATCGTAAAAAAAATGAAACTTCGGGGGTATCTCGTAATGAAAATGAAACCTCGGGGGTATCTCGTAAAATTCGCTCAAACCTCGGGGGTATATCGTGAAATTTCCCTTTTTCTTTTTTAAGTGCCGCCGACGCTTTTCCCTTTTTTTTTTTCCTTTTTTACTTTTTTTAAAGATTTTTTATTCCTTTTTTTTCTTTATTATAAAAATTTTAAATTGTTATAACTTTTAATATATAAGTCCAAAATGAAAAAATTATATCATTGTTCACCTAAATTCAAGCTCTTCAAAACAAGACCAGACATGAATATATTTTGACAACTTTAAAAAAATTATTTTTACATGTATGGAGCATAGAACGTAAAAGAAAACTTGTACAGATGGTCATACAAACCTGTATAAATGTTCACTAAAACATGTACATCCTCACGTAAAGACATGTACATCATCGCATTAAAAACATATAGATAGTCATATAAATCTGTACGAATCATTAAATATGTACATCCTCAGATTAACACTTGTATAGACGGTCATACAAACATGTACAAATGGCCATATAAACATGTACATGTGTTCATTAAAGAACATGTACATTCTCACATTAGAACATGTATATTCTCACATTAAAATATGTACATACATCCTCACATTAAAATATCATCGTATACATGTAAAATAATTTTTTAAAAAAGTTGTCAAAATATATCCATGATTGTCTTATTTTGAAGAGCTTGAATTTAGGTGAATAACGATATAATTTTTTTTTCATTTTCGATATATATTAAAAGTTACAACTATTTAAATTATTATTGTAGGATAATGAATAAATAAAAAGATAAAAAGAAATTGGCCTCATGCTGCGCTCCGAGTTAGTTGTTTGTTCTATTTTAAGTTTTGTCCCACCATATTTTATTAATTACAAAATTATTCTGTTATAAAGATATTTTTTATTTTAATTTGACTAAAATGTTCTTAGATGTAGGCAAGATAGCTATAATCACATGTAGCTAAGAATTTGGGTTAGTTTTGAGAGATGATGAGGTTTGTGTGTCTAGATTCGGCAATAATTTGGTAGGTGCTGGTGTGAAACGTTCTCTTATTTCTTTGTTTAATAAATGTTTTTTTTTCCTCCATTCTCCATTGGATTATTAAAAAAAAATGTAATTATATGAAGATGCATGTATCTTGTTTGGAAAAAAATATGCATTACCAACGACCAGATGGGTTGCTTTTTTTCAAAAAACAAAAATATTATGTTTCGTGTACCTGTTTTATTAAAGAAATAGGCCGTCGTAAAAATAAAATGGAAGTTTCAACGAAGGGTGATTTTTTTTAGAATGAAATCACGACAAAAGAGCGCTCGAAATGGAATTCCTAATTACGAGGAAGAAAAAAGGTGAAGCTTGGCTGTATTCGGTCAAAATCTTTGAAAGCGAAAGACAGACACCCAACACAACAATTAGAGTAAGACAAACATTAGCTTTTTGAAAATCCCGTCATACAAATGGTCCGAATCGCTTGCCGCTGATAGAGGGCATACGCAATCCCAATATTGCAACTCGTGATTATTGGCCTTATTGATCGATCCAATCTGTCTCGGTTTCTTGAAATTTGCAGGCCAGGATTCATATTATGACGGCCACGGTCACCAACTACCAACCTATTAGGGGTGAGGAATTAGGTGAGGGAGTTTTTGAGTAATCTTATTCTGTTTTCATTTCTTAAAAATATGAAAATTGGTTAAATAAACAGTAAGAAACGGAATCATTTTGATTCTCTTTCCTGATTACCCTAAAACAAATGTACCTTAACCTATAACCTTAAGCTTTTAGTTTACCCTCAATAATTCACCAATTCACATGTACACAGTCAGTTAGGGTGTTCACAGAAATCGAAATAACCAAATCAAAACCGGAACTGGTGAAACTGAAACCGAAAACCTGATTAACTGTTTAATTACATAGTTCCGGTTCTAGTGGTTAACCAGAAAACAATTTAAGCCTTTCAAATGTTAATTTTTAAAACTTTTGTAAAGTATAAGTATAAAATTATATGACTTATTAGTATATTTACCAAAAATAAATGTACAATTATATTTAATAATTATACTAAAACTGATAAAGTCATACCCAAATCGTGTTAACCGGTTCAAACTGTATCAAAATCAGTAAAATCGTTCGTTGCTTACTAATTATAAGAAAAAAATAGTAACATAAATTTACATCATTTTCGTTATCTATAAATCCGGTAAAACTATACCAAAACCGATAGTTAACTGAACCCAATTAACAGCTTCTAAATAAACCGATTAAAGTTTTCAAATTCGACTAACTGCCAATACGGTTAACCGAATAACCGGTTAATCGTTTATGAACACTTAATTATACCACCCAATATATATATAATTGTGTAAAGTTAAGTTTCTTCTGTTTATTTAAAAAGGGTGTGTCTTAGCTACAACCGGATGTAGCAATTCTGGCTACATCCGGCTGACGTGGCAAGTTTTTTTTTTTTTACAAAAAAGTATAATTAATGCTATAAGGGTTATAGTGTATATAACGTAAAAGAAAACTTGTACGGATGGTCATTCAAACCTGTACAAATATTCATTAAAACATGTACATTCACACGTAAAAACATGTACATCCTCGCATTAAAAACATACAGATGGTCACATAAACTTGTACGAATCATTAAATATGTACATCCTCAGATTAAAATATGTACATATAAGGAAAAAAAATGTACGTACATATAGCAATACAAACATGTACAGATGTTCATTAAAAAACATGTACATTCTCACATTTGAACATGTACATTGCCACATTAAAACATGTACATTCTCACATTAAAATATGTACATACATCCTCACGTTAAAATATCATCGTATACATGTAAAAATAATTTTTTAAAAAAGTTGTCAAAACATATCCATGACTGGTCTTGTTTTGAAGAGCTTGAATTTAGATGAACAATGATATAATTTTTTTTCATTTTGGACTTAAATATTAAAAGTTACAACCATTTAAATTATTGTTATTGTGATAAAGAAAAAAAGAAAAAAAAATTAAGTAAAAGCATGGGTGAATACGGAAGTTCCAATTTTGTAATTACAAAACCACCCTATTCTCTAAATCACAAAATTATCTTGGATGTAGCCACCCTAGCTACAAGCACATAGCCAAGAAATTGGGTTTAAAAAAGGTTTCTCTTAGATAATGCAATTCTATATTGTGAAGTAACTAGCCAGCTACCTCGCATGATCACAAACGGGAATAGACGAATGAAGCTGATAAACAAGTGTATGTAGCTGAATGGTGACTACATCCCGACAACAGGGTCAAAAAAAAAAAAAAAAACAGCAGTAACCGTTGTAATATTGATCGACCAGCAACAATTGACATACAAGTTAGCTTTGTACAAGCTAGGTACACATTCTTTTTTTGTAACCGTCTGATGATGATATTATATGTGAGTAAAAAAACAGTAGAAGGAAGTAAGTGTACTATCGTTAATTAAATAAATGTGGTAGGGGGAAATGACCCACTCGGCCTGCAGTTAGGTTGGTGGGGAATCCTCTTCATCATTAATAAATCTCAAAAGTCTCCTTTGCATTTAGTGATTCCCAACTACTATCCAAAATTTTACTTTTCTAGTAGCTTTCTTCTGGCCTACCCTGCAGCTGCAAGGGTACTGCATGCACTCCTCTCTTCAGAATTGCAGTGAAATCATCACGAGGCTGGTCTCCATGTCCTGTTTAATTTCCCCACTCCAAGACAGCATGAGCAGCTTCGAATTAATGTTCTGTAACATAACTGATTCTTCATTTTTAAGTCATGTGAAGCAGGTCATAGTGCCAACACGTAAGACATTGGGCATCTTGATATTGTACTTTATATATATAAAAAATCCTTGATAGTATACCATCTAATATGTTGTATTTTTTCACTATTTGATACTTCGGTATCTGGCGAGAATGGTTGTCCATGAACCTTAGTATTGCCTTCTTGCTGGGTTCAGCTAATTATCAAAAAAAAAATCTGATAGAAATGTTTGTGTTGTTGATTAAAATTGTTATAATGTTAACAAAGTGTTGGTACTTAAATTTTGAACAGCCAATTTTATCTAAAAAACTGAAACAATAATGAAAACTAATCATATAATACCATACTTTTTAGGTATGGCAACAAAACCTATTCTTTAGCGTAAAAAAAAAAAAACACGCCCTCACCCCAAAAGAGGGAACTACCTCCTTTCCCATATCAACTAAACTGGATGGAGTTGCACTCTCTCCTTGCGATCTTTCCTCTACCTTGTGAAAGACTCAATCTTACGAATTCCCCCTACGACCTCTTCACCCTGACAACATACAAATCGAGCGAAAATCCACCTTAGGACTAATTATACTCTTCTTTCTCCTCCTCGCTCTGCCTTGCAAAGTGGCGATTAAACTCCAGGCTGCAGGGCTACTCTACTTCTTTTATTTTTCCCAAGCTGCACCTCTGGTTAGAACTAGTAATGATTATAATCATTACACCTCTGCTCAAGACTGGACGACTATGGATGGAGACATTTGACTCCATGCAAACTCAACCTCTGCACCTTCCTCGACCGTAGCATGCAGGACCTGGAAGATGTTGTGCTCTGTGTGAAAGATCATCCTCGGTGCTTCATTTACTCCACTGCCTATATATTTGGGGAGGGGGCAATAACTCATCAATTCTCTGACTTAAACCTCTATTTTTTTCTCTCCCGACTCTCTAAAACTTTGTCTCTTCTTTCAGTCTACTCTGTCCTCCCTTCGACCTTTGTCCTTTACCAGCAAATGGATCTTTTTGTGGTTAACAGAATTGCCCTTGCCTTCGAGCGTTGCCTGCTAGTCCACCTGTTCTCGGTTTTTCCAATTTGTGCTACAACACTTTCCTACATCCTTCAAGACTGCTGGACCTAGTTTGAACCGCTTCAGGTTCATGTAGATAGGGCCAAACTACTTCGTCTTTGAGTTTGAGATGCTGGAGACTTTGGAGGCAGTGAGGGTGCGAGGGCCTTGGACCATTAACAACATCCTGTTGCCTGTCCAAACTCCGGATCCATCTTTGCCCCTGACACAACAAGAGTTTACATGGGTGCCTTTTCGGTTTTGTGTCTATGATGTGCCACTCCACTTCCACTCAGTTGATTTCTTCTGTAGAGCATCTTAGAAGCTGGGTCGGTACTTTGGGGTGTGGGAGGAAGCTGAATCAGGAGGTAACTTCTTAAGACTTAATGTCCTTCTTAATGTGCAAGTTCTGGCTCAAAGAGCCTTGTCCTTGTTGATTGATGGTCGTTACGCTACCTTCCGTATATCATATGACAATATGTCCCTCATATGCTACACCTGTGGACTTTTCATTCACACCACAGATGCATGTCCAACTCCTTGGCCGGTGGATGAAATTAGGGTGTCATATGGTATGTGACTTTCTACCGAGAACTGCCGAACCAGGCTTAATGCCCATGGTATCAAACCCACTGACCCATGGACCTTGGCGAAGAGGGCTACAGATGATCCTTCTCAGTGCTCCTTGGGATGGGCCGTTCATTCATGCCAGGTTAGTCAAGATCTTGATCTCCCTAATGCAGCTGGATGCCCCCACAAGAGAAATTTCAATGATGTTGTCAAGGGAGCCTCTAGGGCCGAGATATGGGATTAGATGGCTAGAAGGAGGAATGTGAGTGAGCCCTCGGATGGAATGATGGTAGGGGGCAAGCCGAGGATCAAAGTAAAGGGAAGGAGAGTGTAACTGAGGACTCAAACCCACCTATACCTGAAGGATGAAGATGTAGAGGTTGCTTGTTCGGGGAGACTGTTGGTCGCTTGTTATTAGGTTTTATTAGTAGGGCCCTTATAGCTTTAGCTTTATCTTTTGCGTAGTTGTTATGGTGCCTAGCTTTGGCATGCAGGATAGTTGTCTTCTGTGCCTGTTTGGAGGTTGAGGTCTGTTCTGGGATCTTAGGGTAACAGTGGCTTGGTGTTTTCGTGGTGGTGGTTGAAGGTGGTGATCAGATTCATGTTGATGGCTATTATTTTGCTAAGTTTGGTGCGATTTTCTGGTGAAGTCTTTTGGTTAGCCATTGTTATGGTTTAATGGTGGTTTATGCCTTTAATTAGTTATTGCTAGTACCTTGATGTATCCTCTCTTATATAATACTATGTACTTATTTAAAAAAAAATAACTACTGGATGTAACTTCGATGCTCAAGCTAGATCAAAGTGGTTCTGGTGTCATACCTAGAAAGTGCCATACATATACTTAATAAAAGTTTGTAATATTGATCAAAAGTGTTATATATAATATTGATAAAATGATGATTTAAAATTAGATGTTTTACATCATCGACCAAAAAATTTGAACTGTTAGATTCGTTTAAAAAGTTATTCATCAATCATATTGAGTATGACACCACCATACTTAACCAAAAGATTTTCATTTTTTATCTCAGTGTTGATAAAATGTGTTTTTTTCGTCTAACATAATATAGCATAATATATTTGGGATTATAGAGGATGAGGTTGTATCTAACCTTATAGAAGATCTGATGGGTAGACTAGGGGGATATAATTCGTCAAAGAAGACCCGAACAGTATCAAGATCTATGATACTATTCTGATTGGCATGCACAGACGAGAGCCCTACAAGCTCACTAATTGAACCTTCACACCAAGTACCTTCAAAATTAAGCATACAAAAGATAATTAAACTACCTAAAAAACCATACCATACATAATAAGGACCATTAACAAACATTGAGGATAAATTCCTTTAATTTCTCTTATTCCTAAAACGCATCTTTATCATCTCACAAACAAAGTGAGCCTTGCTCTTTCTCGCTTCTACTGGTTGTGTCCCATCGTCGGAGTACCACGCCTCGTCACCGATATCATTTTGTTGATTGTTCGTAATCCCTTCTGGATACGAAGCTTTAGCAACTGAATGAAGAAACACCAAACGGTGGCAAAAGTTTACCACAACCAACTCTGCCTACATGTAGCAGAGAAAATAACACTCAGACGCATGCCAATTGAAGATGGCTTCTTCATCTCGACGATGCACTGCCGCACAACAAAAGTAACAAAAAAAAAGTGCAAGTGTCTAGTAAAAACCAAAGCTTTTGATATGATCGGAGTCCTGACTGAGTAGGCCTGAATTGTTAGACTCAGACCAACTGAACTTGATCTGGAATTGTAAGTGTGGTAGCTTGGACAGGGATTTCAAGAATGGAAAACTTGTATTGAGAATTCAGTGATGAATTTACAACCTAGAATTCTACTATTGGGGTTAGACAGAATGGCTCTATCTAATTCCTACACTCAAACCTCTAAATGTATATCAATACAACTTGTGGAGTGTTAGGGTGCAAATGGCTCTATGAGCAGGATGGATCGTTAAGCATAAAACTAACTCAGTCTTCAAAGCAATATCTCAAGAGTAAACTCTCTCGGTGTCTCTCTTTCTCTCTCTCTCTCTATAGAATGTGAAATGTAAGCCTTGACCTTCACTAAAGAACTTGAACTAACTTAAATACAAATCTAAGACTCAATGTAACTTCTCATAATGTGTGGTGATACTCCTTAGTGATGCTCCATGTTTTCCTTTTTATTCACTTCTTTTTTACTCATCCTCTATCTGGGAGACTCACCTTGACTTAGCTCTATCGCTACATACTTGCATATTTGACTTGGTCACCCTTGGCGGTTTAAGCTCCACGTTCTAGCACTAAAAGCACGTCTTTCATCTTCGTTTGTACATGGAATGAGTCGGTGTCGCAACACAACGATTGTCCTTATCTACAGAATTACTGCTTGTGTCAGTCACTAAGGTAAGTCACTGAGGTTGTCATCATCTTGCAAAACAAGGGTTCTAACAAAAGCAGACACCGATTGAGCATCGTGTCAAAGCAAGATGCACATACAAGCGCCCATGGGAAGGAAAAGGACCAGCTATGTCCGATTGGTTCACCAACCCAAGTTGACTATGTCGAGATAAAGCACCGACGAAACCCATAAACAGTAACAAACCCAAACTCTTACAGATCAAAAGAAGCAAAAAGAAACTAAAAGGTGAGGAAGAACGGGGAAAGAAAAAGAAAGAGATCCCGTGAATTGCCACGTTAAGAGAGATCTCAAGAAATGGAAACGAAAAGACACTCGACGTGACAACAAGATTTAGTCATTTTCTGTATGGAAGCTTTGTCTTCAGCTATAAGTTTTTCAAGCTCATTTGGTTTGTACATAGGTATTAGCTTGCGGGGCCTGGAGGGTGAGGTTACAAGTCTATTTTTTGCTGATGATTGTGTGTTGTTTGAACATGCATTGGTTGATAATGTGAGAATTTTAAAGGATACCCTATTGGACTTTTCTGAGTCTTCTGGTCAGTGCATAAATCCCCTCAAGTCTAGCTCGATGTTCTCTGTTGGTATCCACAGAATGTTAAAGATAGTATAGTTCATTTTCTGGGAGTTAGAGCTATGGATAATTTAGGAATGTATTTGGGATTTCCAAGCAAAATTGGTAGGAGTAAGCGAAGGGTTTTTTATTATATTCGTGACATTAATAAGAAAATCCAGGGTTGGGGTAGGTTGGTGTCTCAGGCAGGGTGTGGGATTCTTATCAAGAATGTGATGCAATCTATCCATCTATATGTCATGAGTGTGATTAAACTTCCTTTATCTCTGGTTAGGGAATTTCATAAGCTAATGGCTAGATTTTGGTGGACTGGTTCTGGTAGTAGGAAAGGGATGTAGTGGAAGAAGTGGTCTTTCCTTTGTAGGCCTATGTTTTCAGGTGGAATGGGTTTTCGGAACTTGGCTGTTTTTACTGAGGCATTGCTAACCAGGAAGCTATGGCGAGTTGCGACATATCCGTCCTCATTGCTCTCTTGAGTCTTGCGTGCAAGGTATTTTAAGGCCGACAATATTTTTAATGCAACTTTGGGTAGTAGGCCTAGTCTAGTGTGAAGGGCTCTTATGTCTTGTGTTGGTTTGTTTGAGAGTGGGGCTAGGAGAGTGGTGGGGACTGGGGATTCCATTAGTATTGTGTCCTCTTGGTTGCCTCATAAGCCGGGTGGGAGGCCCTCTTCGAGATTGCTTCCTGCCCTAGCTCAAAATGAGGGGAGGGTGTCGTGGTTGCTAGATCCAGTCAATTGTTGTTAGTGCTCTTCTTTACTTTAGCAGTGGTTCCCTAGGGAGGATGGGCAGGAAATTGAATCAATAGATCTTAGTTGCACCCAAAGAGATGATCAGTGGTTTTGGAAAGGAACAAAGTTGGGACTTTTTACAGTAAGATCCGCTAATTGTTTTACTTATGTTGGTAAGTATGTAAATGTGCCTCAGAGTTCAAGTGGTGGTTGTATTGGTAAAGTTTTAAGGAAAGTGTGGAAGTGCCCTGTTCCCCTCAGGGTTAAAGTATTCTGGTGGAGACTAATACATGGCTCCTTGCCATGTGGAGCTTCATAGAAGTTCAGATTTAAGGACAATCGTCCAACAAGTTGCTTTTGTGGTGATGAAGAAACCTATCACCATGTTTTTGTTCTTTGCTCTGCTATAGAGTGTCTTTAGTATTGTTTGCCTTTTGTAAGGCCGCCTGTCTTGGATACTGATGGAGCATTTCTTGATTGGGTTATACGATGTTGTTTGTCATATAATGGCCATCTGTTTAATAGTTTCGTTGTTTCCTTTTAGAAATTTTGGTTTCTAAGATGCCAGATTTGCTTTGGCCATGCAAGAAATGTGGAGGAAGGGTGGTATCAGGCTGATGCTTTCCTTGTTGCTGCTTGTGTTGCGGGGAAGGGGGATATTCAAGTTAGGGGGCGTGTCAATGAACCTGATGATTCTTTGCAAAGGTCTATGTTGATGTTAGTTTGAGGGCTGGAATGGGGCTGGTATGGGGTGACTGGATTCAAGGAGGGGAAGGTCTTCATGGCAGATAGCAAAGGTTTGTTTTTGGGTGGTCGTGGTTGCACTCTTACTCTGGTGGAGGCCAAGGCTCTACTTCAAGCGTTAAGATGGACAAGGGAGGCAGGTTTAAGTAAAGTTAGTTTTTATGCGGATTGGTAAGGTTTGGTGGATCTTATAAATGGGTTGGGTGCACAAGATACAACTGTTCTAATGGTGGATGATATTCTATGGTTTTGTAATGTTTTTGATAGTCTCTTGGTTTTATATTCCAAGGGAGGAAAATACTATAGCTCATATTTTGGCAACACTAAGGAAAGTGTGGGGAGTTAGGAGGTTTGTGGTATGGTCAAATTAATACCCGATTATGTATTGTCCCTTTGTGTTTAATATGTTATGATCTTTCGAAAAGAAAAAATATTCTAAATCGTAGAGTTCATTTAAACATTATTCTAATAATAAAACTGAGTAGTATACGGTCTCATACCAAAGAAACACTCAGGCTAGATAGCCTAGGTTAAAAGTAATGTTCTGCCTAGTTTATCTATTCTGGTCCATGACAGATTAAATCCAGTGGCCCACATATAGTAAAAGGTAAGGCTGCTAGCTAGGAAGAGTTGGGAAAGTTGGAGTTGAATTTGGTATCTCATGTGAGTCAATACGGCTAAGTTAAAGAAAAATTAATTAGAAAAGACGTCGACAGTGAACCAGTTCATATGCTTCCCCCCCGCCCCATCTTCTTCTATAAATTAAACCACTGGACTCAAAAGTTGGAATCTCACACAAACAAGCGTAGAATCAACTCAAACCTCAGGCAATATACATCCACTGCTTATCCTCTCTTCTCCTCCATTCATGCTAGCTGACTGACTCAGTCAAAAAGAGTACACATACAAAGCTTCAAACCAATCAGACGGCCGGCCGTATATATAATATAGTTCTACTTGCTCTATTCACACCACCAGTTTAGTGATAACATCTTCCTGCTACAAAACCAGCCGTCTCAGGACCAAATTAGCAGCACTACTATATCCATATACCTTCTCTTCCACTTAAAAAAAAAACCCCTGATACTACAAACTACCAACCATGGTGGTCTACGGCAGTCTTTCCACAGCCATGAACGCGAAAATCTTCGGCACAGGTGACCAAACCCTTGTTCTCGCACATGGGTACGGTGCAGACCAGTCAATTTGGGACAACATAGTCCCTGGTTTATCCAACAAGTACCGAGTGGTCACCTTCGACTGGAACTTCTCCGGCAATACTAATATCACGGAGAACAAGACCGCTGCGGTGGCTTCTCACTTGCACCAATTTGATTCAGTGAAATACTCCTCATTCGATTCCTACGCTGATGACTTACTCAACCTAATCGAGGAGATGGAACTCACTTCCTGCATCTTTATCGGTCACTCCATGTCTGGTATGATCGGCTGCATCGCATCCATAAAAAAACCACAACTCTTCAAACACCTCATCCTAATTGGAGCTTCTCCAAAATACATGAATTCACAAGATTACGAAGGTGGGTTTGAGAAATCAGACATTGAGCAACTACTGACAACAATAGAACTCAATTTCCACGGCTGGGCATCGGTGTTTGCGCCATTAGCAACGGGAGGGAAGGATATAGCTTCATCGGATAAGTTTGAGAGGAGTCTACGTCGGATGAGACCTGAAGTTGCCTTAGCTTTGGCGAAGATGATCTTTTTAGGTGATCAGAGGGATGTTCTTGAGCGTGTGGTGACACCTTCCACAATTGTACAGACTACGAATGATATTGTGGTTCCTTCCTCTGTGGGTTACTATATGCAGAAAAAGATGGGGAAATCTTGCATAGTTGAGATTATTGATACAGATGGACATTTTCCTCAGTTGACTGCTTCCCAGGAGTTGATTAACGTCATTTGTAAATCTGTTGCTGGTTTGTGAAGTTTGGTCAAATTCGTGCGTGCTAGTTATTAGTTATGTGTTGTCCAATTAAAGGTTGTGTACCGGTTCATGAATAAGACCCTAGCTAGTTACCTTAAGTTCTGGGGTTAATTTATTCGGCCTGATGGGGCCGGTCAAGGAGGGTAGTAAAACATCTATTTGTTCATGTGTCGAATCAGGATTGTTTGTTGTTGTTGGGTAATATATTAGGGTTTTACAGCTTTGCTGCAGTAGTAGTACCCTCATTATGTAGCTAGTTTCTTATATACATCGCATATATATTATATGGTTTGATGATAGATATATACTTAATTACTATACTATACCTTAGCTGTAGATGCCGATCGAACGCAAATCCGTCTCGAACCGTGCGTTTGTTTACAAAATTTCCAGTGAATTTTTCATGTAAGAAATATACCTATACCCCTCATCAATCTTAATTAACTCAGGTCTGGGGTTGGGAAAGGTATAGCTATCTAACTAGCTAGCACCATCAATTTCTGTCAAATCCATGTAAGATTGTATGAATGATATAAAAAAAACATGGTAATGCCTGCCTAAGATGATGATATGTACTCGTCAGTTGTCGTTCCTATAATCGTGAGATGAAACCTGCACCACTAAAAAGTGAACACAAACAGCGAAAGTCCAAATGTATAATAGGTGTAGTTGATCCATGGGACCCCATCGATAAGTTTTATCGTTTACTCTCATCTCTTTTTATGTGTAGAATCAATGCGTTATATCCAAACAGGCTAAAATTTTCAAGCCCGGTATAGCAAGTCTAGTCGCATATGTCTGTTTAGGCTGCAACCGATATACCCAATTTCTTGGCTACAACTACATGTAGCCATAGATAGCTACATACATGTACATTCAGTCATTGAAAACTGTACATTTGATCATTTAAAACTGTACTGATGTATATGTACATGTATACAGTAAATTGTGATATTTCTGAATTTGTACTAAATGTACATACTAACTTTATAAACTGTACAACAAACTTATAAAACATGTACATTACTCCACACAAACTGTACAATGAAAAATGTAGCCAAAGATGGCTACATATAGTTGTAGCTAAGACTCATTGACCGAAAAATATGGTTTGTAATACATCTCTAGGATAGTATGATGGAATTTTATCATTTAAAATACGGATCTAGCTAGATTAATATAGTAAATATAAAAACATAATTTTTATCAGCACTTGTCAGAACTACCTTAATAGTAGGCCTAACTCACCATCTGCTAGGCATGTTAAGCCCGCCTTTCTGGCTCTCCCCTCTACGGGAGGTGGCGCTACTGGAGTCAGCACCCAATTGCCTAGATCAGCCGGAGTCCTCGCCCCGATTGCTAAACGAACTCCGAGGAGCTCCCTCTCAAGTAAGTCCTCGAATCCCTCTTTCCTAGACATGCTCTTAGCTAAGCAGAGATCTAGTTATGGTATCTCTACGTAATGACCATAACATCAATACCAGCATCGATGTCCCATTCGTTTGTATAGAGGAGGACGACATAGCCCCGAAAACTGATTACTGGAGGAATTCTCTAGTAGGTCATATCTGGGGGAAAAAGTTTGGGTTTAATATTGTCAAGGAATTCGTGAAATGTGTCTGGAACTTCGTGGCCACTCCTCAGATCCTTCTTCACGATGAGGGCTGGTTCCTTTTCCGTTTTGACAAGGAAGAGGACCTTCAACAAGTCCTGGACAAGGGTCCTTGGCTGCTCCACTCCTCCCCCCTCGTTCTTAAAAGATGGTCCCCCGATCTTTCCTTTAACCCTAAAGACCTAAACCACATCCCGGTTTGGATTCGGCTCCCCAGGCTTCCCATTTCCCTTTGATCCCAATCTAGCCTTACTAAGATCTGCTCGAAGCTCGGCACACCCCTCCACACCGACCAATCCACTGCCTCCAAAACTAGGATCTCCTTTGCTAGAGTCCTTGTCGAGGTGGACTTTTACCGTGACCCTACCAGAGAGATTGAGATTCACACCCCTAGAGGCATTCTATTCCAGCAAGTTGTTTATGAATGGGAGCTTGTCACTTGCTCCTCGTGCAATCTCCTTGGACAATCTTCTTCGCGGTGCCCCTCCTCTGGGCCTCTCCCCCGCCCCTCTCGTAACCGTACAGCTAAGCCCTCTCCCCCTTCCTCCTCCTCGCCGATCCTCCCAATCCCCTCTCTTCCCACCTCCTCTCCCCCCCAACTCCTCCAATCCTTCCCACCCCCTCCCAACCTCCCACCTCATCCCCTGCCTCCCCGACCCACGCTCGCTCCCCGATTGCTAGATCTCCCTCCCTTGCTAACCTGGATATGTCTCCTTCTCTTCAGCTTATTCTCCCTGCTGCCTCCTCAGACTCTTGGCAAGTAGTGCCCTCTAGAAGGAAGGACCCTAAGGAGAATTCTCCTATCCCCTCATCTGAGGATCTCTCCCTCCAGCTAACCAACTCTTTTGCCATTTTCGACCAGGGCGCTGTTCTCTCGGCCCCCTCCACCCTCCCCCCACCTACCGTCATGAATCTAGCGGTTTAGAACGTTAGGGGGTGCAATGATCACCCCAAGATCAGAGAGATCCAGAAATTCGTCTTGAGTAATAACCTCTCTCTTCGCCTTTTCCCTTCTCGAAACCCACGTCTCTCACAGTAACCACCTCTCCATTCTGTCTCATTTCTTTCCCTCTTGTAACTTTGTCCATAACTATGACGCGCATCCCAATGGGCGCATTTGGATCCTTTATAACCCTACCATTATCTGAAATACCCACTAATTTTAAGTTAGGATAAGTATAATGTATAGTCGACGTAAGTAAGTTAACGTTATGTTAGAACAATATATAATGGCTAGTCCGAGGTTAGTATATTAATGGCCAACGAAGTCAAAAACTTTTATCTTATTCTTATTTTCCTTTCTCTTCCTAAATTGATTATAAACATACATACTTTCCTTATTCTCTCCGATGTTATTATTTAAATCATTATCTCAACATTCTACAAACGTTTCAATGTCTTCCTAATCCTAAGAGTTCAATTCCTGTTTTACTACTTCTACATTTATTATAGGTTGGTAAGATCCTTATTTTCCTCCTATTTATTTTAATTATTATTAATCTAGTTTCTTACTAACGTAACAACATATCCCTTTTTGTTGGAGTCGATGATTTATTTTATTTCTATTTCCTATTATATCAAAATAAATATTTTATCCTCTCCTTAGATATTTGTGCTCGTCGTTATCTCTTCCTCATTTTATTTCAAAACAATAAATTATTTTTTAATTTCTAATCGGTTGAATCTAGTTATCTTCCAAGTTACTTACAATTTAATTATTTATCTTGCCTTTCAAATCATTTACAACACTAAATGTATAATTCATTTTCCTAACTACTTGCGATGATTATTATTTCTTTTCTTTTCTAAAACTGGTTACGTTTTATCTGGCACTAACTATGTAGATTCTCTTTGAATTATTTACAATATTAGTTATTTTTTTTATCAGAACAATATAAGTTATTTTCTCCTCCTTCCGAATGGATTACTTTTTATTTAGTTGATAATGTTGATCTTATCTATTGCTAACAAATTAACTATTTTATTACTTATCTTTCTACTAATTATTTTATTCCTAATCATTAAATTATTTAACCTTATCATTATCTACTCATCCCTTAATTACCGATCATTCATCCTTATCTACTAACATTATTTCTTCTTTTCATTTAATTAATTAATTCATACTTATCCACATCCTCCTCTTTCTCAACTTAATTTATTTATTATTATCAAATACATTTTTGTTTCCCCTCTCACTCAAAATTTATTCCTATAAATACCCACAACTATTCTCTTCTTCCTTCATCAATATTCACGTTCATCCTTCCTAATACAAGATCTCTAGCTCTTTCTTTATTCCTTCAAGTTTCTTCAAGGCTTCTCCCCTGGTGCCGATTTAGGGTCATTCGAAGGGTAGTGTAATTCTACTAGTTGGGATTACAAAGGTTATGATTCTATTATATTTTTATTGGAGGATTGTTGAAAATGTATATTTTAAATCCTAGATGTCAAGTTCATTAATGGTGGATGCTATTAGTAGTGGGCGATATCCGTTCTCGACTGGACATGGATTCCAGGTAAATGTTGTGCTCAAATTCTCTACCTCTGTGTTTTTGCGAATTAACAGTGGATTGGTTTGGATGTGGTTTTGATATTGTGAAAGTTTGGGAATTATTTTCCCCTATGTATTCTGGTGAGATTTTACAAAAGCGTTTGAAAAATGTTTTGGGAGACTTTCTCTGAATTGGTTATTGGGATTGTTGGTACCTCTTGGTGCTCCGTGTATATTGTTGGTGCCTTATTGGCGCTCCGTGAAACTATTGGTACTATGTACCCCGTATTATTTTTGCCTGCAGACATCACTTGCAGTTAAGCTCTAATGATCTACTCCTTTGGGTCATAAGTTACCTTCTGGGGGTGTGCACACTTAAGGACGTAGAGTGAGGTGGGATTCTAATTGTTGCGACCCCAATTTGGGGGTCGTCCGTGTATACCATTGGTTGATCTTTAAAGCTTCTCCCCGAAATGTTTTCGCTAATGGTGATTTGGAGTTGGTGAAATTAATTAACGTTATGGTGTGAGTTAATGTTTTGCAAATGTAAAATGAGTTTCAAAATGTATTTTACAAGTTGAGGCAATGTTTACTCAGTTTCGCTGATTTGCGCGATCCCTTCTTGCTTTTGTATATTGTTTTCTGATCGCAGGTAATCATGGCTGAATTGGGGATTGGGAACGCGCTACCACATAGTCTAGGAAACATGAAGTTATCTTTGAGTCATTAAGATGAGTTATGTTGATTTGAAACACTTTTATTCAGGTTACAAAGTTTGGTAAATGTTTAGGAATTTATTTTTGGGTTGAATAAAGCCTGAGCACTCAATGGGTGTTGAGTGTGGCGGTAACGCCCTGGTTAAATTTATTTCCGCTGTTGTTGAGTTAAGTTGTCAGTTATTGTGTTCAAGACAAAGTCCTTTGACAATTATAAATCGTTTGAGATTATCATATGTCAATTTCAAAGTTGTTTCCGCTGTACTTCTTTGGTATATATTGCTAACATGTTTATTAAAACATTTCCTCATTCGTTATTAGTTTTGAGTTAATTTTTGTGTCTTCCTAACTCTGTTTTCCAACTGATTTTCGCAAGTATGGAACTGTCCGAACGTCCGTCCGGACATCCATGTTCGGACAGATCCCGAAGCGCATTTTATTTTTCTGTCTTTAGCTGTGTCCGAACATCTGTCCGAACTTCAATGTTCGGACATCATGCGAGGACGAATCCAACTTGTAAGTCTCGACTCATGTCCGAACTTACAAGTTCGGACCAAAGTTCGGACCAAAATTGTTTTGCACTTTTAGGACTCGTTTGAAGTCTGTTTTCGAAACCGTTTGCGCCGTTGGACTCGTAATTTCATAAGCTTTCATTTTAGGCAAAATCCAGGGTGTTACATTATCACCCTCTCTCCTGTTCACTCTTCCGACCAAATGCTGACCTGTAAGGCTTCTTTCCTTGACACTACCTCGTTTACCATGTTGGTTGTTTACGGTAGTACCAACCCATTACTTAGATCTCACCTTTTGGAGGACATTGTCTTCCTTGGCCACAACACGCTAGGTCCCTGGGTAGTGGCTGGCGACTTCAACAACATCCTCTACACTGAAGATATACTTAGTTCCCGCACCCCCTCTCCTAGAGACTACCGTGACTTTGCGGGATGTGTTTCCTTGGCTGAGCTGCAGGACCTTCGCTACTATGGGTGCTTCTATACATGGTGGAATAACCAATTTGACCACAATCGCGTCCACGGTAAAATTGACAAGGTGGTTGTTAACGTTGAGTGGATCCTGGCCTACCCAAACAGCTTCGCTTCCTTTCACCCTCCCCTTGTGTCGGACCACAGCCCCATGTGTATCACCTTGCACCACTCAAACCGCCGCAAGAGGAGCTTTAAATTACTTAATTTTTGGACCAATGATCCTTCTTTTCTTCCCCTAGTTCGTGAAGTCTGGGATACCCCGGTGCAGGGTAGTCGTCTTTTTACCATCATCAAAAATTTGAGACTTCTCAAACCTGGCCTCTCCTCCCTGCACAAGACAAAATTTGGCTCTCTCGAGGTTAAAGGCCAAGCTATCATGGATGAGCTTATGAATACTCAATTGAAATTAGACTCCGACCCCTGGAACCCATCCCTCATCTCCAAGGAAAAGTCTTTGAGGCACGAACTCCTTACGCGTGACAAACATGAGCTCTTATTCCTCCGCCAACTTGCAAAAACCCGCTGGCTTAAGTTCGCAGACTCTAACTATGCCTTTTTTCACAGAGCCATCATGGTGAGAAGGAATAAGAATTCTATTGCCTCAATCACAAATGATCGAGGGGATGTCCTCTATGCCCAGGCTGACATAGAAGACTGCCCAGTCTCCCACTTTAAACACTCTCTTGGTATGAAAGTGCCCCTCCCCCTCTCTCTTGTGGACTTTTTGGAGGATACCAGAAAACTTGACCAATCCAATTGGACCTCTCTTATCCGGCCTGTGGATTCTAAGGACATCAAGCTAGCTCTCCTGTCCATCAAGGATGACAAAGCCCCCGGTCTGGATGGTTACACAGCCAAGTTTTTTAAAGCAGCTTGGGATATTGTTGGGGAGGACATCTGCCAGGCTATCTAGGGTTTCTTCCATAGTGGCAGGCTCCTCAAAGAAATCAACACCACCCTAATCTCCCTTATCCCAAAATCTGATGCCACCTCATCTCCCAGGGACTTTAGACCCATCTCTTGCTGCAACACTCTTTATAAGATCATCAGCAAAAGTTTTGCAAATAGGCTTAATGACACTCTTCCTTCCCTTGTGAACAAGAACCAAGGGGCCTTCATCAAAGGACGTCTTATCTCAGATAACATCCAACTTTGCTCCTGCCTGATGAAGAATTACCAAAGAGCCCACATCTCCCCGCGATGCATGATGAAGATGGACATCAAGAAAGCTTTTGACACTGTCGACTGGACCTTCCTCCAAGATACTCTCTCATTTCTAAACTTTCCACCTAAGTTTAGCAACTGGATCAGGCAATGTGTCACAACCGCCTTTTACTTCATCAACATTAATGGCTCCCCCTCTGGGTTCTTCAAAGGCGAAATGGGTCTGCGCCAAGGTGACCCTCTTTCTCCATACCTCTTTGTGATGGTTATGGATATGCTCTCCCGCCTCCTTGACCAACTCCCGCTATCTCCTGGTTTCCGCTTCCACCCTTCATGTAACTCCCTCCGCCTTTCCCATCTCCTTTTTGCAGATGATGCCCTCTTGTTCTGCAAAGGGGACCTTGATTCGATCTCACTCATGCTTGGTAAAGTTGATCTATTCGCTAAGGCTTCGGGGTTAAGTCTTAATCCTGCTAAATCGGACCTCTTCCTTGGAGGGGTTGGACCCAGCGTAGCTGACTCAATTCTCCGTTCCACCGGTTTCAACCTTGGTTCATTTCCTTTTTGCTATCTGGGCATCCCCATTACCGCAAGGAAGCCTAAAACCACCGACTTTAACCCCCACCTTGATAGCATCCATAAGACCATCACCTCTTGGTCTGGAAGATCCCTCTCTTTTTCCGACCGTCTATCTCTCATACAAAGCACTCTTTTTGGGATTGTTGGCTTTTGGGCTTCATGCATCTCCATCCCCAAAAATGTTACCAAGAGCATCATTAAGCGATTCCGCTACTTTCTCTGGTCCGGTGAGGCTGACTGTAACACCACTCCCATGGTGGCTTGGAACACCATCACAAACGTTAAAAAGCATAGAGGCCTGGGCCTTAAAAACATCCACAAATGGAACATGTGCTTTATCCTAAAAACTATCTCCTCCTTCACCAATGACACGGAGCGTTTGTGGATCCAGTGGATTCATAACCTCTACTTGTCTAGCCATGACATTTGGACGGTAGCTGCTAAAGGAAACAACCTTGGGCATGGAAAACCATTCTCCATACTAGAGATTGGTGGATCAAGCAATGCAGTACTACCAATGATACCTCCTCTTTGCTCCGATCCTACCCTCCCCACCCCCCGTCAGCCTATTCTACAATGACGTCTCGCAGCCTGTGAGATTGTTTGTCTGGCACAACATGTTATGCCCCAGATTTTTTTTTTATTTTCTTTCTGATTCACAAAGGGAGTTTGTGCTATTTTGTAATCTTATGTTAGATTGTCTATGACATTCTCCTTATGTCATTATGTTAGCTTGAGGAAGGAGGGTTACAATTCTTCTCTCCTTGTTGTTTTTATTAATTCCATAAGAGAGAGGCTTATTAAAACTATTTTATTTCCTCCCTCTCACTCATTCTAACTCACGTTCAATTATTCCTCCTTCCACTACCCTGACGGTTCTCTCGACGTTCTCATCGCTCTCAACTTCTCCTCCCTTTGCTCATCTTCTTCTTCAATTCCTTTTGATTAATAATCGCTGGAGGTCTGTAGATGGAATTGTGTGCGTCCGTCAGTCGTCTGTCAGGTTGGTTTGTAGATTCCGATTTCGTTCTTCATTGAGTCTTCCTCTCCTCTTTTCTGATTTTGGTTTTGTATTTTGGAAGCGGATCATTCGAGGGATTGTCATTTGACGGGAGATTTGGGAAGGCGATTCATAGAGTCCGCAGAGATGGCTTAGCTACGGATGTGAGGTAGGTGGTAGATGGATTCGGTTGTGTGCGTTCACCCACGGGGGTTTTGGTTCCGTTGTTTTCCGTATATGTTTGTGTGGTTTCTAATTTGTGTAATTTTGTGTGTGTTCCGGATTTGCATTTTGATGTGTTACAACCCCGTGGGATTCGTATTTGTTTTGCGTATTTTGATATGTAAGTATACTTTGACAATGGTGAATCTACCTCTGTGGTCTCCTTCTGTTTTGTGAACTTTGAGTGCTTCTGATTTGGGAGTTCGGATTGGTTGATTGCCCTATGTTTGGTCATTGATCTCTGTCTGTTTTGTCTTGGTTTTGATCTTCTAAAAACTGCTATGGTTATGGTTTAAGGGACTTTGGTTTCGTTACTGCATTTTGACGTTGTTTTGATGCCTCTGTTTGTGTGAAAATCGCTTCTGTTTTCTGAGTTTTTCGGTATGTCCGAACGTCTGTCCGAGCTTTGACGTTCGGACATACCCTGTTGCGCTTGTACTTTCTGAAGTCTCGCTGTGTCCGAACTTCCGTCCGAGCTTTGAAGTTCGGACACAGCCTTCTGCATTCTCTGATTTTGGCTTCGACTGTGTCCGAACATTGATGTCCGGACACAAGCTCGGACACTCCGCGTACCTGTTTTCGTGAAATGTCGGACATCCGTCCGAACATGGATGTTCGGACATCTCTGTCTCTGCTTCTGTTTTGAGTCTCGACTTGTGTCCGAACTTCGACGTCCGGACACAAGTTCGGACAGGCTACTGTTTTGGCCATAACTTCTTCGTCTGAGCTCCGTTTTGAGTGCCGTTTGTGGCGTTGGATTCCTCTTTCCGAGTTCTATCTGTTTTCATGTGTTTTGGCATGTGTTCCAGTGTTTTTCTGATTTTAAGGTCTCTGTTAATCATTTGAACTCTGTTTTGCTCTGAAAATGTGATTCAACCTCTGACTTCAGTTTGCTTTCGTATTTACTAGTCGGGTTACGACTTCTGTTTTGCTAAGGCTTTCCGTTGGTAAGCTTCCGCTCTGATTTCGTTAAGCTTCTGCTTTCTGTTATGATTTGACAGGACTTCTGTCCTGTTCTGTATACAGCTTTGGTCTGTTCTGAAAGCTTCTGTTTTGGGACCTAGTCTTCTCTGTGTCTGAACCTTTGGATGGCTGGTCTCGCTGTCTCGTAGCGCGCTATGTAGGATCCTTCTGTTCACGGGTGATGTTCCCCGTTCTGTTCACGGGTGGTTCACCTGTTCTATTTACGAGTGAGGTTTCCTCGTTCTGTTCACGAGTTGTTACTCGTTCTGTCTGTATGCTCTGATTGCTGGTGTCCCACTTCTGTTTGTGTTCTGTTCAGCTTCTGTCTGTTTTCTCTGCTCTGGTATTTGACAGACTGCTGTGTGCTTTCTGTCCTTCGAACGCCTCTGTTTGTTTTGTACTGCCTCCGCCTGCTCTGTCTGTTTACAAACTCAGATAGGCTGTTGTGTGCTTCCTGTCTGTTAAGGGTTTCTGATTTGTAAAGTGCTCTACTTCGTTTGCTCTATCTGTATTTGATTTGGGACGGTCTGCTGTGTGCTTACTGTCTTCTGCTAAGTTCTGGATTTTGCTAAGCTTCTGATTTTGCTAAGCTTCGGATTATGTTCAAGCTTTTGAGTTTGCTAAGCTTCTGATTTCGTCGAGCCTCAGCTTCTGTTTCCTTCTGCTATTGAGTATCTGTTTTGACCACCGCTTGGCTCCTTCTGCTTTAGACTTCTGTCTATTTGAAGACTTCTGCTTTGTCTCTGATTTTGTTCTGGCTAAGCACCTTTACGTACGTTTATATTGGTATGTTCAGATTATGTTTTGAGCGTGCTCAGCTGATGAAGTTTATCACCTGCTGAGCAATAGTTTTTCTCACCCCTATCTCCGTCTGATTTGTAGGTTTTAGTTCGTGCTTGGAGTTTCAACTTTTACTTTTCGTTTTGGCATTTGAGTTTTGTATTTAGTTTGTTTGGCCTTGGGGCCCAGTTGTATTTAGGATATGCTTTGTAATTCAGTTTGGCTTCCGCCTGTGTATTGTAAAGACATTTTGTAATCGTTTATTGGTAATATATGAGCATTAGTTTCTGTTTGGGGTTTCGATAGTGTAGCCTTGCGTGTCTTAGGTAATAAGCGCGCGGCGTGTGACGGTCTCCCAACCAGGGTGGTTTTGGGGTCGTTACATTTAGTGGTATCAGAGCCAGGTTTGGTTTTCGTTGGGATTTGTGGGTGTCTACATGTCTACGCTTCCGTGTCCTTGTCTGCTAGTGTTATGTGTTACCTGCTGCGTGAATTGACTGCTATCTGCTGCTCGGTTTGATTGCTATCTGGAGTCTGTGAGTGTGCCTGCTCTGTGGTTGTCCACTATCAGAGTAGCGCAGCCGAAGCGTAGTGTCTGTCTGTGTATTTGCTGTGTTTGAGTCTGAGTCCGGGTCTGAGGGAGTCAGGTCCTTTGGAAAAGGGATGACCGAATGTAAGTTCTAGTTTGCTAGTGATGTGTGCTTCAGTTGTGGGCTTGGTTTATGTGCTTGGCTTGTGTGTTCTATATTGTTGTTCTGGTGTGAGCTTTTGAGTGTGCTTGGTCCTTTGGGTAAGGACGAATTCTAAGAGAGTTCCTGTGCTTTTGGGCTGAGAGTTACTGATCTTCTGTTCCGCCTCTTTTGTCAGTAAGTCAACCAGTAAACTGGAGTGTTAGCTCTTCGAGGTTAGAGCTTCTGAAATGATTGAGTGTTCTTTCTGTGCCGTTGTGCTGAGCCTTCAGTGATCATCTACTTTGCTTCCTCTGTCAGTGAGTCAGCGTGTGTATTCTGAGTGTTAGCTTTGTGACCATTCCCTTCTGTGCCACAAAGCTAGGAGTTAGTACTCTTCTGTCTGTCCTTCTGTCAGTCAATCAGCTAGTGCATTCTGAGTGTTAGCCTTGTGAGTGTTCCCTCCTGTGCCTTGGAGCTATGTATTAGTGGTCTTCTTCTGGTCCTTCTGTCAGTCAATCAACAGTGCATTCTGTTCTGAGTGTTAACTCCTTGTTCGTGTTTGTAGTGCTCCTGCACTGGAAGTGCATCTGCTAGTATTCTGGGTTTCGTCGAATTTCGAGGACGAAATTCTTTTTAAGGGGGGTATATTGTTATGCCCCAGATTTTTTTTTATTTTCTTTCTGATTCACAAAGGGAGTTTGTGCTATTTTGTAATCTTATGTTAGATTGTCTATGACATTCTCCTTATGTCATTATGTTAGCTTGAGGAAGGAGGGTTACAATTGTCTTCTTCCTTGTTGTTATTTATTAATTCCATAAGAGAGAGGCTTATTAAAACAATTTTATTTCCTCCCTCTCACTCATTCTAACTCACGTTCAATTATTCCTCCTTCCACTACCCTGACGGTTCTCTCGACGTTCTCATCGCTCTCAACTTCTCCTCCCTTTGCTCATCTTCTTTTAATTCCTTTGATTAATAATCGCTGGAGGTCTGTAGATGGAATTGTGTGCGTCCGTCAGTCGTCTGTCAGGTTGGTTTGTAGATTCCGATTTCGTTCTTCATTGAGTCTTCCTCTCCTCTTTTCTGATTTTGGTTTTGTATTTTGGGAGCGGATCATTCGAGGGATTGTCATTTGACGGGAGATTCGGGAAGGCGATTCGTAGAGTCCGCAGAGATGGCTTAGCTACGGATGTGAGGTAGGTGGTAGATGGATTCGGTTGTGTGCGTTCACCCACGAGGGTTTTGGTTCCGTTGTTTTCCGTATATGTTTGTGTGGTTTCTGATTTGTGTAATTTTGTGTGTGTTCCGGATTTGCGTTTTGATGTGTTACAACCCCGTGGGATTCGTATTTGTTTTGCGTATTTTGATATGTAAGTATACTTTGACAATGGTGAATCTACCTCTGTGGTCTCCTTCTGTTTTGTGAACTTTGAGTGCTTCTGATTTGGGAGTTCGGATTGGTTGATTGCCCTATGTTTGGTGATCGATCTCTGTCTGTTTTGTCTTGGTTTTGATCTTCTAAAAACTGCTATGGTTATGGTTTAAGGACTTTGGTTTCGTACTGCATTTTGACGTTGTTTTGATGCCTCTGTCTGTGTGAAAATCGCTTCTGTTTTCTGAGTTTTTCGGTATGTCCGAACGTCTGTCCGAGCTTTGACGTTCGGACATACCCTGTTGCGCTTGTACTTTCTGAAGTCTTCGCTGTGTCCGAACTTCCGTCCGAGCTTTGAAGTTCGGACACAGCCTTCTGCATTCTCTGATTTTGGCTTCTACTTGTGTCCGAACATTGATGTCCGGACACAAGCTCGGACACTCCGCGTACCTGTTTTCGTGAAATGTCCGGACATCCGTCCGAACATGGATGTTCGGACATCTCTGTCTCTGCTTCTGTTTTGAGTCTCGACTTGTGTCCGAACTTCGACGTCCGGACACAAGTTCGGACAGGCTACTGTTTTGGCCATAACTTCTTCGTCTGAGCTCCGTTTTGAGTGCCGTTTGTGGCGTTGGATTCCTCTTTCCGAGTTCTATCTGTTTTCATGTGTTTTGGCATGTGTTCCAGTGTTTTCTGATTTTAAGGTCTCTGTTAATCATTTGAACTCTGTTTTGCTCTGAAAATGTGATTCAACCTCTGACTTCAGTTTGCTTTCGTATTTACTAGTCGGGTTACGACTTCTGTTTTGCTAAGGCTTTCCGTTGGTAAGCTTCCGCTCTGATTTCGTTAAGCTTCTGCTTTCTGTTATGATTTGACAGGACTTCTGTCCTGTTCTGTATACAGCTTTGGTCTGTTCTGAAAGCTTCTGTTTTGGGACCTAGTCTTCTCTGTGTCTGAACCTTTGGATGGCTGGTCTCGCTGTCTCGTAGCGCGCTATGTAGGATCCTTCTGTTCACGGGTGATGTTCCCCGTTCTGTTCACGGGTGGTTCACCTGTTCTGTTTACGAGTGAGGTTTCCTCGTTCTGTTCACTAGTTGTTTACTCGTTCTGTCTGTATGCTCTGATTGCTGGTGTCCCACTTCTGTTTGTGTTCTGTTCAGCTTCTGTCTGTTTTCTCTGCTCTGGTATTTGACAGACTGCTGTGTGCTTTCTGTCCTTCGAACGCCTCTGTTTGTTTTGTACTGCCTCCGCCTGCTCTGTCTGTTTACAAACTCAGATAGGTTGTTGTGTGCTTCCTGTCTGTTGAGGGTTTCTGATTTGTAAAGTGCTCTACTTCGTTTGCTCTATCTGTATTTGATTTGGGACGGTCTGCTGTGTGCTTACTGTCTTCTGCTAAGTTCTGGATTTTGCTAAGCTTCTGATTTTGCTAAGCTTCGGATTATGTTTAAGCTTTTGAGTTTGCTAAGCTTCTGATTTCGTCGAGCCTCAGCTTCTGTTTCCTTCTGCTATTGAGTATCTGTTTGACCACCGCTTGGCTCCTTCTGCTTTAGACTTCTGTCTATTTGAAGACTTCTGCTTTGTCTCTGATTTTGTTCTGGCTAAGCACCTTTACGTACGTTTATATTGGTATGTTCAGATTATGTTTTGAGCGTGCTCAGCTGATGAAGTTTATCACCTGCTGAGCAATAGTTTTGCTCACCCCTATCTCCGTCTGATTTGCAGGTTTTAGTTCGTGCTTGGAGTTTCAACTTTTACTTTTCGTTTTGGCATTTGAGTTTTGTATTTAGTTTGTTTGGCCTTGGGGCCCAGTTGTATTTAGGATATGCTTTGTAATTCAGTTTGGCTTCCGCCTGTGTATTGTAAAGACATTTTGTAATCGTTTATCTGGTAATATATGAGCATTAGTTTCTGTTTTGGGGTTTCGATAGTGTAGCCTTGCGTGTCTTAGGTAATAAGCGCGCGGCGTGTGACGGTCTCCCAACCAGGGTGGTTTTGGGGTCGTTACACAACATCTGTTTAAATACCTGGTCTATCCCCAAATCAAAATGTATCCTATGGGTTACTCTTAGAGGAAGACTAAAAACTTGTGATAAGCTCCAATCTTGGGGCATTTGTCTTGCTAACAGGTGCTGGCTCTGTGAGCATGCTCAAGAGACTAGCCTCCATCTCTTTTTCTAATGCAGGTTCTCTAACAGGGTCTGGTGGAGCATTTGTGATTGGTTGGGGATCCCAACGAATAGGACTAGCCTCCATAGTTGTTCCCACTGGATTTCCCGCTATTGCAAGAGGAATCAACCCATCGACCGAGTGAAAAAAGCTGCCATCGCCAACGCGGTCTACTATCTATGGATTGAAAGATGCAGAAGAGCCATGGCTAACCAAGCAAGGGAGACCGCACTCATTGTAGCAGACATCAAAGCCGCCACCAAATCTATGATCTGGATGAAGATGGGCCTCTCCAACAAAGACTTCCACTGGCTAGATAGGGTGCTTTGTTCCTAGTTAGGGATATTTTTGTTTCTCCCCCTCCTTTGCCCCTTGGATGGCACCACACTTGTACATGACAGTGAGGGCGTTTGTATATCCCCCACCCCTAGCCTTTTTGTATATCAATTGGAGTCTGATATATAGGTCACCTATATATCACTTTTGTAAAAACACCTCTATTTATTCATATATATATATCATTACCTCATTAAAAAAAAGGTTATTAGACTCCCATCGATTTCCCCATCCATCAGCGTGTAGCCAATTCTTTGGCTACGCCTAATGTAGTTATAGATGACTAGATACATGTACATTTGATACATAAAAACTGTATACTCCCTTTTATTATAAATGTAAGTCATTTGGGATATGAATGTGGAGTGAAAAATAATCCAGATTCATCTAAAAACGACTTACATTAATAGGAGCTAGTATTTGATCAACAAAATTGTGTTTTTTGCATGTAAAAACACTATTACAAAAAATGACTTATACAACTGTTAAAAAGGCTATAGACAACTATTATTAACATTTGTAACAGAACTAGTTGTCTTAGGTAGTCATTGTATTAGACAATGTCTTAGGTAGTCATTGTATTAGACAACTGTTATTTAACAGTTGTCTAATTGAGTCAAACAACAACTGGTAAATGACCTATTACAACTGTTATAAACGGTTGTGGTAGATATACATAAGAGAACTCTTAATAATATTTGTGATAGATCATATTATTTCCCACTATCGAACCCAAAGACAACTGTTTTTATCGGTTTCTTTTGTACTTTTTTTCTAGATTTTCTTTAGTTTTTTTTACAACTTTTAAAAACAGTTATCGTTGATCGACTTTTTTTTATTAAATATTCATACTTTCGACAACTATTAAATGGAGTTCTCTTTTGAAAACATTTATTATAAATAATATAGACTACAACACAATACATACTATTACACTTGTATCTTTAGTAAGTTATACAATGTAGAGCTATATGTCTATTATACATTGAAGAGCAATTTGCCAATTATACAAAGTAGAGCTATTCACCTTAGACTGACAAATCAACTTCTTCTTCCTACTCTTTTTTTTCTTCTTCTTGTTCCTCATCGTCTATCAAACACAACAGAAATTTGATATTATAACTAACATTGCACATGTTCCAGCCATATTAATAGTCACTAGTATAAAAAAAGTCTATTTTGATGATTGAAAAAGACCTATTTCGGCAATTGTGAACTGCCGAAATGGGGACCGCCATAAAAGGTTTGAGGACCTATTTTCGGGGTTGCACAACCGCCGAAATAGGTTAGTCTATTTCGGCGATTTTTCTTGAACCGCCAAAATAGATCCCTACCGAAATAGAGAAATTAAGCACCCCTATTTTGGCGGTTTCTTCCTAAAAACCATCAAAATAGATGACCGACCCATATGGGTCTGTCGTTTTGGGTCGGTTGAAACCCGAGAGTTTGGGTACTATGTGAACGACCCATATGGGTTACTCTTTTTGGGTTAGTCAAAACCCAAGAGCTCTAGGCTGGGCATCAACCCATGTGGGTCAGTCTGTTTGGGTCGGACACCCTAATTCGATGGTTCTTATGTAGGAACCGCTACCAGGAGTTATTTTCTGCACACCAATTTGGGGGCAATGACAATAAGTCCACATAGTGTCAGACCAAGAGCATTGGCACGAGTTTTGGTCCCCAAATGCACCAAGCATCATCTGCATACCATCCTCATTCGCATGTCATATGCATACCATTTTTCAACTGCATGCCATCCTTATACACAACTTTCATATCTGTACTTTATTCACAAGTTTCCGACACCTCCAATGCTCGGCTTATCTCACCCATTATCTTAGCTTAACTCATTTCCTCGGTAGCTAGCGCTTCATAATAGCTCAGCACAATCAATAGACTTTCAGCAGAAATCTAAGACAAGGAGTTCATTCCTTAGGACTGGGTAAAATTTTGGTGTGTCACTCAAGCATCAACCATTCTTTTCATTTTCATTACAAAGCCAATTTAATGGGGGGCAATCTATTATACCCAAAATTTTAACCCCCAGAAGAGAGTCTCTTAAGGCATAAGTGCCAAAAGGATGTTTTGGTCAAGTGATATAGAATCCCGGTAATTTTCAAAGCTCCTATGCCCTCTCGCAAGCTTTCTCTCTCCCTTAAAAATGGCTCAAATCAATTCAGAATGCCTTGAAACTTTGACACATGGTAAAGGATGACATTTAGAGCATAATGGATTTGGAATTTTGAATTTTCAAATTTTTGCTAATTTTCTAGTAATTTCTGACCAAATATGATGATAAATTGAGTTTTAAAATATTCCGATATCCGAAAATTCTAATTTCTATTTTGAAAAATCAGAAATATCATCCTCTACATGTGGTTAAAATTTCATGGCCATATTCCGTTGGGAAGTCACCTAAACAAAACCTAGGTAAACTTCGGTTTTACCGAGTTACTTTATCTGTAAGGATGCTTATATAAGGAACCTTAACTCTTGATAAAGGACAGACTCCAAAAACCCTAGAATACTAAAAAAACAAATCCGTCCTAGGTCCCCACGTTTTCGCACATCCGATCACCAAAATCATACAGAAACTTCTCAAAATCATCATCAAAATACTTTTCCCAACTCCCATAAAATCAATTATCATCAAAACCCCATCAAAAGACCATCAAACGTGAAGAACAGCCTCCGTTGACAAGGGTCAGAAGCTTGGGTCTAAACCGATCTCAACGGAGCACCAAAAGATTCCAGACGAGAAGAGTCTCATTGATCCCGAAGGTAAAACAGGTTAAAATCTTGCTTTTCTAATTCCCCATGTCTTCCTTAGTCTTCTATTAATTTTTGAGTGCAAACTAACGTTTTATAGCTTTTGAATTGTTATTTGTTTAAGCTTCTTTCCAATTACTTGTTTGCTAAGTTTTGCATTGAATTTGATTTCAAACTGAGTTCTTTGAGTCACTAACATATTTAGAATCTTTCAGGCTACACACCCATAAAATTTGAGCTAAAAACACCACCGGGAACAGCCTAAATGCCATCGTCCGAGGGCGGTCCGCACCCGCAGACACCATGTCCGGGGTCCCGGACGCCCTGTCCGTAAGCACGAACGCTCCTAGACGGTGGCGGGATTTTTAAATTTTCAAAATTAGGGTTTTCGCAAAGCATGTCCGTGGCCCCAGACTTTTCAAAATTTTGTTTTCTCGTTCTTTCGACTTTTTCGACTATTTAGGTTAACTAGGGTCCGTGGTCTCGGACAATAGGTCCGTGGCCACAGACGAAACTAAAATTTGACCTTATTTTGCCTCCGAAACCCTAGTTTAGGTATTTTCAATTTTCACTTTAATTTTCATTCAAAAAATCAGAAGCTTACGCACTTAGGTTAAACCGACTCCATAATAGGCCGTAAATGACATAAGTAGAGGAAAAACAACCTAGAGGGGTAATGAAAGTAATTTGAACCCTGAATAAGTCGAATACCAAGCCCTCGAACCCGAACTCTACCTTTTCTAATTTACCTTAGGTTAAAATTTGGTGGCGACTCTAATTAGGTTCCAATGAGCTAACTTAGGTTTTAATAATTAGTGTTTATGACATAGTTATTAAACTTAGGTTATGAGTGAACCTAGAACCCGATCAGATCCTAATCAACCCGAGTCAATATAGGATAGTGGTTCGAAAATTGAGGCTCACAGTTGGCGAGGCTGATATGAATGTAGCTGCGATGGTGGCAGTTGTACTCGCTCTAGGAGCTCAGTTAGGAGGAGCTCCGTTAGGGGGACCGCTGGTAGTACCGCAGGTAGTACCGCACCCGCTAAAGCTCCAAGAGACGAACTGGCTCAAGAGCTTTACTGAGATACGAGTAGCTACCTACGCTAGAGAGTCGGATCCCAGAGATATATCGTGGAGCACAAGAAGGTATTTGTGGCCTTATGAGTTCCAGCTGGTCAAAGGATTGGGATTGCAGCCTTCCACCTGAAGGACGCTGCTAGTACTTGATGAAGAGTGGCCAAGGACCACCACCTTGCCACACCGGACTTCACATCGGAAGCATACATGCAGCTGCTTTGAGGGAAGTACTACCCTACTCATCTGAAGCAGAGGAAGCGTCAGGAGTCCGAGACACTGACTCAAGGGAGTCTGACCGTGGACCAGTACTATGCGAGGTTCATCGGTCTTCTAGACTTCATCCCGGAAGTAGACTATAAGACTGTGAAGGTCGAGAAGTTCCGCGGAGGTCTACTCTTCTGTATCCAGACAGCCATGGGTGCGACCCTCTACCCCATAGCCCAGGTATATAAACGAAAGACTTAATACCTTATTTTTTAAAATACCTTAAATGCATGGAAACTTACATGTTAGATTACAGGAATGCTATGATGCTGCATCGAGGACAGAGTTGATGCTCCATACTTGGGACAAGACGCTAGGGAAGAAGCGTAAAGTCCCTGAGAGAAAAGGAGGATGGAGAGAAGCATCTAGAGGCGAGGGGGCAAGCGGAGAAAGTAAGAAAATAACATGAATTAAGCTATTTCACCTTGCTTAATTAATTAGAATGATTGCTGACCCAAACCTGTAACAGGAAGTTCTTCGGGACGAAGAAGGGGCAGCACAAAAGCTAGGGTCAGAAGGGAAAAGAGCAAGTCCCTCGGTTGGCCGCCCCAGCTTTAGACGCTCAGCCTCTGAGATACGCACTTCCTAAGGGTATGATACCCTACCTTGTACCTTAAGTTATAACTTTAATACCACACTCTTCCCTCCAATAATCTATGAATATGCTGTAAATAGGCACTGCTCAGCCAAAGCGCCACTTCTACTATAGTCGTTACGGCAAAGACCACCCCGGCGTGGACTGTGATGGCCGGACTGTGGAGTGCCGCTATTGCAAGAAGGAGGGTCACCGATCATATGAGTGCTTCTCCAACCTTGAGACCAGTTCTATCACCCATCTAGAGGCACCTAGAGCACTCTGATGAGTGGATCGGACGAGGTGGCCACACGGGGTAGACTTCTACCGGTTCGAGAGTCATGCATCAACTAGGCTTTTCATCTTCATTACGAAGTCTAGTTGACGGAGGGGTGGGGGGCAATCTACTATACCCAAAATTTTAACCCTCGGGAAAGGCTCTGGTGTGCAAATTGGTAGGCAAGGGCAAAATGGTCTAAATGCATCGAGTCAGGATTTTTCAAAGTCATTTTATTTTTATATGGCTTGTGCACCATCTCAAAACATCTTCAAACACCATAGTCATTATGACAGGCATTTCATAATTTTCAGATAATCTTAGTTTGAAAATATAGCTTTTAAGCTAATTTCCTTAACAATTAACACATGAAATAGCTTCGAAATAGAAAGAAAATGTCTTAAAACATTAGAACAGAATTTTCACATGGTTAACATGGCTACACACAATCATAAACCAGACACATTTCATCTAGAACCTTAGCCCAAAATTTTAAAAAGAAATTCAAATATTCTTACAATTTTCTCTCTCCTTTGGAAAATACCCAAATCAAACCAAAATAACATGATATTTTAACACATGATAGAGGATGACATTTTGGGAATAACCCGTTGGAATTTCAGAATTTAAATTTTTTAATAATTAGTCATGAATTATGAGAGGTGCCAGATTATAACAATTTTAGTAAATCGGTTATTTATCAACATGACCCGATTCCAACTCTCAAAATTCATAAAAATATTCCTTTATCTATGGTGAAATTTTCAGAGTTTTTATCGACCTGGAACCTATTTAATTAATTCAGATTTTATTTAGGTTTTCTCTAAAAAGAATTTCTTCTATCTTTTGAACAACCCTTTTCTACAAAAGAACCCTTCCCAAACGACCTAAACATGATTCAGAACTCTCCCAAGGTCAGAAACCTTTGTCTTCCGAAACCCTACTGAAATCATCTCGTAACCCTCAAAAGCACAATCTTTCCCTTCCCATCAAACTTCCAATCATCAAAACCACAAAACCAGAACCAAAATGTGGTAAACACCATCAAAGAAGGTTTCCTAGAAGCCGAAGTCAAAGTCTCACCAAATCGACTCCCGACGAAGTGATCGAAGAATCCCGTTGTGAAGGAATGATTTGCCGGAGCCATCAAAACAGGTCAGAAACCTAATTTTCTCAAACCTCTGTTCTTTACTTACCTTTTGTGTGAATTCTCGATTGAATCTAGGGTTTTTGGTGTTGTTTATTCAAGTTTTATGACTTTATGTATGTTTAACTTGTTTGCTATGTTTCGTCATTAATTCGGCTTCAAATTAAAAACTTCCACTCAACTTTAGCTTTAGGATATCTTAAGCTACCTAACTTGAAAATTGAGCTGAAAACACTGCCAAAACACCACAAACGCTGGCATATGGTGGCTGTATGCACCCACGGACGTCCTGTCTGGTGTCCCGGACGCCTGTCCAAAGCAATAGATAGCCTTTAGACGGTGGAGGGAGATAGACACTTTTTAAAAATTAGGTAAGTCCGGGCCCACGGAAACCCTAACCGTTGCCCCAGACACCTAAACATTTTTATCTTAAGATTTTGAATAGTATGATTAATTTGATAGATTAGGGTCTGTGGTTACGGGCATCAAAGAAATTTGACCTAATTCGGCTCCGGAAACCTTAATTTATGTAATCTCAATTTTCAATTTCAATTTCAGTTAAAAAATGTCAAAAAAACACAAAAATAGAGAAGCTTGCACATTTAGGTTAAATCAACTTTATAATAAGTCTTTCATGACATAAGTAGAGGAAAAATAGTTTTAAGGGTAGTTAAGTAATTTGAACCCAGAAGAGCTATAGACCAAGCCCCCAAACCCGATCTCAACCTTTCCTAGTTTTCTATAGGTCAAAATTAGGCGCGACTCTTAGTAGGTTCTAGTGGGTTAACCGTAGGTTATAAAGACTTTTGATTTATAACATAGTTTTTTTACCTAGGTTATAAGTGGAACTAGAACCTGAATAGATCTTAATCAACCCATTCAACATAGGATAAGCTTCGAAAAACCGGAGCTCACATGTAATTGATGTATATATGATACTAATTCCACAATGTATTCAACTGTTATGATGATGGAACGTCGGGTAAGGTTGGAGAATGCAATCCTGTGGCATTCTATAAAGGTACTTCGTCAATGACATATTTTTTATTATTAATGGTAATGCACAACAATTTGATTATTATATAATTGTTTGGTTTTTTATGGTTTTTAAGTGTCCACGACAACCTGAAGGTTCTGAGTGTGGGTATTGTGTCATGAGGTATATGTATGACATTATCACCCTATTTAGTAAAATGACAGAACCATCAAAATAGGTATGTATAAAACGAATTCATTTGTAGCATTTAAAGTTTAACTAACTTTTTATTGTTTTTTTTCAAAGGTTTTCCTTTTTTTTGGCAACTTCACCACAAAAACCATTAACTCCTTGCTCGAGGATTAGACGAAGTATGTCTACATGAACTTGGTTTGATTCGATCACCAATTCAAAGTGTTTTTCATAACCTTGTGACTTTTGTAGACAATTAGGTTTGTTGGTTGAACAAACTTTCATATATTGTTGAAGTGTTAGCTAGTGTGCAAGGTCTTAAATGTTGTGTATGGTCATATGACCATTTGAAGTGTTAGCAAGTGTGTTAGTGTAACGACCCCAAACCACCCTGGTTCTGAGACCATCACACGTTGTGCACTTACTACATAAGATACGCAAGGCTACACTCTATCGAGATCCAAAACTGAACAAAAGGCTTATATATTATAAATACAAGAGTTTACAAGCTGATCATTCACTTAGAAGCGGAAGTTAACATCTTACAATAGCCAAAGCTACAAATATATACAAAAGCCACAAGGCAGCAAGGTACAGAAGGGCCCACAAAGCTTACCATACAAATACAAAATCCAACTCCAAAACTAAATGCAAAGTGGAAGTCTTCAACCATATGATAAAACCTGCAAATCAGACGGAAATAATAAGAGTGTGCAAACCATAGCTCAGCAGATGATAAAATTCATCAACTAAGCATGCTCAAAACAGAATACAGAAGATACATATATACATACATATAAGCTTAGCAAAATAAAATCGGAAACCAAAGCAGAAGGCTTTCCAAAACAAATAGAAGTCCAAAATAGAACAGGGCTAAGTGTAGTCAAAGCAGATAGATAACAGCAAAAGTCATATTGGAAGTCAGAAGCTTCACTGAAAACAGAAGCAGAACAGAGCGAAGACAGAAACCACGATCACATAATGTTCACAAGTGGAACGCTCTCAAAACAGAGTGAAGATCAGATAGAGTGGTTCACAACAGATCACTTTACAAAACAGAAGCGGGGCTCCAGCTCACAACACACACATACAGAGAGGTCATAAACCCAAGGATCGAAAGATACACCGACAATACAGAAATGGTCCGAAGACCAATGGGCATGTTAGCTCCAAAACAAAAATGGCCCAAAGACTAAAGAACCCGTTGTTGCATAGAAACAAATGACGTCTACGTAGCATGCTACAGGTGAACCCGACCCAATCACCATGACTCAAAAGGCTAACTCACTAGGTCCCAAAACAGAAGCTTAAACTTCTAGACAGAGGGTGTTGTGAATTAGAATCACCAAAGCACAAGAGCTTTATACTTAATGAAATGGAAATCATTACAGAAATGGATGTCTTAAACCAAAACTAGCAAACACTGAAAGCTAAACAGAAGACAAAGGCCGAAACACACTTTCAGAGCAAATCAGGGATCGGAAGCAGAATGAATACTTTCAGAACTAAATACATGTAAACTCATGCTAAAACATATCAAAATAGCTTGTACACACTTAGGGGATCATAACCCCACAAACCGAAGTCAAAATAGTCGTGTCAGAACATGTGTCTGGACATACAAGTCTGGATGCATGCCGGGTTTGAAATCCAAAGAGCGTCCGGACATCTATCTAAACTTACATGTTCGAACAGAGTCCAATGGTGGGAAGCACAGAGGTGTCCGGACTTGTATCCGGACTTGCATGTTCGGACACAAGTCGAACTATAAGCCAGACCCGTCCTCGAACCCTGTTCGAACTTACATGTTCGGATGGAAGTCCGGACGTCACATAAACTGGCAAATCAAAGGTGTCCGTGCATGCTGTCCGAACTTACAAGTTCGGATGCATGCATGTTCGGAGACAACAAAATCCTTAAAATTATACGTAGAAACAGACGAGACCCAAGTCCCAAATCAACATTGACATATACTAAACATCTCATAACAAAATAATCGATCGAAACACACTCCCACAAGGTTTTAGCGGAGCGAAAACACAGCTCAAATTGAAGTCAGATTCACCACAAAATCAGAAAGCAAGTCAACACGTACAGAAAAGGAAACAAATAACCAGAAACCTCCATGGGTGAACACACACAACCAAATCCATCCACCAACTACCTCACATTCGAAGCACTGGACAAATCTATGGACTCCACACAGTAGACTCCTTAAATCCCCACTCGAACTCGACAAACAAAAAAAATGAATTTATCGGAATTTGAAACCAAAATCAGAAATAGGTGGGAGTTCAACAAAGAACAAACTCAAAACCAAATCCACAACTCAAACCTAAAGGATGACCGACTGACGAACAGAAGTTCACAAGTGAACAATTCCAGCAATTAACCATGAGAAGGAGAATGAAGAAGAGAGGAAGAGCAACGGAAGGGAGAAAGCAGAATGGGAGTTGAGAGCGATAGAAAGGAAAGAGGAGAAGATCAAAAATGAAGGAGAAATAAAATAACGTGAAGAGAAACTTCCCCTCTTAACTTATAATTAAATGACAATGCAAAAGAAACTCTCGTGCTTCCTCCCTTAAAAGATAACGTAACCAACCAACATTAACATAAACACGCTAACACAAGATAAGAAATGTCATAAGCTCCCTTTGCGGACCAGAACAAAATAAAAAAAAAAAACTGGGGCACAACAGTTGGTGATATTGTGTTATAATGCCTTCGCTTTGTACATATTGTTGGCAATTTTTGAATGTAGAGGAATGAGGTCCTTTTGAAATGTATTGCTAAGGTATGTGATAATATACAGGGATGCATATTAACATGTTTATTGAAAAATGAGCGGAATAGAACAAAAACAAAAAAATATTAAAAAAAATTATGCGGTTGAAGGTTAAAAATTGCCAAAATTTTCCTCAAGCTCTATTTTTGGTGGTTTTGGTCAATGCAAATGCCAAAAGTTGTCTTCTTTTTTGGTGCTTTTAAAACCACTGAAAAATATTGGAAGACCTTTTACGGTGGATCTAAACCACCAAAAATAGTTCAAAAACCACCGAAAATTGCTTGTTATGTACTAGTGTACACCTCTAAAGCATGCTTATTTTTTCACTCATCACCGGTGTGTGAACCATGTGAACTTGCGGCCTGACAAGGAAGACAGGAAGAGACAACATTGAGCATGGCCATCAATGTGAGGCGCGGCCATGGCATATTCAAAGTGGAAATGGTGCTCCCTGGGGTCTCTTGAACCGTCGTACATCGGCATGTTTTTGGCGGAGTTGCCAGGGAGCGGGTTTGGTTCACCTCCTAAGAGAAGGGATTGTGATCCTCCGGTTCCCCTCTATTCTCATCCACGACTGCTTGTTGGCGAGAAAATCACCCGGCTAAATCATTCATCTGTCGTAGCAAGGTAAAGAATTTCTTCAAGGAAACCCTTTGTTGACCATGGTAGGTAGTGTCAAAGAGTATTTCTTGGTCCTGAGGCGGTGATAAATGGTGAAATAATGCTATTTTAAGGTCTTTATTCACCTTTATTTTACTTGGTGCATAATCTATTTCACCACTTAATAGAGGGTTTTTGTGATTAATAGCGAACTTATATAGTTTGATCTACTGATAGTAAAAACTCATGTTGAGCATACTTTTTGGTCTTTTAGAGCTAGTAGAGTGCATCAACAGATCCCCCATCTCTCAAGCCTTCCAACGCCGCAAACAGGGAGAAATTCCGAGCCACAACGAAGATTCTAGGCCCCGCACAAGTTGGAGAAAATCACTACTGGTCCCGACCGACCCTATGACCGACCTTGGAGTGTCGATCGGAAGTTCCGGAGGCCGGAATTGCAAATTTCAGGGGCCAAAAGACCGACCTTAGGACTAACCCTGGTAAGGTTGGTCGAGCTTAAAAATGTCACGTGATTCCCTCACCAGAGAGTCCGACCGACCCACGAGACCGACCTTGGCAAGGTGGTTGGACGGAAAATTGCCTAGTTTTATGTTTTAAAAAGCTGGATTTGGTGGCATCTATCCACATCACTCATTCCATATGACTCCAGCCAGAAAGAGAGGCGACCAAGAAGGAGAAAAGAAGAGAAGAAAAGAAGAGAAGAAGAGGAGGAAGAAGAAAGTGAAGAAATCTACCTCCATTGAAGCTCTCAAGCTCTTCTAAAGGCTAAATCCATCTTTTCCCTTCTCTTTTCCTTTCCAATGGTTGAGCAGTCCCATTTTGTATCCTAGGATGGGGTTTGACCATCTTATTGCACACTGAATGCTTGTGACCTAACTCATTGAATGCTCTTGTTTTTATCTCCTTCAATATCAATTAATGCTTTAATTTGATCAACTATGGCATTTATGGTGGTTTCATTCAACATTTGAGCTTGAGTTTGGAACTAGACGCAAAGGGGGATAAACCCTAACTTTTTCTCTCTTGATTTTGGGGGTAAAATCTTAGGGATATTATTTAAGAGTTTTTGCTTAATGCTACTTAATGACTTAAACCTCCTTTAATTAAGGGGTTTGGCTAATTATGTAAGAATTGGGTTTCCCATGATTTGGGGATTCATGAATTGAACTCTAATAGGCAATGAGATAATGAGTTATGGTCATGAGATTCTTTTTGTGATTTAGGTGATTCCCCACTATCCTAGGGTACTTTTTCATCCATTCCATCAAACAATCAATTTACTGTTTTATTGCTTCTCCATTTACGAAACAACTAAGCTTTCATCCGGATAAACCCCCGTTTACTGTTTTTGTTTACACTTCACTAAAGTACCGAAGCTTGGAATTTAGAAACCAATTTCCTTGTGGATACGACACTTGTTATTTTGCAACGAATTGGGTGATCTTGCCCATTTTAGCTAGGCCTTTACTATTATGTTAGTAATTTTCCCAACAAGTTATGGCACCGTTGCTGGGGAAATTGATAGTTTCTATCATTTCCCCAGTTTCGGTATTTTAGTTTGTGTGTATTTAGTGCTTTTATCTTGTTTTTTCTTTTTTTGTTATTTATGAAGTTATTTGTTGTCTATACTCTTACCTTTTCTACTACTTAAGAGCATTTGGCGTTGGTGTGGTTCAGGTACCTTCTATTTTCTTGGTGTATGCCAAACACTCGAGCCAAGGGATCTCCACTCGTTAGTCCGAGACCCGAGCTTGAGCGTTCATTGTTGAGAGCCATTAGAACATTGAAAAATCCAAATATGGCTGATCAAAAACCACCGGTGATAGAAGATATCGGGAGTTGACACCCGAAGAGGCCAGACAATGGGTATTCAAGACCCACTACATCATTGTTGTGGGTTCCCGTTGACTTTGTAGGCAACCGCCCCGGATTTAACTACAATCAGTAAAATGCCCCGTGGAGGAACCATTCGAACTTCTCATGGAGAAGTAACGAACAGACCCAAGGGGGGTCAAGCAATGCTTCCAACCATCCTATGGGGTACCAGTCACAAGGGCCACCTGCGGGCTTTCAACAACATCAACAACCCCCTTCTACCCCTATAGATCCAAATATGGAGTTGAGAGACATGATGAAGAGTTTTGTCTTAGTAGTCCATACTAAGGTAGCAGAATTTGACTCATTCAAGGCTAGTCAAGAGGCCACCAACTAGAGAGTTGAGAGACAACGAGCGAATTTCCCAGCAGCTTGCTCAAAGGCCTCCCGGCACCTTCCTTAGTCAACCATGCCAAACCCGAAAAAGAAACTCAATGCTATTTTTGTGAGAGAAAGTGTTGAAGAAGAGGTTAGGGAGGTGAATGTGATTGAGGCCCCTAAAATTCACCCTCTTCACCAAGGATGGGCTATGTCTATTGAAGTGTCGGAAAAAAAGATAGCCCAACTTAAAGCTTCTTCAAGAATTTGTGAGCACAATCATCAAAGGGGGCACCTGGGTAGGCTTCTTGCTAAGTATGAAAAGGAAAAAGCCAAGTTGGATGATGATGAGAAAGAGTTGAAAGCTATCACCTTGAGGAGTGGCAAACAGACAAAAGCGCCCTAAACCCCGCAAGACTCAGGTGAATCCAAGAAGGATGATGGAGTAGGGACTGAGTTCCCATTAGAGAAAGCTTCTCAAAGCACTCCTACAACCCAATCCACTCCAAAACCTTCTCTGTATGAACCCCCTCTACCCATTCCCAACCGAGTCAAGAAATAGAAATTTAATGCAGAGTATGGGACATTTCGGGCGCTGCTGAAGCAATTAAATGTCAACATTCCTTTTGTACACCTCATTCCAAGATGCCAAACTATGCTAAATTTCTTAAGCACCTCATCTCCAACAAAACAAAACTGACTGAAGTCGGCACCATCCAACTTAATGAGGCTTGCTCTGCTATTCTCAAACAGCCATTACCGTCGAAATGCAGCGATCCAGGCAGCTTCACCATCCCAGTCATGATTGGTAGCACCTTCTTTCAACACTTTCTATGTGATCTAGGTTCTTCCATCAATTAGATGCCTCTCTCTACCTTCAAGAGGCTAGGGATCGGTGAATTGAAGAAGAGTAAGATGGTCCTTCAACTGGCGGATGGGTCAACGGTGTACCCAAATGGAGTGGTTGAGGACGTGATCATCAAGGTGGAGCATCTATACTTCCCATGCGACTTTGTCATTTTGGACATCGAAGAAAACTCCACTACTCCACTCATCCTTGGCCGACCTTTCCTCGCCACCACTGATGCTCAAATTGCAATGGGTAAGAAGACCATCACCCTACAAGCCTATGGTGAGAGATTGGTCTTCACGGTGGGGAGATCTCCAAACAACAAAGCGGCTATATAGTCAAGGCTGTGGAGAAGGAAGCCCAGCCTCTTTCACACTACAAAAAAAATAACATTTACTAACAGACTCCTAAACTAACGAAATAAAAAAGCTGTTAGTAAAGGGGTACTTAATTAACGCGTACTATTTACACAATAGCAAACTCTTCTTCATTGAATCAACTTTTTACTTTTATTTCTTCTCGGTAAAAGTAACCCTGAGAAAAGAAAGTGACCGTTCTATCTCCTAAATTTTTGATCGCGTCCAGCCGCAAGCTACTCACTACATTTTGTTCTTCTCCATTTTCGATCGATCGATGAAATCATGTCCCAAGCGTCCAGCCCTAAGCTAGTCACTTACTATGATTTACTCTTCTTCATTTTCGATTGAAGTTTTGAGGTCACGACGGCAAGGACATCATCCGACGGTGAGACTGCAACGTTGGCCATAGTTATTCACTTGGTGACAAACTTCTCTTTGTCTTCTTCGATCTACTTTTTTCTAAGCTCATGGAGCTATTTCCAAATTAGATGGATGGCAGGATTTAAGGATTTTAAGTGTTTGATTTAGGGATTTTGTGGTAGGAAGCATATTAGGATTTAGGGATTTTGAGTGTTTCATTTAGGGATTTTGAATGTTTGATTTAGGGATTTTGTGGTAGGAAGTACGATTAGGATTTTTTGAGCTTATATTCCCTTGCTTCTCTCTGCTTGTCGCTTTTTGTAGGATATCATTTATCTAACAAAATCTTGACTGTACTGATATAGAATAATTTACCGAGAAATTTTCAACTGATATGAATAATTTGCTGAGAAATTTTCAACGTAAGGATCCATGTTTGAAGATGGTTGCCTATCCTCAAAGTATCCTGTTACAGTAAAGAAGATATACGTACAGATGTTACATAAATATATATATATATATATATAAATGGAGTTGTGAATGTTGAGTATAGTAGATAATATTTTTGAGGATTTACAAAATTTGACCAAATAACCTGTACTCCACAATTTATATGATATAATCCTTGTCTAGTTCAGTAACTAATGAAGGAGTTGTCAGTTTTGGTATCATGTTAATAATAATAGACTTGAGTTTTTTATTTGCTTAAATGATCATTTGATCAAACTTTTGGGGTACTAGCTATTTTGTTCATAACGTGTGTGATAAAGCATAATCAGGTGTGTCTTATCTGCTAAGATAGGGGCATAACTTCTTTATGCTTTATAGTGTTTTATATTCACTACTAAAAAAACGGATTTAGAGACGGACAATTCCGTCTCTATTCCGTCTCTAAACGGGTTTAGCGACGGAAGGGAGACGTAATTTTTCCGTCTCAATACTGGTCGTCGCAAATTTAAATGGAGACAGAATCTTCACTTCCGTCTTAAACGGAGTCGGAATGGAGACGACTTATTCCGTCTCTATTTCTTAAATAGAGACGGAATAATTTCGACTCTAATAGAGTCGGAATTCTACAACCCTGTGGAGGGTGATTTTTCGGTATGAGGGGGGTCTATCTAAATATGGTCCTAGCTGAGAAGTCTAGATCCTAGAAATGCCATTTTGTGGAGGGTGAAAACCCGTTATTCTGGCATCCCTCAAATACCTACTAAATCGTCTGTCCTTCCCAGAAAGCATAAAGGGGAATGCTAGTGAGCACTACACCCGCTCTCAATGGGCCCCACGCGGACTTATGCCTCTATAAGGCGGATTTGACTAGAGTCGCCACCTAGTTTGACCTAAGGAACTAGGAAGGAAAGGGAATGAGGGTTCTAAGAACCGTTAGTTGACTCTGAAATTGTTTCCTATGGATAGGACTTATCTGGTCATACTAGAGATTTTGTGTGGGTTCGCACTGGGTTACACCCCTTAGAAGTGGCAATGACCACGACTTCAGATTGGTGCCCGAGGAAACCTCGGTCTCCAATTGTCGGGATTGTGTCTTTCAAAACCTTATTCAGAGAGATTCAATTAAAGCCAAAGGATCGGATTGAGTGTGGATTGAGGAGTAGGTGATTTTGAGGAGTTTGAGGAAACAGGCTGGTCTTGGAGTTGGTTTGTTTGGAGTGTTTGAGAGACTTCAACTGTTCTGGGATATTTGAGGTTGTTTTGGGAAGTTGAATGTGTTGAAGGGCAATTCGGGTTTTAAAGATGATTGAGTATGGAAGAGGATATTTGATTTGCAGGTATTCGGGTTTTGAAGATGTTTCAGGTTTTTAGGAGTCTTCAGGAATTGGAGATCCTATGTGACTTAGAGTTGGTTCAGAAGAGGATTGAGAAGTGTTTATGGGTCCTAAAGCTCTAATAGAAATGTTGGATTGGTTTATTCATAATTGTCTCTCTTAAAGTTTTTAAAACCGAAAAATCATTTTTTTTGTTGTAAAAGGGCGGATAATCCGAGGGATTACCCTATGTACCCCCTCGAACACGACACTTAATTAATGTAAGTGCCGAGGCTCGAAAGATGGGGCAATGAATTTATGTCGAAAAGTAAGATTCAAAGAGAAACACCATGAAATAGATGCTCTCGGTCGAACCCTAATAACGTCTCTAACTCCCGGGTTTTAAAACATTAAAAACCGAAAACATCGAAATCGAGCGGAAGGGAGTTAGACGATTCTAAAATCCCGGCTGCAACTAGGAAGGTCATTACTTCCCTAGTACCCCGCCTTGTAAAAATCTAGGCTGCAATTAGGGGAGGTTTGTCACCCTAATGCCCCGCCTAAAGAGATCCAGACTGCGACAAGGGAGGTTACGACCCCAGTGCCCCGCCTCGGATTTTTATTTTGGGAAGGAAGACAAGTGGTGTTCTAACCATGGAGGAAATGTTTTGAAGGGGTTAGACATTTCTTGCTCCCCGAAAATGATTTATTTGAGTTAAAAACTGAGTTGGAAAACTTTTGAAGTTGTTCGGAATTCTCTGTAAAGAAACACTGATTTTGAGAAGTGTTTTGGGAGAAACTTTCTGTATATGTGAGAAGAACTTTCTGCTTGAGAAGAGTTTTCTGTGATGTGAGAAGAGTTTTTCCTTTAAAATTCCACAAAATGGTTTCTTTGAAATTTTGATGAAACTTGAATGAAACGATGGTTTGAAATTCTTTTTGGGTTTTTGGATTTTTGAAAGGGAATTACAAGTTGAGAGTGAATTGAAAGGAATCGGGTTTGAAAAAAGTGTTGGAATTGATTTGATTTGGTTTGACTTGTATTGGAAGATGAGATGGGTCAACGTTCGGTTTGGTCAATGATTGGGTCAAGGTTTTCTGGTCAAGGTCAAGGTTGGTCAGAGTTGGTCAAAGTCGGTCAAAGTTGGTCGAAACCGTCAAAGTCGATCAAGGTTGGATGGTCAACAACTCGGGTCAACTCTTGGACTTTTGGATTATTTTGTGGACTTAGGCTTTGTGGACTTGTGCTTTGTTTGAGACATGGGCCTTTATGGTTTTGGGCTTTCTTGGTTTTGGGCCGTGGGCTTTTTTTTTGGGGGGTTTGGGCCTTGGGCTTTCTGGATTTTGGGTCGTGGGCTTCTTGGGCTTTGGGTTAGGGTCTTGGGCTTTCTGGGCTGATTGGGTTTTGGGCCGAGTTGACCTTTTGGACCAATTGGGATTTAATGGGCCGAGTTGAATTTCAGGCTGATTTGGATTGATTGGACTTGACTATGGATCTGGTTTGAGGGTGGGTTAAAATAGGCCTTATTGTTTTTGGGCTGAAGTGAGCTTTTGATTTTTGGGCTTGATCTAAGCCTTGGACCTTTTTATTTGAAGCAATTTGGATTTTTGAGAAATGGGCCAAAGATGAGGTTTATTGATTTTTGGGCTTGATTTGGTTTTGGGCCTTGTTTGAGTTGTTTTGAACTTTGATGGGCTTTGGAAAATTTGGGAAGAAACGATGAATCAAATTGAGATGAATTTTGAGGAAGTTTTTTATTAATACATGTTATTATAATAAGATGTGGTTTGGGTCTAGGGATTACCCAGTTTATTAGGTGGGACCATGGCTCACCTAAATCTTAGAGTTCACCCTCTATAAGGCTTGGACCTAAGGACAATAACTAAGGCTTAAGACATCGATAAACAATGAGCAAGGAGCATAAATCACAAAACAGCAACGCAAATATCTCACATAGGGTACAAACATTGGAGAAGCAAAATGAAGTGTAAACGTTATGTACAAAAATTTGGTGATTAAACACCAGCAAAAATCCTACAAGATTTCAAATTAATTTCCAAGCTCAAATCCATATGTAGAAGGGGTAAACTAAGCACTAGAATAACATAACAAAACCAGCTAAAGATAACATGTTAAAATTGTTCACATGCAGAGAATGAATTAAATTACGAAAATAAATAAATCCAAAGACAACCAAAAGTAAGAACAAAAACAAATTAATACAAACATAGATAACAATCTTAATTAAAGAGCTGCTATGGGGGGTCGCATCGACGCCGCCTCACTTGAGCTGACAGGATCAGCAAGAAGTGCACCAACCGTTACATATGTTTGAAGCAGAGACCCCGATAATCCAAGTCAAGATCTCGTTCCTTAGTCTTAGGGTAGTTTCCCGTTTCACGAGCATTATGTACATGTCAAAAAACACAACCAAAAGAGGCAAACTGCATTAGTCAAAGAACGGAAGAGGGTTGGGATGTGTGCAATGGGATCATACGGCCCCTCTCAATGGGAGGAAAGGGGGCAATCTAATCATCTCCCACACCCCAACCGAGAACATAGAAACGAGTTTCAAACTGCCAACAAATGCTATGAATTGTAAAATAAATCACGCATTGGGGTTGCTACTCGAATTAATTCGTCATCTTAGATTATGACTCGACCAAAGTGTAGTATCAAAGATAAGGGTTATGTCATGTGGGATCATACCTAGAAGGGTTTATATCATTTCCCTCTAAGATGAAGATTAATAAGGACCAACCAACCAATGTGTGATTTATTTTAATAGTCATAACATTCGGGCAACTATCAATCGATTCATGTTCTTATCTATGCACAAGAGACAAGTCATGCTAGTTTCAAATTAGTTCCAAACCAGCAATCAGTTAGCAAAGGTAACAGAATTGAAATTTTCAAACCCATAGGAGACTTGAGTGTAGCCTAAAGCGTAAAGCCAAAAGTCATTGGATCAAGTCCAATCCAAGTCGCCGAGGAAGTGTACCAGCCCAAAGTCATCCGATTAAGTCCAGCCCAAGTGTCAAGGAAGTGTACCTCATCAGATAACAAATAAGGATAATGAATTAGATACAGCCGGTAAACATTAAAAAATAGAAAAAATGAACATGTCCGTGAGATCAACATCGTTGGAGCCCAAGACCAACATTGCGCGAAGCCTAAAATCTCAACAAGTCCAAAAGGGTCAACTAACAGAATGCGCGGGCCCCCAAAATACCCAAAAGGCCGGTAAAGGGGGGGACCCAAAGAAATGCTGACGCGGTTTACAAAACCCATGTGGATGGGTGCTAAGTTCGAGTAATGTGCAAATCGGCAGAAAATCAAAACCCTCGGATGCCAAAGTTTAGTCATATCTTGGAAGTCAACCAAATGGCCTTTCCCACACAAGTCACGGATCCAATAGTGAATGAGTCAAATTAAACAGTTCCAATGACCCAGATGGCTTTTCAAAGAATACAAATCTAAACAGAGAATATACTCAAGTGGCTAGACCTTAGCACCAGGATGATAACAACCATACAAACGACAATATTGATGTTTGTTAATGCCAAACAAACAAACCGATAATGGTGATATCGTCATGAGTCCAAATGCCATAACATCTCAAATTTACACGGCACAATTAAATAGAAACGGTACAGATTACAGGTGACAAATTCCCAAGTTCAAAATCAGCTTCACGACTGAAACCCAGTTTCAAAAAGAATATTACCTTAACCAAGACACGACAGTAGCAAGCACGTGGGTCAAAACATGACCGAGTGTAACACCCCTATAATAATAAAACAACAGTGGAAAATAAACTAAAGGTGCTACAGACCATCGGGCTCCAAACACCCGGTACCAACCTCACCAATTACAACCATTACAATTAACTAAGTTACGGTCTGAACTCGAGAAAAACTTAACACAAACATAATAGAAATTAAACACATTAACTCTCCACAAAACCTAGTCCCATCCCAAACGCTCATTCTCTTCGTGGCCACCTGTAAATCAATTCGTACCTGCAAGATGAAACCAAGCAGCCCACCCCGAAAGGGGCGGGTCAGTTCCCTGGAATGGAACTGGTACAATTCTCCAAAAACAAACTTATAAAACATAACTCTTCAAAATAAACAGTAACATGAAAACAAACTCTTAAAAGTAAAACAGAGATAAAGCACTTCAAAACAATCAAGTTAAAGAGAAAAGAAAACAAGACAAAGATAGAGATAGAGAACTTCCAAACCAAGTCATCCACTTAAGTAGTCACACCACATAGTTAGTAAGCATCCATTTCCTTAGTTAAACCCAATTCCCGTTAGGAGTAGAAAAACTCAGATAGTCACAAAGGACTAGGAATGTTTAAACAGATCCAAGAACCAAGAACTCAAGAGTGGAATAATTCAACTGGGAGAGATGGCCCCCACCGCCAATCACGTCCTTTTAGGACAGGGGATATACAACCCCTCACTGTTTATCACGTCCACTAAGGACAGGGGATATACAGCCCCTCACTGTCTATCACGTCCACTAAGGACAGGGGATATACAACCCCTCACTGTCTATCACGTCCCTTTCTGGGACAGGGGATATACAGCCCCTCACTGTTACCATTGAAGACGCGCGCACGTCGAAAGAAAGATTTCCAAGATTGACCTTTTCCAAAAATCCCGCTAGATCACCAACTACCCAGAGCAATACCAAAACACTCAGTCCTACAGAGTGCAGAATCGTAAACCCTAAGCAGCCAATGTCTAACGGGCAACCAAGTAGAAGGAACCAATACCCAAGTGAGTTTCACATCCAAGGCTCAGTTAGTCACACAAGCTGAGTTAGTCACACAACCATTTCTTTTTTTGAAATTCCTCTTAAAGTCAGCTAGTGTTTTCCAAAACATTCCATAAGTCAATCATCAAAAATATCAGAGTACGAGAAATCGTACAAAACATTCCATAGAGTCCAAAACACAACAAGCTGAGTACGAGAAATCGTACAAAACATTCCATAAGGTCCAAAACACAACAAGCTGAGTACGAGAAATCGTACCTCGGTAACGTTGTAGCAGTTCTAATCTACTTGCGCAAACAATCAACAGTACTCTGAAGAATATTAAAGGTAGTCTATCATCAATCACTTGTAGCCCACGTTAAACTTAAATAAACTCCCCACTGTTATTTCTAAATCTCAATTGTCTTTTAAGCCCTCACTTAAATGCTATGAATAACCTTTGACTTGTCTTAGAATGTTGTATAACTCAAGGTTGTAAGACCAAGGAATGTATTTTATTAACACTTGTTAATTGTTCCACCCTTATCCACTTTACCCATACCTAACCATAATTCTCACATTAAAGACCTTTATAACATAAGTGCATTATACGTTATTCAATCAATCTTAGAATTTAGAGACAACTACTAGACTCAATTATTTTATCTCTACTTTAGAATGACTTAATATTATAACCATCTAATTATCTTGTCTTAAGATGTTCAATTACTTTCATCCTGAAACAACTATATTTTAATTAACTCAAACCCTTCCAACTCTTTTACTTAGTATCCACAAAGTATATTATTCGCTTAATTATTACCTATATAATAAGGTGTTTTCAGATAACCCTTTTTATGTATCCTTACTTACATTTTAATTTCCCAAGTATTTAATTTTTACACACATTCTCTCCATAGAGTATGTATAATCCTTTTGTACTAAATTTTAATAAACTTATGTCTTAAATACATTTTATATTACTTACAAGACCAAAGGTTTCAAAGGAATAACTTAATAAATTAATTTCCTTTATTGTATTTTAGGATAAACATTATATCTCGACATAAGGTAAAATTTATCTAAGAACTAAATTCTGATTCATAATTGAAATTGTTAATTATGTAATAAGATAATCTATTCTGAAAATCCCCATACCTTATATTCAAATGACACATTAATATTCCCAGTGTCAAAAAGGTAAATCAATATAATATCTTACGTAACCTAGTTTCATCTAATTAAAGGTTTAAAGATTTTAAGTATCTAATTTCTATTTATAAACCTTCTTATAAATTCTAACTACTACATACATTACTTAATTATAAACTCACATCCTGAACATTGGTATTAAATGTATTTTATATGGCTTATCAAATTCTAAGAACGTAAGGATTATTATTTAGATTAATTCCCCAATCATAGTTTAATATAGTTTTATATCATAATCCTTTTAATGATTTTATCACAAGATATTAAGTTATTACTCAATACTATAAATATTAAGAAATGATTAAATCTAGACTTATTTATCCTCTTCACATTTAGATGTAAAAGTAACTCATTTACTTTATTATTGTTTATATAATAAGAACATTTAAATGTAAAAGTATTTCATTCATTTTATTATCAATTAAATAATAAGATCTATTTGTGTAACACTTTATGTAAACTAATTACAAATATTCCTAAATTTCAACTTATTAATTTCTTAACCCAATTATAGATTTACATTGTGGTCACTGACTAAATATATACATGTATTTTAATACTGTTTATATAAATCCTAGAAATTCAAAGGTAACTAAAAACTCAATTCATAACCATAAAATAATACCACCTCATATAGTATTCTATTATTAGTATTATGTAGAGGTTTAGTTTAACTCATTAATTCCTTCATATTATATTTTCTATAAGGTATTTTATTCCTTTTATTTATTAATTTATCGTATATGTATATTCCTTCCTATTATATTTCTCACAAGGAATGTTATTTCCTTTATCTATTTTATTGTATTTATATATATAAATATATATCTACATATATTAAGATTTATCCAGAACATTCTTTAAGAAATTCTATTGTATTTAATTATATTTAATATCTTTTAGACATATCCACAACTGATTTATGGTTTACAAAATAAAGTATTTCCCTTAGTTTTAGTTAAACATATTAGCTTCCATATTATATAATAAATAAAATGTAGTTTAGTTAAATTCCTTGATTTAGTATAAGTTTCTATTTTATTTCTCTCATATAAACATATATAAATATATGTAACAATTTTTACCTCACTTAAAGTTAATACCCAAAATATTTATAAACATACTGTATTAAATGTTAATTAGTCTTATTATATTTTCCCCAACCTATAAAGTTCATTAATCAACTACCCTTTAATTTTTGATTACATTAAAAACCTTATATTATAGGTTATTCTTATGAAAAACTCATAAACACAATTTTTAAAACCTTTTACCATTGCCCAAAAATTCCCAAATTTAATATACAGTAACTATCACATTTTAGACATATTATAAAAATTTTATTTCATAAAAATATCTTTTAAATTTAGCCAAATAATTCCAGAAAACCCGTAACTTGTAAAAATCATAACTTATGTTTAAAAACTCCAAAACCATATTAATTTACATCAAAATAAACTAGATAAAATAAGGAATCTATGGTTAAAATATCAAGTCAAAATACATTAGGGAAGATATTTAAATTAACCCAACAAGTTAAGACTATTTACTGGAATTTACTAAAACCCTTATAAACTAATTCTGGTATGTTTTAATCTCGGCCGTCCAATCTCTTAAAACGAGATCGGACGGCCCCTGTGCATCGAGTTCATCAGCGAACTCAATTACCAAACCGAGTACTAAATCCCGTTTTTCTCACAATCTACAGAACCAAATTGAGTGATTATTGTTTCTATGGTTTCGAAATTCAATTACGGTTCTAATGATACCAATTTCCCCAATTATAATGCAGTATTCAATGGTTTTCGAATTCGATTTCGAGGTTAGGGTTCTTAAGAGTTTTCGAATTCGATTCTCCCAAATTCACTCAATCTAAAGCGTAATTGATGCAATTGAATCATGGTTTTGACCGATAATGTAACATAGTTTAGCAAGGTTGAAGGAATTTGAAGAAAACTTACCGGAATTGCTCGAATCGAAAGGAATTGTTTTCGGTTTCCGGAAAAATGCCCCCTTTACAACTCGATTGAGTAGCCTACTTTGCAACACTATAATTTACAGTACAGAGGGAGTTAGAACTATTTCTTGGGCTTAATCTAAAGAGGAAACTTAGCTCTACACAATGATAGCAAGAACTCATCCTAACTCGCAACACACAAAAAGAAATCGAACCCGAAACTTACGAGTTTACCTTCTCGTTTCTGGAAAAATTCTGGGCAAAATGCGACCAGATCGGGGTCGGAACTTTAGATGCCTATATCTTCCATATGATTGAGAATTAGATTTGGTCATCAACATGAAAGTTGTAGAGGGATTAGAGCTCTTTAAAACGAGCTAAAGAACATGAAATGTGGATGAGAAACGAAGAAGTTATGGCTAGACGAAGTTACCGGATTCGAAGGGAAAAACTGGAAACTGCAGTTACGGTTTTGCAGGGTGGCTACTTTGGATCGAATTTCCGGTTGATTTAGGATGAGTTAGGGTTAGTGTGAGTTATGGTTGCAAAGAGGAGATTAAGGAGAAGAGAATGCAAAAGACGCCACTCAAAAATTCCAAAAGATGAGAACGTTATGGAGGTCACAAGTTAGGGCAAAGTCGGTTCCGAAAATCGTGAAGATAAAATCTATCTAAGTGTGGGCGCGTGTGAGCTTGACACGTGGCAGATTTAAAAATTTTGACTCAAAACTTCAATCTAGCATAACTTTGGCTAGGATGATCCGTTTTTGACGTTCTTTTTATCGATCTTCATGGTTTTCCATAACCTATTTATTGGTATAGGTTTCATGGCCTGGTTTGACCATTCTCAAAAAGTCAACTCTAGCAAGGCTTAATAAGCTTTAAGGTTTCTAGAATTTTATATTGACTTTTATGTTTCAAAACAATGTTCCAACACTTCCTAAAATCTTTATAACATAGTTGGAGTGTTTATAAATTTTCCCTATATTTATTGACTTATAAATCTTATTATTAAATTCATAATACTATATAATAATGTATAATAATTAGGGTTAAATAGGAGAAAACCCCTAAATAAATTTCACAATTCCATATAATAATTTAATATTCATAATTCCATATAATAATCTAATTTTTAATAAAAGAAATCCCCTAAATTAATTTAAATTAATTTAGGGGTATTTCACCGAGCACCAGAATTTAGCCAAAGATTCAAACGTATCGAACTCGAAAACCAGAGATTAATCACCAAACTAGCAAACCGATTGAGTTCACAAAACCACCAACAGATTCCAGGAACAAGGACCAGAACGATAATCTAACGAAGTCGCAAAACAGAAAAAATCAGACACTTCGAACAAAAATAAAAGGAAAACAAGAGTAATTTTACCAAACTAAAGCTGATTGACGATAGTGAGAGACAGAGAAATCTCAAGTCGGGTAAAATTTCATTAGCTACCGCCGACACACCGCTTGTAGCCAGAATCAAATCGCCCACGACAATTACGGTCACGGTAGAAGAGGTAGCAACGAAGGTGACTGAGACGGTGAATGAACCATGGCCACTGTGATCAGAGCTTGAAATGAAATCCAGAGGAGGGTGCTTTCGAAGAGAATGAAGAGGGAGCAGATTCATTGTTCCTTGTTTGCTGGTTTTGGATGCAAATTGTCGTGGGTGAAGAGATGGAAGAAGGCATAGACCATGTGTGCTGCTCGTTCGGCATTTGAAGAGAAAAAAGGAGGAAGGAGCCTGATGTTCCTTGTTTGCATGAAGAAGAGAATGAGAATGGAGGTACAGCCTTGTATGTTTGTTGTTCTTAGTCAAGAGCAAGGAGGAGATTGAAAGACGATGAGAGGCGAGTGATTCTAGGCACAGGCTAGGGTTTTCAGACTAGTAAAATTCCCGATCGGTTTTTGAACGAAGAAGACGGAGTATGTATATACGGGAGGAAATCTTGGGTAAGCGTCGGTTGATGTCCATGGTTGAAGGAGAAAACCCTCGAGAGCCAAGGAGTCGAGGTCCGCTAGAGTAGTTAGGGGTTTCTGAGTATTGGAGATCGATCAAGGAAGAAGCAAAAAATGGTGGTGGCTGAGTTTTCTTCTGTTTTGATTTTTTTCTTAGAAGATGATCGACGGGGAAGACGATGAGGGCCAGAGACGGCTGATGGCTACTGTTCTTGTTTTATATATCGAAAAGAATAGAGAAAGGAATAGGGTTTTATTAAGGAAAGGTGAGCTGTTTTTTTTATGGGCTGGATAATTAAGAATGGGCTTTATTTGGTTCTAGACCAGACTGGATCATGATTGGGTTGATTTGTTGGTTATCTGTTTTGACCGGATAAAGAAGGAAAAATAAACTAACACAGACGGAAATGCGAGAAATAACAGAAAGGTTATAACTCAAATGAGAAGACTCCCTAAAACGCTAATGAAAATGCAAGTAAAAAAATGAAAGAATTTTATCAATAAAATAACTCATTTATATATATACAAATAACACGAAATAATAAAAGCAGACAAAGAAGCGTATAAGTAAAATAATAAAAGTAATGATATAATAAATGCATAAATTGATGGGAATAAAACTAAAAATGATAATGATAGAAGTAAAAGCAAACACTACAAAAAAAGACAAGAAAATATAACAATAAATGAAAAAAAATGATCCATGAAAAATAAAAAGAAATGAATAGATAAAAAAACGAAAAGGGATGAGTTTGAAATCGGATTGTCATTGGAAATTTATTTTCGAAGAATTGTTTTTCTGAAATGCTTTGAAAAAAAGATTTAAGAATTTTGTCATAAAACGATGGTTTCGTTTTGGCACGCGCGTTGATACTTTTTGAAAAAGACAGGCGACGACTCCTCTTATTTTTGGAATTTACTTTATGGGGTGAGAATTTTTGGTGTCTACAGATGGCTCCCCTTGATTCAATTTTGCAAGCCCTTGCAGAATTGGATCAAGGTTGACGGGGCGCCAAAAATTCTCACTACGGTTTATGACTCGTTCTTATGGGTACGGGTGTACGGGTACTTATGACGGGCCCCAACTAGACTTCTTGATATCTAGTCATAGGACTTATGACGAGCCTATGATACTAACAATTAGATTGGTTTAGGGTGCACGAGGACTTATGACGAGCCTCAACTAGACCTCTTGACATCTAGCTATAGGACTTATGACGAGCCTATAATGCAATTGAAAGTACGAGGACTTATGACGAGCCTCAACTAGACCTCTTGACATCTAGCCATAGGACTTAGGACGAGCCTATGATACTAACAATTAGATTGGTTTAGGGTGCACGAGGACTTATGACGAGCCTCAACTTGACCTCTTGACATCTAGCTATAGGACTTATGACGAGCCTATAATGCAATTGAAAGTACGAGGACTTATGACGAGCCTCAACTAGACCTCTTGACATCTAGCCATAGGACTTATGACGAGCCTATGATACTAACAATTAGATTGGTTTAAGGTGCACGAGGACTTATGACGAGCCTCAACTAGACCTCTTGACATCTAGCTATAGGACTTATGACGAGCCTATAATGCAATTGAAAGTACGAGGACTTATGACGAGCCTCGAGCCTATGATACTAACAATTTGATTGATTGGGCTGCACGAGGACTTATGACGAGCCTCAACTAGACCTCTTGACATCTAGCTATAGGACTTATGACGAGCCTATAATGCAATTGAAAGTACGAGGACTTATGACGAGCCTCAACTAGACCTCTTGACATTTAGCCATAGGACTTATGACGAGCCTATGATACTAACAATTTGATTGATTGGTCTGCACGAGGACTTATGACGAGCCTCAACTAGACCTCTTGACATCTAGCTATAGGACTTATGACGAGCCTATAATGCAATTGAAAGTACGAGGACTTATGACGAGCCTCAACTAGACCTCTTGATATCTAGTCATAGGACTTATGATGAGCCTATGATACTTTATGGAGTTGTACGAAACTCGCTGCTTTGGGTGGTTGATTTGAGGATGATTTTGATTGTGGATTGATTCGGGATTGGATGTTTTTTGGTTGCTTCTGTGAGGGATGTGACGGTCGAATGCTTTCTGTCGATGTCGCCTTTGACTTTGACAGTGTGGGACTTTTGTTTTGGTTTTTGTTTTTGGTGGCCTTGGCCCGATGTGCACTATGGTTTCGGGATTTTGGTATGACCCTTGGATCCAGAGTTCGAGATGGCTTCGGTATGGCTCTCGAGTTTTTTGTATTGGTTTTGGTGATTTTGTGATTGGTCTTTGAATGAATGTTTTTTTTGTGAATGATTGGCTTTGGGAACTCGATGGTTTGATATAACCAGATGGTTTCGATATGATCCGAGGGCTCCGGTATGATCGGATGGCTCCTGTGCGGTCGGGTGGCTCCAGTGTGGTCGAATGGCTCCAGTGTGGTTGGATGGCTCCGACATGATTCATGACCCCATTGTGAGCAACGGCTCTGGGATGGTTGGTGGGTTTTGATTTGGATTGAGATTTTCGGGATGGTTGGTGGGTTTCGATTTGTATTGAGATTTTTGGGATGGTTGGTGGGTTTCAATTTGTTTTGGATTTTGAGTTGAATGGTGGGTTGATGTGATTTGCGTACTTTGATGTGATTGATAGTCTTTTTGTCGTGAATGAATGGCTTTGGTATGGTCAGTTATGACTTTAGATTCCTTGAGATGGCTTCAGGATAGCTCGGGGTGGCTCCGGGAAGGGCTACAAGATGGCTCTATTTAGTGATAGTGAGGAACAATAGGGAATTTTTCCTTTGAGGTAGTCGCACCCTGGACGGGTTGCCTACGTACTCAATTTCGTATTGAGATCAGACCATACGTAGTTCGAATCTCTGTAGGCAAGGCCTTGGTGACAAGATGGCTCCGATATGGATTTGAGGTGGCTCCCGTATTGTTCTCGGACTGTTGGGATGACCCCTGTGTAGTTCCAAGGATGGTTTCAATGTCAGATGATGGCTCTCGTTCGGCTTTAGCTTGGCTTCAGAAGAGGCGCAAATGAGGCTCAAGTATGACCGTGGATGGCTCCGGAATGGTCTCCGTGTAGCTTATGGATAGCCTGTGGTGGCTCCAAAATGGTTCGGCGTAGCTCGATGATGGTTCGGGATGGCTCCAGCTACGGTCCTCTCATGGCTCTAGGGTGGTTTTAGTTTGGTTTGATGTAGCTCGAGGATAGCCCAGGATGGCTCCAGTTGACATCTTTTGATCAAAATTGATGCTTCAACAACTGCAACTGAAGTTGACTTTCAGCGAGACTAGGTAGAATTCTTACCAGTCGGATGTTGAAGTTGAAATGATTATAGTGCATACAAATATTAAATGCTAGAAGAGATGCAAAATGCATATGCAATTTTTGAAGAGAAGGTACGATTCTGTCTCTATTACTATGAGGTTTACGAATATAAGACATCTTTGGTTCGATCTTGAGTGATTGTTAAACAGGAATGCGTGAATCACTTTCCTCTCATGGAGGGATGTGGGTTAGTCTCTCGTGAGTATGGCCGTGTGTGCTAATGTCGTGATGATCTTGATGCTCAGAGCAGTATTTTCCTGAGAATTTCTTTTTGAGGTTATGAACTTTCCGTTCCTCACCTGCAATGGGGTTAGCTGTTTACGTTTTGGTGCTTAGATCAAAGAGTCACTCACACTCTATGGACCTTGTGAAGTAAGGTCGCACTCATTCGCTCATAGTCCCTGTATTGTGAGGTGGGACATGTTGATAACAAGCACGAAGCTTATAATTCATGTTTCAGATCCGATACTTTCGGTTAACGCTCACCAACTAACGAGTCAGAGGTCTTTTATTGGGTTATAACGGGGTTGAGGGGTATGATGTATGTCACATGGGACTGGAGGATTTGTTTAGGAATTGTGGAGCTTTTGTGTATAGAGGACATGTTTTGCCTTTGCCATGGGTGGAATGATTAGACGGGTTTTGATAACCCCTTATTGGTTTCTTCGGGACTTCATTGGTCCTTTTGGTTCGGATTTCTCCTTCTTGCCTCTTCTGGCGTTCGATTTGAACTTTCTTCTCATTTTGTTTTCTGAAATTGCATTTGGTTCATCGATTTCCTCAAGCGTCCTTTGCTTTGTATTTTGGCTTTCATCTTTGGAGTTGCATTGACTCATTGAAATTTTCAAGCATTTCTGGCGTTCTTTTTTGGTGTTTGGCTTTGGAGTTGCATTGACCCATTGGTTTCTTCGAACATTTCATTGTTGTTTTTTGTGAAAGATGGTGGGGAGGGGTCATGGCTCTAGCTCCTTCGAGATCCTCTATTGCATGGGTAAGTGTGTATATGTGGGGTGGCATATTGTGGAGTTTTTTTTTGAAGAAAGAGTTTTTCATGAAAGGCTCAGCGGGGCTCACTAAGGGATGATGTAGAGGGCAGTCAAAGCTTTTTGGTTTTTGTGGGGATTTTTATTCCTAAGTGCCTCGTCATTCTCATTAGTCAATAATTGTTTTCTTACTATTCTCGAATCTTTGCATGAACCACAGTTCGTATCTTGCTATCGACTTGATCTCACTCTAAATTATGCCTCTCCATGTGCTGAAGGAAAGCACAAGTCGCTCATGGTTTTACCTTGATTGGCATAGACAGCAACGGCTCTCTACCTTCACTCGTCGCTCGGGATTGTCCAAAACGCTCACTTGGAATTCAAGAGAAATACCCGCTCCGCAAACTACTCACTTGGTCTGGGTGCTGATTTTGATTTGACCCTTGTGTTCGTTGACGGGTCGAGAGTTTTGTGATTCAAGCATTCTGTTCAATCAATCTCACAACATTTTTTTCAAAGATGTCGTTCGATACGAGAGTATGCAAATGTGACTATCTACAATGCATTATATAGTGGTAATATGGAATTATATGTAGGATGCATGAAAATGCCACTGTGAATTGAGATGGTTGACTGAATGTTTTTTTTTGTTTTTTTTGTTTATTTGTTTTGTTTTTGGATGCAATGCTGATGGTGAGGCAAACCTAGTCTCGCTGAGTACCGTATTCAACTCGGCTTATGAAGCTCATCTAGTCACTGTGGTCCTAGAGATGGTCTAACTGCCGGGGGTATTGTCGAAGAAGAAATTCTCGATGAGCCGGCTTGGTGATTGGCTCTGGGATTTTTGAATTTTTAGGGAGTGACAACTCCCGCATGGTGGCCCAATGATATGACAGAGATTACATTTTTTGGGATTTTTGGATGTATGATTTTTTTTGGATATTTAGGGAGTGACAACTCCCGTATGGTATCCCCCGATATGATACACTTTGAGATTGAGAAAGGTTTGAGCTCGGTTTTCTTTCTATCCCTCTGAGATCGGGCTCTGGCGTTCGAGAATATTGGGATGAAAGCTGGTGTGTGACAAGTGACTATGAAACACGTAAGTGCGTGATGCTCGTAGTGTGGACGAGATTCATGTATGGTTGATGATTTTGGACTGATTGAAATGCATGTGACCCTTTTGTCGTGAATGCAATGCATGTTTTTCCAAATGAGCATGATTTATAGGTGTATTTCATATATAATATTAACACTTTTCTTGCTCATTTCTCCACTTCGGTTAGTTTTCCTCTAGTTTATGTTTTATTATTATCTCACTAATTTATTGGTTTACATGAGGAAAACCAAGCTGGGACTAAAGTAGATAAAGAGACGAACACATAGACACAAACGGCTCAGAAAACGGAGCCCAAACGAACAATCTAGAGCCGGTCAAAGTTGGAAGAAATAAGTCACGACAACAGGTTGCAACCGCCTCTGCGACGTCGAGATAACTGGCGGACACCACAAGAAGGGCAACCGCCCCATAACTGGCGGACACCACAGAGGTGCAACCGCCTCGGAACTGGCGGACAAGAGGGGCGCAATCGCCTGTTATCTGGCGGTCTTGGTGGCGGACGGTGAGAGCAGCAACCGCCTCTTAATGGGCGGACACCACAGGCGGACAACATGTAAACCGACGCGAGCTTATCTTGTTCGTCTGCAACTCGCGCTGCAACTCGTCCACTGTCGTCGGTGCCTACCTTATTTCGCTCCCCGTCTCCAACTCCTGTCCCCTGCAATCAATGCTTCAATCAGTGAGCAATCAATGAGCTCAATCCCTTCACGCGTCATTCACCTCTGTCTGCAATCATTCTTCCTTCTCCTGCCATCTTCCTTTCCCTATATAAACGCACGCAACTTCACCACAAAAATCATACAATCCATCCAGCGATCAGACCACAAACCACACACCATCTCATTTCTCTCCTTCCGCCTTCTCCATTTTATTTATTTTACATTCCACAAAATCCACCTCTAGCCCTACATACACAAAATAGCAGAGTGAGCCGGAGTGATTACGGATGATTTCTATTACTCTTGTCTCTGTCTATCTATTTAATATGTTAGGCTAGTTTACGTATACTCTGGGAATGGTTATTATGTGTTTGTATTAATTATGCATTATTTTTACTGGTTTTAATTATATATAGTTTGTTACGTTTTAAAGGTTATCTCGCACCTTTTTAATAAATGTCATGAGTTTATTAAATTGCTTTCCTAAGTCTATTTTGATCAGACCGGTGATAAATAGATAGGTTAATTAAGACGTAAAACTGGAGGAAACTTGTTATGATTTAATAAGTTAGTATTCAGTTGCAAATGTAATTCCTCAATACTCCTCTGCCGTTCGCAGGCTTTTGCTTGAACCTTGATTAGAACCTTGCATTACAGGTGAACGAGTTCTTATGAGGCTATGACTTAGTCCTTAAGATAATTACAGGAACCTTGCCAAATTATTAAACCAGTAGAGATAGCTTAATTATGCAGATTATATTAACCTGACCCAGAGTTCCATTTTATTTATATATTACTTAGTTTATTTTATCTTTTCTTTTTATTTATTTTACAAGTCAATTAATCCCTCCTCTTGTGACACGCTTAGGTACTATTATATGTACATTAGTCCCACGGTTCGACATCCGGTTGCTTACATTTTCACTATACTACTGCGACCGGGATTTGTTTGCAGCCCAACGTTTAATTTGAGTTTTAATTTATTTTCTTTTAATTTTACACCAGTTTAACCACTCACTTTATAACGTCTGCAAAATGGCGCCGTTGTCGGGGACTAGTTTATTCTAGTCCCTAAGCCCCGGATTATTCACTTGTTTTATTAGAATATTTTGTCTATATTATTTTTGTTTGTTGTTTATATTAATTATCTTTTATATTTTGTTTATATTATCATTATGTTTGTTTCTAATTATTTTATTTTCTAATCTGTTTCAGTAGTTTTGTTTATTATACAAAAAAAAACAAAAAAAAAATTGAAATGGAAATGGAACAGGTGTTCGAAGAAGAGTTTTGCTATTCACAGTATTTATACTGCTCCGTATGTGGGGGAGCTCATGATTATGAAGATTGTCTCATATTACAAGAACAACTCTGGTTAGAAGATCAACCAGACTACCTGGAGAGACTCGCTCTACAAGAACAGCAACCAAAGAGCGAAATAATTCATGAGGTAGAACAACACCCCACTACGGATGTAAGTTACTCTCTTCCCTCTACGGTCACCTACCGCCAGTTTCCATCCTTCTCTATGCTCTATCCAGAAGATGAGGATATTTACATCCTCGAAAATAAAGAGAAGGAATTACCGTCACCTCCCGCCAATATATCCAAACAAAACGCCATTATCACCTTCAAAGAATTAACTTTCTCTGAAGATGATAACGAGCGTTCTTTCTGTGAGCCTCACTTACAAGAGGAGGATTTTTACATCCTCCAATTTGAGGACGAAAAATCACCACCACCGGGTCTTCTGTTAGAACTACGTTCCCGGCATTACCTCCTCAAACATCAGGTTTTGTGGAGTATTAATTTTCTTATTTTATATGCCGAGGTAACGTTTTGTTTTGATCCAGGATAACGAAGCAGGCGTCTAGCCAAAGACGTTAAATAAGGGCAGCTTCCTGGGAGGCAACCCGGGTGTATTTTTATTTTATTTACTTTATTGTTCTTTTTAATTTTCAGGTTCTCTTTAAAATTTTATTTTTGCTAACTTTTAACCCCGTTTATAGTATGGTTGCTTCTAGTGTTTTATGCAGGTGCACCTCCATGTGGACACTGCAACCAAGCTACGCTACTTGAGGCTGAAGCTCAAGTGTGGGGGGAACTCCTTTAACAACTAGCAAAAATAATATCAGGGGAGTACCAGTTTCTTTTAAATATGCATTATTTAAATAAAAACTGCAGAGGAGCGTTTATGTGCTTAATTGTTTATTTGTGATCTTTGTGTTATCTCTATTTTATCTACTTACCGAAAAGGTCTTCTGAGACCTTCCCTTGTTTTTCTGGTGAACAATGAGGACATTGTTCAATTTAAGTGTGGGGGAGTATGCCCTTTTCGGTGACATTTTGTGCTTAAATGTTTAATCTCTCTCCTTATCATGCGTTTGTCCAATTCAAATATTATGGACCCGTTATATGTGGGTTGTTCTCTTTAAGAATAAATATTGTTATGAATTGTAGGATAAAAGGTACAAATTTTAAAATTTTGATTACTTTTGAGGAGCATTTTATATGCGGTGTGACCAAATAATCTGCAAATGGTTGGATTTTATTGCTCAGGGTTTCTTTCTGTCTTCTCTCTTAGGGATTGCTAAGGGGTGCTTCTCTGTTAAAAGAAAGAAAAATAATAAATAATAAGGGACTTGCGAGACACCATTGGAAACCAACAAAAGAGAGTTGAGTGTTCTTAAAAACAAAGGCGTTATGCCTACATTTTCTCATCTCTTATGCAAAAGTGAAACAAATGCATAAATCTATTTTCCCTTTTGTTTTCTCCTAAATACCCATTCTTGAGAGAAGTTGGCCGTGGTAAAAGTTCTCAGAGTCACCTAAAAAGAAACATTGAAGTACCTTAGATCATACCCCGAAACTCTATTTTTATTTTCACCCTGAGCACACCTATGCCACCAGCAGTTAATTTTTCACACTCCTCAATAAGTTAAAAAGATCATGTTTATCCTACCCTTCATAATAATATTTGTTAATATTGAGCATTCCCTACTACTTGGGTACGTGATTTTGCTTGAGGACAAGCAAAAGGATAAGTGTGGGGGTGTGATAAGTGTCCAAATGAGCATGATTTATAGGTGTATTTCATATATAATATTAACACTTTTCTTGCTCATTTCTCCACTTCGGTTAGTTTTCCTCTAGTTTATGTTTTATTATTATCTCACTAATTTATTGGTTTAACATGAGGAAAACCAAGCTGGGACTAAAGTAGATAAAGAGACGAACACATAGACACAAACGGCTCAGAAAACTGAGCCCAAACGAACAATCTAGAGCCGGTCAAAGTTGGAAGAAATAAGTCACGACAACAGGTTGCAACCGCCTCTGCGACGTCGAGATAACTGGCGGACACCACAAGAAGGGCAACCGCCCCATAACTGGCGGACACCACAGAGGTGCAACCACCTCGGAACTGGCAGACAAGAGGGGCGCAACCGCCTGTTATCTGGCGGTCTTGGTGGCGGACGTGAGAGCAGCACAACCGCCTCTTAATGGGCGGACACCACAGGCGGACAACATGTAAACCGACGCGAGCTTATCTTGTTCGTCTGCAACTCGCGCTGCAACTCGTCCACTGTCGCCGGCGCTACCTTATTTCGCTCCCCGTCTCCAACTCTGTCCCCTGCAATCAATGCTTCAATCAGTGAGCAATCAATGAGCTCAATCCCTTCACGCGTCATTCACCTCTGTCTGCAATCATTCTTCCTTCTCCTACCATCTTCCTTTCCCTATATAAACGCACAAACTTCACCACAAAAATCATACAATCCATCCACCGATCAGACCACAAACCACACACCATCTCATTTCTCTCCTTCCGCCTTCTCCATTTTATTATTTTACATTCCACAAAATCCACCTCTAGCCCTACATACACAAAATAGCAGAGTGAGCCGGAGTGATTACGGATGATTTCTATTACTCTTGTCTCTGTCTATCTATTTAATATGTTAGGCTAGTTTACGTATACTCTGGGAATGGTTATTATGTGTTTGTATTAATTATGCATTATTTTACTGGTTTTAATTATATATAGTTTGTTACGTTTTAAAGGTTATCTCGCACCTTTTAATAAATGTCATGAGTTTATTAAATTGCTTCCTAAGTCTATTTTGATCAGACCGGTGATAAATAGATAGGTTAATTAAGACGTAAAACTGGAGGAAACTTGTTAATTTAATAAGTTAGTATTCAGTTGCAAATGTAATTCCTCAATACTCCTCTGCCGTTCGCAGGCTTTTGCTTGAACCTTGATTAGAACCTTGCATTACAGGTGAACGAGTTCTTATGAGGCTATGACTTAGTCCTTAAGATAATTACAGGAACCTTGCCAAATTATTAAACCAGTAGAGATAGCTTAATTATGCAGATTATATTAACCTGACCCAGAGTTCCATTTTATTTATCTATTAACTTAGTTTATTTTATCTTTTCTTTTTATTTATTTTACAAGTCAATTAATCCCCCCTCTTGTGACACGCTTAGGTACTATTATATGTACATTAGTCCCACGGTTCGACATCCGGTTGCTTACATTTTCACTATACTACTGCGACCGGGATTTGTTTGCAGCCCGACGTTTAATTGAGTTTTAATTTCTTTTCTTTTAATTTTACACCAGTTTAACCACTCACTTTATAACGTCTGCAATGCAATGCATGTTTTTTGTTTTACGCTCGGTTGCATTTGTTGGCGTTGTTTACTTAGGGGATGCCACCTGTAGATACCGTGAATTTTCACCCCATAAAGCAAAGTTGATGAATGATATATAGATGTGAGGGGTCATCCCTTATTCGTTCTTTTTATTATATGTGCATGCCAAAAGAAACCAATTTTTAGAAACCAATTTTGAAAACGCGTGTTTTCATAGTGGTGGATTTTCTCAATATGAATCTTGACGCTCGGTTATTCGCAAATAAAATAGGGAGTAGGGAACCCTATACACATTTATCTAAATAAACTCAAAGGGAATGTATAAATCTATACATGTTATCTATTCAGAAATGGACAAGAGAGAAGAGAATCACATGGGGAAACCTATACATCATCAATTCTAAAAAGTCATTAAAAGGGGGAATTTTGAGCTGAACTTCTTCCGAACTCTTCTGGTCCGTCTTTGGGCTTATGAATGACAGCTCACGCTCGGACTTCGGGTTGGCTGCTCGCTCGTCTTCAGGTTCTTAAGCGGCTGCTAGCTTATCTTTGGGTTCTTGACTGGCTGCACGCTTGTCTTTGGGTGTTTGATCGGTTGCTCGCTTGTCTTCGGGTGCTTGACCGACTGCTGGCTCATTTTCAAGCTTTTGCAGTGAAGCAAAACTGTGATCAAACAAAACGAGTTGGTGTTCTTCTGACTTTCGACAATTTAAACTCGAACCGGTGTCGCTAGTCTTCATGTTGCTTGACTCGGGTTCGTACACCTCTGATTATGTATACAGTTGGTGTTGGTCTTCATTTCGCTCGGCTAGCTCCACGGGTTGGTGCGCCTCTGATTTTCAGCTCGATCCGCTCCGACGAGGGAATAAGGGATATATTTGAGAAAGGAAAAGGTGAATGATCAAGCACAAAATCTTATGTGAAAATTCACCACTTTTGTGGAAACACAAAATGACTAGTACGCTCCACAGTAATGACCGCTGCTCTTGAAGGTGGGCAGAACTTCAAAAGTAGCGGGTCACAACATGGGGATTGAGTCATTGTTTTGAAATACGTTTGTGAAAATCAACTTTGAAAGCTGTTTTCAAAAATTATTTTGAAATAATGTTGGGGAAGAATGTTATTTGAAATTTGTTTGCAGAAAGTAAGTTTTCGAAATCCATTTTTGAAAATTGGTTCGAAAATAACATTTTAGTGAAACAAAGTTTTTTAAAGATGAAGTGGTAGGTTTTAAAACCCCAAATGTTTATGAGTAAAGTATAGGTGAGATTCAAAATTAAACGAGCTCGTAAGAAAGCTTTAAGAGACATACAAAGAGAATTCCGAACATTTTGAAACAGGTTAGTTTGAAAAAACGGTTTGTACACATGTATAGCATAAAGTAAATCGTGGCTATGTTTGATGTGGAGCTATGAGTGTTAATGTTGGGATAATCACTTTCCAGGTCAATTACGATTCCACCTCACCGGGGGAACCATCGTCCCTTCACTGTCATCTCTCGGGGTTTTTCTTTGCTATGCCCCGCAAGGGGCACGTTATCAAGAAAGTCCGGAGTGCTTAAGTTCGAAAGGTCAGGACACCCGAGATGATAAGGAAACATACGCCACGTCCAGTGATGATCCGACAACACGTTCACTTTTCAGGAAACTCGGGGAAGTATTGCATGGGAACGGGTCTCTCGTCATCTGCACGGTAGGTGTGTCTAAAGTCCAAATTATTCACTGACTACGTTGTGCCATGTATGGGTATCCGGTAAATACGGATCCTCTATGGACGTGTAGCGTGACATTAGGCTTTAGAGACACCCGTGGTGCAGAGGAACAATGGAGAACTGAGCCCATGCAATCTTCAGGGTAAGATAGAAGGGTGGTCAGGCAGGCGGCATACAAGGGGGTGACCCGTAAAACCCGTCTTAGACACCGGATTAGGCAGCTGGACACTGAAGGCTCATGGTTCACTATATGCTGGCTTAGACTCGGATAATGGAGGGTGTTTTTGGATCATGAGCCTGCAGGGCGTAGGTCGATGACCATCTTGCCCCGTGGGTTTAGTCATTTATATAAATGACCCAGCTCATGGGAAATCAACACGTGGACCGGTCGGGATTCCGTGACTCGTGGAAAAATCGGGTGACACAGAGGAATGCATGTCCTAAGCTACCCTCCCATGCACCCCACAATCACAACATAAATAAAAAGCGATGAAGTCAGTATCAACCTATTTGCTAAGAGTTTTATCTTGAAAGTGTTTGCAAATTGGTTGTTTATTAGCCTAGAGGGAAGTTAGCTTCATTCAATCCTAAGTGTCTCTTTCTAATCATGAACTAATCATTAACCCAATTGTCGTAATGCTCATTGAGGATCTATCAAGTCCTAGCTGTCCTCATCAGCTACACACTCTAAGTGTGGAGTAGAATAATCCTAAAGGCTTTGAAAAGAATCTCAAGAAGGTTTTGAAAGAAGTGGGGAAGTCCCGACAATTTTAAATGGAGTTCAGTCTTCCTTGAGTTTGAGAAAAACTTACTCAAGTTTTCCCCAGCAGAGTCGCCATTCTGTGGATGGTGATTTTTTGGTATGAGGGGGGTCTATCTAAATATGGTCCTAGCTGAGAAGTCTAGATCCTAGAAATGCCATTCTGTGGAGGGTGAAAACCCGTTATTCTGGCATCCCTCAAATACCTACTAAATCGTCTGTCCTTCCCAGAAAGCATAAAGGGGAATGCTAGTGAGCACTACACCCGCTCTCAATGGGCCCCACGCGGACTTATGCCTCTATAAGGTGGATTTGACTAGAGTCGCCACCTAGTTTGACCTAAGGAACTAGGAAGGAAAGGGAAGGAGGGTTCTAAGAACCGTTAGTTGACTCTGAAATTGTTTCCTATGGATAGGACTTATCTGGTCATACTAGAGATTTTGTGTGGGTTCGCACTGGGTTACACCCCTTAGAAGTGGCAATGACCACGACTTCAGATTGGTTCCCGAGGAAACCTCGGTCTCCAATTGTCGGGTTTGTCTTTCAAAACCTTATTCAGAGAGATTCAATTAAAGCCAAAGGATCGGATTGAGTGTGGATTGAGGAGTAGGTGATTTTGAGGAGTTTGAGGAAACAGGCTGGTCTTGGAGTTGGTTTGTTTGGAGTGTTTGAGAGACTTCAATGTTCTGGGATATTTGAGGTTGTTTTGGGAAGTTGAATGTGTTGAAGGGCAATTCGGGTTTTAAAGATGATTGAGTATGGAAGAGGATATGATTTGCAGGTATTCGGGTTTTGAAGATGTTTCAGGTTTTTAGGAGTCTTCAGGAATTGGAGATCCTATGTGACTTAGAGTTGGTTCAGAAGAGGATTGAGAACTGTTTATGGGTCCTAAAGCTCTAATAGAAATGTTGGATTGGTTTATTCATAATTGTCTCTCTTAAAGTTTTTAAAACCGAAAAATCATTTTTTTTGTTGTAAAAGGGCGGATAATCCGAGGGATTACCCTATGTACCCCCTCGAACACGACACTTAATTAATGTAAGTGCCGAGGCTCGAAAGATGGGGCAATGAATTTATGTCGAAAAGTAAGATTCAAAGAGAAACACCATGAAATATGCTCTCGGTCGAACCCTAATAACGTCTCTAACTCCCGGGTTTTAAAACATTAAAAACCGAAAACATCGAAATCGAGCGGAAGGGAGTTAGACGATTCTAAAATCCGGCTGCAACTAGGAAGGTCATTACCCTAGTACCCCGCCTTGTAAAAATCTAGGCTGCAATTAGGGGAGGTTTGTCACCCTAATGCCCCGCCTAAAGAGATCCAGACTGCGACAAGGGAGGTTACGACCCCAGTGCCCCGCCTCGGATTTTTATTTTGGGAAGGAAGAAAGTGGTGTTCTAACCATGGAGGAAATGTTTTGAAGGGGTTAGACATTTCTTGCTCCCCGAAAATGATTTATTTGAGTTAAAAACTGAGTTGGAAAACTTTTGAAGTTGTTCGGAATTCTCTGTAAAGAAACACTGATTTTGAGAAGTGTTTTGGGAGAAACTTTCTGTATATGTGAGAAGAACTTTCTGCTTGAGAAGAGTTTTCTGTGATGTGAGAAGAGTTTTTCCTTTAAAATTCCACAAAATGGTTTCTTTGAAATTTTGATGAAACTTGAATGAAACGATGGTTTGAAATTCTTTTGGGTTTTTGGATTTTTGAAAGGGAATTACAAGTTGAGAGTGAATGAGATGAAAAGGAATCGGGTTTGAAAAAAGTGTTGGAATTGATTTGATTTGGTTTGACTTGTATTGGAAGATGAGACGGGTCAACGTTCAGGTTTGGTCAATGATTGGGTCAAGGTTTTCTGGTCAAGGTCAAGGTTGGTCAGAGTTGGTCAAAGTCGGTCAAAGTTGGTCGAAACCGTCAAAGTCGATCAAGGTTGGATGGTCAACAACTCGGGTCAACTCTTGGACTTTTGGATTATTTTGTGGACTTAGGCTTTGTGGACTTGTGCTTTGTTTGAGACATGGGCCTTTATGGTTTTGGGCTTTCTTGGTTTTGGGCCGTGGGCTTTTTTTTTGGGGGTTTGGGCCTTGGGCTTTCTGGATTTTGGGTCGTGGGCTTCTTGGGCTTTGGGTTAGGGTCTTGGGCTTTCTGGGCTGATTGGGTTTTGGGCCGAGTTGACCTTTTGGACCAATTGGGATTTAATGGGCCGAGTTGAATTTCAGGCTGATTTGGATTGATTGGACTTGACTATGGATCTGGTTTGAGGGTGGGTTAAAATAGGCCTTATTGTTTTTGGGCTGAAGTGAGCTTTTGATTTTTGGGCTTGATCTAAGCCTTGGACCTTTTTATTTGAAGCAATTTGGATTTTTGAGAAATGGGCCAAAGATGAGGTTTATTGATTTTTGGGCTTGATTTGGTTTTGGGCCTTGTTTGAGTTGTTTTGAACTTTGATGGGCTTTGGAAAATTTGGGAAGAAACGATGAATCAAATTGAGATGAATTTTGAGGAAGTGTTTTTATTAATACATGTTATTATAATAAGATGTGGTTTGGGTCTAGGGATTACCCAGTTTATTGGTGGGACCATGGCTCACCTAAATCTTAGAGTTCACCCTCTATAAGGCTTGGACCTAAGGACAATAACTAAGGCTTAAGACATCGATAAACAATGAGCAAGGAGCATAAATCACAAAACAGCAACGCAAATATCTCACATAGGGTACAAACATTGGAGAAGCAAAATGAAGTGTAAACGTTATGTACAAAAATTTGGTGATTAAACACCAGCAAAAATCCTACAAGATTTCAAATTAATTTCCAAGCTCAAATCCATATGTAGAAGGGGTAAACTAAGCACTAGAATAACATAACAAAACCAGCTAAAGATAACATGTTAAAATTGTTCACATGCAGAGAATGAATTAAATTACGAAAAAATAAATCCAAAGACAACCAAAAGTAAGAACAATAAACAAATTAATACAAACATAGATAACAATCTTAATTAAAGAGCTGCTATGGGGGGTCGCATCGACGCCGCCTCACTTGAGCTGATAGGATCAGCAAGAAGTGCACCACCGTTACATATGTTTGAAGCAGAGACCCCGATAATCCAAGTCAAGATCTCGTTCCTTAGTCTTAGGGTAGTTTCCCGTTTCACGAGCATTATGTACATGTCAAAAACAACCAAAAGAGGCAAACTGCATTAGTCAAAGAACGGAAGAGGGTTGGGATGTGTGCAATGGGATCATACGGCCCCTCTCAATGGGAGGAAAGGGGGCAATCTAATCATCTCCCACACCCCAACCGAGAACATAGAAACGAGTTTCAAACTGCCAACAAATGCTATGAATTGTAAAATAAATCACGCATTGGGGTTGCTACTCGAATTAATTCGTCATCTTAGATTATGACTCGACCAAAGTGTAGTATCAAAGATAAGGGTTATGTCATGTGGGATCATACCTAGAAGGGTTTTATCATTTCCCTCTAAGATGAAGATTAATAAGGACCAACCAACCAATGTGTGATTTATTTTAATAGTCATAACATTCGGGCAACTATCAATCGATTCATGTTCTTATCTATGCACAAGAGACAAGTCATGCTAGTTTCAAATTAGTTCCAAACCAGCAATCAGTTAGCAAAGGTAACAAATTGAAATTTTCAAACCCATAGGAGACTTGAGTGTAGCCTAAAGCGTAAAGCCAAAAGTCATTGGATCAAGTCCAATCCAAGTCGCCGAGGAAGTGTACCAGCCCAAAGTCATCCGATTAAGTCCAGCCCAAGTGTCAAGGAAGTGTACCTCATCAGATAACAAATAAGGATAATGAATTAGATACAAGCCGGTAAACATTAAAAAATAGAAAAAATGAACATGTCCGTGAGATCAACATCGCTGGAGCCCAAGACCAACATTGCGCGAAGCCTAAAATCTCAACAAGTCCAAAAGGGTCAACTAACAGAATGCGCGGGCCCCCAAAATACCCAAAAGGCCGGTAAAGGGTGGGGACCCAAAGAATGCTGACGTGGTTTACAAAACCCATGTCGGATGGGTGCTAAGTTCGAGTAATGTGCAAATCGGCAGAAAATCAAAACCCTCGGATGCCAAAGTTTAGTCATATCTTGGAAGTCAACCAAATGGCCTTTCCCACACAAGTCACGGATCCAATAGTGAATGAGTCAAATTAAACAGTTCCAATGACCCAGATGGCTTTTCAAAGAATACAAATCTAAACAGAGAATATACTCAAGTGGCTAGACCTTAGCACCAGGATGATAACAACCATACAAACGACAATATTGATGTTTGTTAATGCCAAACAAACAAACCGATAATGGTGATATCGTCATGAGTCCAAATGCCATAACATCTCAAATTTACACGGCACAATTAAATAGAAACGGTACAGATTACAGGTGACAAATTCCCAAGTTCAAAATCAGCTTCACGACTGAAACCCAGTTTCAAAAAGAATATTACCTTAACCAAGACACGACAGTAGCAAGCACGTGGGTCAAAACATGACCGAGTGTAACACCCCTATAATAATAAAACAACAGTGGAAAATAAACTAAAGGTGCTACAGACCATCGGGCTCCAAACACCCGGTACCAACCTCACCAATTACAACCATTACAATTAACTAAGTTACGGTCTGAACTCGAGAAAAACTTAACACAACATAATAGAAATTAAACACATTAACTCTCCACAAAACCTAGTCCCATCCCAAACGCTCATTCTCTTCGTGGCCACCTGTAAATCAATTCGTACCTGCAAGATGAAACCAAGCAGCCCACCCCGAAAGGGGCGGGTCAGTTCCCTGGAATGGAACTGGTACAATTCTCCAAAAACAAACTTATAAAACATAACTCTTCAAAATAAACAGTAACATGAAAACAAACTCTTAAAAGTAAAACAGAGATAAAGCACTTCAAAACAATCAAGTTAAAGAGAAAAGAAAACAAGACAAAGATAGAGATAGAGAACTTCCAAACCAAGTCATCCACTTAAGTAGTCACACCACATAGTTAGTAAGCATCCATTTCCTTAGTTAAACCCAATTCCCGTTAGGAGTAGAAAAACTCAGATAGTCACAAAGGACTAGGAATGTTTAAACAGATCCAAGAACCAAGAACTCAAGAGTGGAATAATTCAACTGGGAGAGATGGCCCCCACCGCCATCACGTCCTTTTGGACAGGGGATATACAACCCCTCACTGTTTATCACGTCCACTAAGGACAGGGGATATACAGCCCCTCACTGTCTATCACGTCCACTAAGGACAGGGGATATACAACCCCTCACTGTCTATCACGTCCCTTTCTGGGACAGGGGATATACAGCCCCTCACTGTTACCATTGAAGACGCGCGCACGTCGAAAGAAAGATTTCCAAGATTGACCTTTTCCAAAAATCCCGCTAGATCACCAACTACCCAGAGCAATACCAAAACACTCAGTCCTACAGAGTGCAGAATCGTAAACCCTAAGCAGCCAATGTCTAACGGGCAACCAAGTATAGAAGAAGGAACCAATACCCAAGTGAGTTTCACATCCAAGGCTCAGTTAGTCACACAAGCTGAGTTAGTCACACAACCATTTCTTTTTTGAAATTCCTCTTAAAGTCAGCTAGTGTTTTCCAAAACATTCCATAAGTCAATCATCAAAAATATCAGAGTACGAGAAATCGTACAAAACATTCCATAGAGTCCAAAACACAACAAGCTGAGTACGAGAAATCGTACAAAACATTCCATAAGGTCCAAAACACAACAAGCTGAGTACGAGAAATCGTACCTCGGTAACGTTGTAGCAGTTCTAATCTACTTGCGCAAACAATCAACAGTACTCTGAAGAATATTAAAGGTAGTCTATCATCAATCACTTGTAGCCCACGTTAAACTTAAATAAACTCCCCACTGTTATTTCTAAATCTCAATTGTCTTTTAAGCCCTCACTTAAATGCTATGAATAACCTTTGACTTGTCTTAGAATGTTGTATAACTCAAGGTTGTAAGACCAAGGAATGTATTTTATTAACACTTGTTAATTGTTCCACCCTTATCCACTTTACCCATACCTAACCATAATTCTCACATTAAAGACCTTTATAACATAAGTGCATTATACGTTATTCAATCAATCTTAGAATTTAGAGACAACTACTAGACTCAATTATTTTATCTCTACTTTAGAATGACTTAATATTATAACCATCTAATTATCTTGTCTTAAGATGTTCAATTACTTTCATCCTGAAACAACTATATTTTAATTAACTCAAACCCTTCCAACTCTTTTACTTAGTATCCACAAAGTATATTATTCGCTTAATTATTACCTATATAATAAGGTGTTTTCAGATAACCCTTTTTATGTATCCTTACTTACATTTTAATTTCCCAAGTATTTAATTTTTACACACATTCTCTCCATAGAGTATGTATAATCCTTTTGTACTAAATTTTAATAAACTTATGTCTTAAATACATTTTATATTACTTACAAGACCAAAGGTTTCAAAGGAATAACTTAATAAATTAATTTCCTTTATTGTATTTTAGGATAAACATTATATCTCGACATAAGGTAAAATTTATCTAAGAACTAAATTCTGATTCATAATTGAAATTGTTAATTATGTAATAAGATAATCTATTCTGAAAATCCCCATACCTTATATTCAAATGACACATTAATATTCCCAGTGTCAAAAAGGTAAATCAATATAATATCTTACGTAACCTAGTTTCATCTAATTAAAGGTTTAAAGATTTTAAGTATCTAATTTCTATTTATAAACCTTCTTATAAATTCTAACTACTACATACATTACTTAATTATAAACTCACATCCTGAACATTGGTATTAAATGTATTTTATATGGCTTATCAAATTCTAAGAACGTAAGGATTATTATTTAGATTAATTCCCCAATCATAGTTTAATATAGTTTTATATCATAATCCTTTTAATGATTTTATCACAAGATATTAAGTTATTACTCAATACTATAAATATTAAGAAATGATTAAATCTAGACTTATTTATCCTCTTCACATTTAGATGTAAAAGTAACTCATTTACTTTATTATTTTTTATAATAAGAACATTTAAATGTAAAAGTATTTCATTCATTTTATTATCAATTAAATAATAAGATCTATTTGTGTAACACTTTATGTAAACTAATTACAAATATTCCTAAATTTCAACTTATTAATTTCTTAACCCAATTATAGATTTACATTGTGGTCACTGACTAAATATATACATGTATTTTAATACTGTTTATATAAATCCTAGAAATTCAAAGGTAACTAAAAACTCAATTCATAACCATAAAATAATACCACCTCATATAGTATTCTATTATTAGTATTATGTAGAGGTTTAGTTTAACTCATTAATTCCTTCATATTATATTTTCTATAAGGTATTTTATTCCTTTTATTTATTAATTTATCGTATATGTATATATCCTTCCTATTATATTTCTCACAAGGAATGTTATTTCCTTTATCTATTTTTATTGTATTTATATATATAAATATATATATCTACATATATTAAGATTTATCCAGAACATTCTTTAAGAAATTCTATTGTATTTAATTATATTTAATATCTTTTAGACATATCCACAACTGATTTATGGTTTACAAAATAAAGTATTTCCCTTAGTTTTAGTTAAACATATTAGCTTCCATATTATATAATAAATAAAATGTAGTTTAGTTAAATTCCTTGATTTAGTATAAGTTTCTATTTTATTTCTCTCATATAAACATTATATAAATATATGTAACAATTTTTACCTCACTTAAAGTTAATACCCAAAATATTTATAAACATACTGTATTAAATGTTAATTAGTCTTATTATATTTTCCCCAACCTATAAAGTTCATTAATCAACTACCCTTTAATTTTTGATTACATTAAAAACCTTATATTATAGGTTATTCTTATGAAAAACTCATAAACACAATTTTTAAAACCTTTTACCATTGCCCAAAAATTCCCAAATTTAATATACAGTAACTATCACATTTTAGACATATTATAAAAATTTTATTTCATAAAAATATCTTTTAAATTTAGCCAAATAATTCCAGAAAACCCGTAACTTGTAAAAATCATAACTTATGTTTAAAAATCCAAAACCATATTAATTTACATCAAAAAAACTAGATAAAATAAGGAATCTATGGTTAAAATATCAAGTCAAAATACATTAGGGAAGATATTTAAATTAACCCAACAAGTTAAGACTATTTACTGGAATTTACTAAAACCCTTATAAACTAATTCTGGTATGTTTTAATCTCGGCCGTCCAATCTCTTAAAACGAGATCGGACGGCCCCTGTGCATCGAGTTCATCAGCGAACTCAATTACCAAACCGAGTACTAAATCCCGTTTTTCTCACAATCTACAGAACCAAATTGAGTGATTATTGTTTCTATGGTTTCGAAATTCAATTACGGTTCTAATGATACCAATTTCCCCAATTATAATGCAGTATTCAATGGTTTTCGAATTCGATTTCGAGGTTAGGGTTCTTAAGAGTTTTCGAATTCGATTCTCCCAAATTCACTCAATCTAAAGCGTAATTGATGCAATTGAATCATGGTTTTGACCGATAATGTAACATAGTTTAGCAAGGTTGAAGGAATTTGAAGAAAACTTACCGGAATTGCTCGAATCGAAAGGAATTGTTTTCGGTTTCCGGAAAAATGCCCCCTTTACAACTCGATTGAGTAGCCTACTTTGCAACACTATAATTTACAGTACAGAGGGAGTTAGAACTATTTCTTGGGCTTAATCTAAAGAGGAAACTTAGCTCTACACAATGATAGCAAGAACTCATCCTAACTCGCAACACACAAAAAAAATCGAACCCGAAACTTACGAGTTTACCTTCTCGTTTCTGGAAAAATTCTGGGCAAAATGCGACCAGATCGGGGTCGGAACTTTAGATGCCTATATCTTCCATATGATTGAGAATTAGATTTGGTCATCAACATGAAAGTTGTAGAGGGATTAGAGCTCTTTAAAACGAGCTAAAGAACATGAAATGTGGATGAGAAACGAAGAAGTTATGGCTAGACGAAGTTACCGGATTCGAAGGGAAAAACTGGAAACTGCAGTTACGGTTTTGCAGGGTGGCTACTTTGGATCGAATTTCCGGTTGATTTAGGATGAGTTAGGGTTAGTGTGAGTTATGGTTGCAAAGAGGAGATTAAGGAGAAGAGAATGCAAAAGACGCCACTCAAAAATTCCAAAAGATGAGAACGTTATGGAGGTCACAAGTTAGGGCAAAGTCGGTTCCGAAAATCGTGAAGATAAAATCTATCTAAGTGTGGGCGCGTGTGAGCTTGACACGTGGCAGATTTAAAAATTTTGACTCAAAACTTCAATCTAGCATAACTTTGGCTAGGATGATCCGTTTTTGACGTTCTTTTTATCGATCTTCATGGTTTTCCATAACCTATTTATTGGTATAGGTTTCATGGCCTGGTTTGACCATTCTCAAAAAGTCAACTCTAGCAAGGCTTAATAAGCTTTAAGGTTTCTAGAATTTTATATTGACTTTTATGTTTCAAAACAATGTTCCAACACTTCCTAAAATCTTTATAACATAGTTGGAGTGTTTATAAATTTTCCCTATATTTATTGACTTATAAATCTTATTATTAAATTCATAATACTATATAATAATGTATAATAATTAGGGTTAAATAGGAGAAAACCCCTAAATAAATTTCACAATTCCATATAATAATTTAATATTCATAATTCCATATAATAATCTAATTTTTAATAAAAGAAATCCCCTAAATTAATTTAAATTAATTTAGGGGTATTTCACCGAGCACCAGAATTTAGCCAAAGATTCAAACGTATCGAACTCGAAAACCAGAGATTAATCACCAAACTAGCAAACCGATTGAGTTCACAAAACCACCAACAGATTCCAGGAACAAGGACCAGAACGATAATCTAACGAAGTCGCAAAACAGAAAAAATCAGACACTTCGAACAAAAATAAAAGGAAAACAAGAGTAATTTTACCAAACTAAAGCTGATTGACGATAGTGAGAGACAGAGAAATCTCAAGTCGGGTAAAATTTCATTAGCTACCGCCGACACACCCGCCTTGTAGCCAGAATCAAATCGCCCACGACAATTACGGTCACGGTAGAAGAGGTAGCAACGAAGGTGACTGAGACGGTGAATGAACCATGGCCACTGTGATCAGAGCTTGAAATGAAATCCAGAGGAGGGTGCTTTCGAAGAGAATGAAGAGGGAGCAGATTCATTGTTCCTTGTTTGCTGGTTTTGGATGCAAATTGTCGTGGGTGAAGAGATGGAAGAAGGCATAGACCATGTGTGCTGCTCGTTCGGCATTTGAAGAGAAAAAAGGAGGAAGGAGCCTGATGTTCCTTGTTTGCATGAAGAAGAGAATGAGAATGGAGGTACAGCCTTGTATGTTTGTTGTTCTTAGTCAAGAGCAAGGAGGAGATTGAAAGACGATGAGAGGCGAGTGATTCTAGGCACAGGCTAGGGTTTTCAGACTAGTAAAATTCCCGATCGGTTTTTGAACGAAGAAGACGGAGTATGTATATACGGGAGGAAATCTTGGGTAAGCGTCGGTTGATGTCCATGGTTGAAGGAGAAAACCCTCGAGAGCCAAGGAGTCGAGGTCCGCTAGAGTAGTTAGGGGTTTCTGAGTATTGGAGATCGATCAAGGAAGAAGCAAAAAATGGTGGTGGCTGAGTTTTCTTCTGTTTTGATTTTTTTCTTAGAAGATGATCGACGGGGAAGACGATGAGGGCCAGAGACGGCTGATGGCTACTGTTCTTGTTTTATATATCGAAAAGAATAGAGAAAGGAATAGGGTTTTATTAAGGAAAGGTGAGCTGTTTTTTTTATGGGCTGGATAATTAAGAATGGGCTTTATTTGGTTCTAGACCAGACTGGATCATGATTGGGTTGATTTGTTGGTTATCTGTTTTGACCGGATAAAGAAGGAAAAATAAACTAACACAGACGGAAATGCGAGAAATAACAGAAAGGTTATAACTCAAATGAGAAGACTCCCTAAAACGCTAATGAAAATGCAAGTAAAAAAATGAAAGAATTTTATCAATAAAATAACTCATTTATATATATACAAATAACACGAAATAATAAAAGCAGACAAAGAAGCGTATAAGTAAAATAATAAAAGTAATGATAATAATAAATGCATAAATTGATGGGAATAAAACTAAAAATGATAATGATAGAAGTAAAAGCAAACACTACAAAAAAAGACAAGAAATATAACAATAAATGAAAAAAAATGATCCATGAAAAATAAAAAGAAATGAATAGATAAAAAAACGAAAAGGGATGAGTTTGAAATCGGATTGTCATTGGAAATTTATTTTCGAAGAATTGTTTTTCTGAAATGCTTTGAAAAAAAGATTTAAGAATTTTGTCATAAAACGATGGTTTCGTTTTGGCACGCGCGTTGATACTTTTTGAAAAAGACAGGCGACGACTCCTCTTATTTTTGGAATTTACTTTATGGGGTGAGAATTTTTGGTGTCTACAGATGGCTCCCCTTGATTCAATTTTGCAAGCCCTTGCAGAATTGGATCAAGGTTGACGGGGCGCCAAAAATTCTCACTACGGTTTATGACTCGTTCTTATGGGTACGGGTGTACGGGTACTTATGACGGGCCCCAACTAGACTTCTTGATATCTAGTCATAGGACTTATGACGAGCCTATGATACTAACAATTAGATTGGTTTAGGGTGCACGAGGACTTATGACGAGCCTCAACTAGACCTCTTGACATCTAGCTATAGGACTTATGACGAGCCTATAATGCAATTGAAAGTACGAGGACTTATGACGAGCCTCAACTAGACCTCTTGACATCTAGCCATAGGACTTAGGACGAGCCTATGATACTAACAATTAGATTGGTTTAGGGTGCACGAGGACTTATGACGAGCCTCAACTTGACCTCTTGACATCTAGCTATAGGACTTATGACGAGCCTATAATGCAATTGAAAGTACGAGGACTTATGACGAGCCTCAACTAGACCTCTTGACATCTAGCCATAGGACTTATGACGAGCCTATGATACTAACAATTAGATTGGTTTAAGGTGCACGAGGACTTATGACGAGCCTCAACTAGACCTCTTGACATCTAGCTATAGGACTTATGACGAGCCTATAATGCAATTGAAAGTACGAGGACTTATGACGAGCCTCGAGCCTATGATACTAACAATTTGATTGATTGGGCTGCACGAGGACTTATGACGAGCCTCAACTAGACCTCTTGACATCTAGCTATAGGACTTATGACGAGCCTATAATGCAATTGAAAGTACGAGGACTTATGACGAGCCTCAACTAGACCTCTTGACATTTAGCCATAGGACTTATGACGAGCCTATGATACTAACAATTTGATTGATTGGTCTGCACGAGGACTTATGACGAGCCTCAACTAGACCTCTTGACATCTAGCTATAGGACTTATGACGAGCCTATAATGCAATTGAAAGTACGAGGACTTATGACGAGCCTCAACTAGACCTCTTGATATCTAGTCATAGGACTTATGATGAGCCTATGATACTTTATGGAGTTGTACGAAACTCGCTGCTTTGGGTGGTTGATTTGAGGATGATTTTGATTGTGGATTGATTCGGGATTGGATGTTTTTTGGTTGCTTCTGTGAGGGATGTGACGGTCGAATGCTTTCTGTCGATGTCGCCTTTGACTTTGACAGTGTGGGACTTTTGTTTTGGTTTTTGTTTTTGGTGGCCTTGGCCCGATGTGCACTATGGTTTCGGGATTTTGGTATGACCCTTGGATCCAGAGTTCGAGATGGCTTCGGTATGGCTCTCGAGTTTTTTGTATTGGTTTTGGTGATTTTGTGATTGGTCTTTGAATGAATGTTTTTTTTTGTGAATGATTGGCTTTGGGAACTCGATGGTTTGATATAACCAGATGGTTTCGATATGATCCGAGGGCTCCGGTATGATCGGATGGCTCCTGTGCGGTCGGGTGGCTCCAGTGTGGTCGAATGGCTCCAGTGTGGTTGGATGGCTCCGACATGATTCATGACCCCATTGTGAGCAACGGCTCTGGGATGGTTGGTGGGTTTTGATTTGGATTGAGATTTTCGGGATGGTTGGTGGGTTTCGATTTGTATTGAGATTTTTGGGATGGTTGGTGGGTTTCAATTTGTTTTGGATTTTGAGTTGAATGGTGGGTTGATGTGATTTGCGTACTTTGATGTGATTGATAGTCTTTTTGTCGTGAATGATGGCTTTGGTATGGTCAGTTATGACTTTAGATTCCTTGAGATGGCTTCAGGATAGCTCGGGGTGGCTCCGGGAAGGGCTACAAGATGGCTCTATTTAGTGATAGTGAGGAACAATAGGGAATTTTTCCTTTGAGGTAGTCGCACCCTGGACGGGTTGCCTACGTACTCAATTTCGTATTGAGATCAGACCATACGTAGTTCGAATCTCTGTAGGCAAGGCCTTGGTGACAAGATGGCTCCGATATGGATTTGAGGTGGCTCCCGTATTGTTCTCGGACTGTTGGGATGACCCCTGTGTAGTTCCAAGGATGGTTTCAATGTCAGATGATGGCTCTCGTTCGGCTTTAGCTTGGCTTCAGAAGAGGCGCAAATGAGGCTCAAGTATGACCGTGGATGGCTCCGGAATGGTCTCCGTGTAGCTTATGGATAGCCTGTGGTGGCTCCAAAATGGTTCGGCGTAGCTCGATGATGGTTCGGGATGGCTCCAGCTACGGTCCTCTCATGGCTCTAGGGTGGTTTTAGTTTGGTTTGATGTAGCTCGAGGATAGCCCAGGATGGCTCCAGTTGACATCTTTTGATCAAAATTGATGCTTCAACAACTGCAACTGAAGTTGACTTTCAGCGAGACTAGGTAGAATTCTTACCAGTCGGATGTTGAAGTTGAAATGATTATAGTGCATACAAATATTAAATGCTAGAAGAGATGCAAAATGCATATGCAATTTTTGAAGAGAAGGTACGATTCTGTCTCTATTACTATGAGGTTTACGAATATAAGACATCTTTGGTTCGATCTTGAGTGATTGTTAAACAGGAATGCGTGAATCACTTTCCTCTCATGGAGGGATGTGGGTTAGTCTCTCGTGAGTATGGCCGTGTGTGCTAATGTCGTGATGATACTCTTGATGCTCAGAGCAGTATTTTCCTGAGAATTTCTTTTTGAGGTTATGAACTTTCCGTTCCTCACCTGCAATGGGGTTAGCTGTTTACGTTTTGGTGCTTAGATCAAAGAGTCACTCACACTCTATGGACCTTGTGAAGTAAGGTCGCACTCATTCGCTCATAGTCCCTGTATTGTGAGGTGGGACATGTTGATAACAAGCACGAAGCTTATAATTCATGTTTCAGATCCGATACTTTCGGTTAACGCTCACCAACTAACGAGTCAGAGGTCTTTTATTGGGTTATAACGGGGTTGAGGGGTATGATGTATGTCACATGGGACTGGAGGATTTGTTTAGGAATTGTGGAGCTTTTGTGCAATAGAGGACATGTTTTGCCTTTGCCATGGGTGGAATGATTAGACGGGTTTTGATAACCCCTTATTGGTTTCTTCGGGACTTCATTGGTCCTTTTGGTTCGGATTTCTCCTTCTTGCCTCTTCTGGCGTTCGATTTGAACTTTCTTCTCATTTTGTTTTCTGAAATTGCATTTGGTTCATCGATTTCCTCAAGCGTCCTTTGCTTTGTATTTTGGCTTTCATCTTTGGAGTTGCATTGACTCATTGAAATTTTCAAGCATTTCTGGCGTTCTTTTTTGGTGTTTGGCTTTGGAGTTGCATTGACCCATTGGTTTCTTCGAACATTTCATTTGTTGTTTTTTGTGAAAGATGGTGGGGAGGGGTCATGGCTCTAGCTCCTTCGAGATCCTCTATTGCATGGGTAAGTGTGTATATGTGGGGTGGCATATTGTGGAGTTTTTTTTTGAAGAAAGAGTTTTTCATGAAAGGCTCAGCGGGGCTCACTAAGGGATGATGTAGAGGGCAGTCAAAGCTTTTTGGTTTTTGTGGGGATTTTTATTCCTAAGTGCCTCGTCATTCTCATTAGTCAATAATTGTTTTCTTACTATTCTCGAATCTTTGCATGAACCACAGTTCGTATCTTGCTATCGACATTGATCTCACTCTAAATTATGCCTCTCCATGTGCTGAAGGAAAGCACAAGTCGCTCATGGTTTTACCTTGATTGGCCCTCTCTACCTTCACTCGTCGCTCAGGGGATTGTCCAAAAACGCTCACTTGGAATTCAAGAGAAAATACCGCTCTTCGCACACTACTCACTTGGTCTGTGGTGCTGATTTTGATTTGACCCTTGTGTTCGTTGACGGGTCGAGAGTTTTGTGATTCAAGCATTCTGTTCAATCAATCTCTCAACATTTTTTTCAAAGATGTCGTTTCGATACGAGAGTATGCAAATGTGACTATCTACAATGCATTATATAGTGTGGTAATATGGAATTACTATGTATAGGATGCATGAAATGCCAAAAATGATGAATTGAGATGGTTGACTGAATGTTTTTTTTTTGTTTTTTTGTTTTATTTGTTTTGTTTTTGGATGCAATGCATGAGTGGTGAGGCTACACCTAGTCTCGCTTGAGTCGTATTCAACTCGCGGCTTATGAAGCTCATCTAGTCACTGTTGGTCCTAGAGATGGTCTAACTGCCGGGGTTATTGTCGAAGAAGAAATTCTCGAGTGAGGCCGGCTTGGTGATTGGCTCCTGGATTTTTGAATTTTTAGGGAGTGACAACTCCCGCATGGTGGCCCAACGATATGACAGAGATTACATTTTTTGGGATTTTTGGATGTATGATTTTTTTTGGATTTTAGGGAGTGACAACTCCCGTATGGTATCCCCACGATATGATACACTTTGAGATTGAGAAAGGTTTGAGCTCGGTTTTCTTTTCTATCCCTCTGAGATCGGGCTCTGGCGTTCGAGATATTGGGATGAAAGCTGGTGTGTGACAAGTGACTATGAAACACGTAAGTGCGTGATGCTCGTGAGTGTGGACGAGATTCATGTATGGTTGATGATTTTGGACTGATTGTAAATGCATGTGACCCTTTTGTCGTGAATGCAATGCATGTTTTTTGTTTTACGCTCGGTTGCATTTGTTGGCGTTGTTTACTTAGGGGATGCCACCTGTAGATACCGTGAATTTTCACCCCATAAAGCAAAGTTGATGAATGATATATAGATGTGAGGGGTCATCCCTTATTCGTTCTTTTTATTATACGTGCATGCCAAAAGAAACCAATTTTTAGAAACCAATTTTGAAAACGCGTGTTTTCATAGTGGTGGATTTTCTCAATATGAATCTTGACGCTCGGTTATTCGCAAATAAAATAGGGAGTAGGGAACCCTATACACATTGATCTAAATAAACTCAAAGGGAATGTATAAATCTATACATGTTATCTATTCAGAAATGGACAAGAGAGAAGAGAATCACATGGGGAAACCTATACATCATCAATTCTAAAAGTCATTAAAAGGGGGAATTTTGAGCTGAACTTCTTCCGAACTCTTCTGGTCCGTCTTTGGGCTTATGAATGACAGCTCACGCTCGGACTTCGGGTTGGCTGCTCGCTCGTCTTCAGGTTCTTAAGCGGCTGCTAGCTCATCTTTGGGTTCTTGACTGGCTGCACGCTTGTCTTCGGGTGTTTGATCGGTTGCTCGCTTGTCTTCGGGTGCTTGACCGACTGCTGGCTCATTTTCAAGCTTTTGCAGTGAAGCAAAACTGTGATCAAACAAAACGAGTTGGTGTTCTTCTGACTTTCGACAATTTAAACTCGAACCGGTGTCGCTAGTCTTCATGTTGCTTGACTCGGGTTCGTACACCTCTGATTATGTATACAGTTGGTGTTGGTCTTCATTTCGCTCGGCTAGCTCCACGGGTTGGTGCGCCTCTGATTTTCAGCTCGATCCGCTCCGACGAGGGAATAAGGGATATATTTGAGAAAGGAAAAGGTGAATGATCAAGCACAAAATCTTATGTGAAAATTCACCACTTTTGTGGAAACACAAAATGACTAGTACGCTCCACAGTAATGACCGCTGCTCTTGAAGGTGGGCAGAACTTCAAAAGTAGCGGGTCACAACATGGGGATTGAGTCATCTGTTTTGAAATACGTTTGTGAAAATCAACTTTGAAAGCTGTTTTCAAAAATTATTTTGAAATAATGTTGGGGAAGAATGTTATTTGAAATTTGTTTGCAGAAAGTAAGTTTTTCAAAATCCATTTTTGAAAATTGGTTCGAAAATAACATTTTAGTGAAACAAAGTTTTTTAAAGATGAAGTGGCAGGTTTTAAAACCCCAAATGTTTATGAGTAAAGTATAGGTGAGATTCAAAATTAAACGAGCTCGTAAGAAAGCTTTAAGAGACATACAGAAGAGAATTCCGAACATTTTGAAACAGGTTAGTTTGAAAAAACGGTTTGTACACATGTATAGCATAAAGTAAATCGTGGCTATGTTTGATGTGGAGCTATGAGTGTTAATGTTGGGATAATCACTTTCCAGGTCAATTACGATTCCACCTCACCGGGGGAACCATCGTCCCTTCACTGTCATCTCTCGGGGTTTTTCTTTGCTATGCCCCGCAAGGGGCACGTTATCAAGAAAGTCCGGAGTGCTTAAGTTCGAAAGGTCAGGACACCCGAGATGATAAGGAAACATACGCCACGTCCAGTGATGATCCGACAACACGTTCACTTTTCAGGAAACTCGGGGAAGTATTGCATGGGAACGGGTCTCTCGTCATCTGCACGGTCAGGTGTGTCTAAAGTCCAAATTATTCACTGACTACGTTGTGCCATGTATGGGTATCCGGTAAATACGGATCCTCTATGGACGTGTAGCGTGACATTGGGCTTTAGAGACACCCGTGGTGTAGAGGAACAATGGAGAACTGAGCCCATGCAATCTTCAGGGTAAGATAGAAGGGTGGTCAGGCAGGCGGCATACAAGGGGGTGACTTCCCGTAAAACCCGTCTTAGACACCGGATTAGGCAGCTGGACACTGAAGGCTCATGGTTCACTATATGCTGGCTTAGACTCGGATAATGGAGGGTGTTTTTGGATCATGAGCCTGCAGGGCGTAGGTCGATGACCATCTTGCCCCGTGGGTTTAGTCATTTATATAAATGACCCAGCTCATGGGAAATCAACCGTGGACCGGTCGGGATTCCGTGACTCGTGGAAAAATCGGGTGACACAGAGGAATGCATGTCCTAAGCTACCCTCCCATGCACCCCACAATCACAACATAAATATAAAAGCGATGAAGTCAGTATCAACCTATTTGCTAAGAGTTTTATCTTGAAAGTGTTTGCAAATTGGTTGTTTATTAGCCTAGAGGGAAGTTAGCTTCATTCAATCCTAAGTGTCTCTTTCTAATCATGAGCTAATCATTAACCCAATTGTTGTAATGCTCGTTGAGGATCTATCAAGTCCTAGCTGTCCTCATCAGCTACACACTCTAACTGTGGAGTAGAATAATCCTAAAGGCTTTGAAAAGAATATCAAGAAGGTTTTGAAAGAAGTGGGGAAGTCCCGACAATTTTAAATGGAGTTCAGTCTTCCTTGAGTTTGAGAAAAACTTACTCAAGTTTTCCCCAGCAGAGTCGCCATTCTGTGGAGGGTGATTTTTCGGTATGAGGGGGGTCTATCTAAATATGGTCCTAGCTGAGAAGTCTAGATCCTAGAAATGCCATTTTGTGGAGGGTGAAAACCCGTTATTCTGGCATCCCTCAAATACCTACTAAATCGTCTGTCCTTCCCAGAAAGCATAAAGGGGAATGCTAGTGAGCACTACACCCGCTCTCAATGGGCCCCACGCGGACTTATGCCTCTATAAGGCGGATTTGACTAGAGTCGCCACCTAGTTTGACCTAAGGAACTAGGAAGGAAAGGGAATGAGGGTTCTAAGAACCGTTAGTTGACTCTGAAATTGTTTCCTATGGATAGGACTTATCTGGTCATACTAGAGATTTTGTGTGGGTTCGCACTGGGTTACACCCCTTAGAAGTGGCAATGACCACGACTTCAGATTGGTGCCCGAGGAAACCTCGGTCTCCAATTGTCGGGATTGTCGTCTTTCAAAACCTTATTCAGAGAGATTCAATTAAAGCCAAAGGATCGGATTGAGTGTGGATTGAGGAGTAGGTGATTTTGAGGAGTTTGAGGAAACAGGCTGGTCTTGGAGTTGGTTTGTTTGGAGTGTTTGAGAGACTTCAACTGTTCTGGGATATTTGAGGTTGTTTTGGGAAGTTGAATGTGTTGAAGGGCAATTCGGGTTTTAAAGATGATTGAGTATGGAAGAGGATATTTGATTTGCAGGTATTCGGGTTTTGAAGATGTTTCAGGTTTTTAGGAGTCTTCAGGAATTGGAGATCCTATGTGACTTAGAGTTGGTTCAGAAGAGGATTGAGAAGTGTTTATGGGTCCTAAAGCTCTAATAGAAATGTTGGATTGGTTTATTCATAATTGTCTCTCTTAAAGTTTTTAAAACCGAAAAATCATTTTTTTTGTTGTAAAAGGGCGGATAATCGCGAGGGATTACCCTATGTACCCCCTCGAACACGACACTTAATTAATGTAAGTGCCGAGGCTCGAAAGATGGGGCAATGAATTTATGTCGAAAAGTAAGATTCAAAGAGAAACACCATGAAATAGATGCTCTCGGTCGAACCCTAATAACGTCTCTAACTCCCGGGTTTTAAAACATTAAAAACCGAAAACATCGAAATCGAGCGGAAGGGAGTTAGACGATTCTAAAATCCCGGCTGCAACTAGGAAGGTCATTACTTCCCTAGTACCCCGCCTTGTAAAAATCTAGGCTGCAATTAGGGGAGGTTTGTCACCCTAATGCCCCGCCTAAAGAGATCCAGACTGCGACAAGGGAGGTTACGACCCCAGTGCCCCGCCTCGGATTTTTATTTTGGGAAGGAAGACAAGTGGTGTTCTAACCATGGAGGAAATGTTTTGAAGGGGTTAGACATTTCTTGCTCCCCGAAAATGATTTATTTGAGTTAAAAACTGAGTTGGAAAACTTTTGAAGTTGTTCGGAATTCTCTGTAAAGAAACACTGATTTTGAGAAGTGTTTTGGGAGAAACTTTCTGTATATGTGAGAAGAACTTTCTGCTTGAGAAGAGTTTTCTGTGATGTGAGAAGAGTTTTTCCTTTAAAATTCCACAAAATGGTTTCTTTGAAATTTTGATGAAACTTGAATGAAACGATGGTTTGAAATTCTTTTTGGGTTTTTGGATTTTTGAAAGGGAATTACAAGTTGAGAGTGAATTGAAAGGAATCGGGTTTGAAAAAAGTGTTGGAATTGATTTGATTTGGTTTGACTTGTATTGGAAGATGAGATGGGTCAACGTTCAGGTTTGGTCAATGATTGGGTCAAGGTTTTCTGGTCAAGGTCAAGGTTGGTCAGAGTTGGTCAAAGTCGGTCAAAGTTGGTCGAAACCGTCAAAGTCGATCAAGGTTGGATGGTCAACAACTCGGGTCAACTCTTGGACTTTTGGATTATTTTGTGGACTTAGGCTTTGTGGACTTGTGCTTTGTTTGAGACATGGGCCTTTATGGTTTTGGGCTTTCTTGGTTTTGGGCCGTGGGCTTTTTTTTTGGGGGGTTTGGGCCTTGGGCTTTCTGGATTTTGGGTCGTGGGCTTCTTGGGCTTTGGGTTAGGGTCTTGGGCTTTCTGGGCTGATTGGGTTTTGGGCCGAGTTGACCTTTTGGACCAATTGGGATTTAATGGGCCGAGTTGAATTTCAGGCTGATTTGGATTGATTGGACTTGACTATGGATCTGGTTTGAGGGTGGGTTAAAATAGGCCTTATTGTTTTTGGGCTGAAGTGAGCTTTTGATTTTTGGGCTTGATCTAAGCCTTGGACCTTTTTATTTGAAGCAATTTGGATTTTTGAGAAATGGGCCAAAGATGAGGTTTATTGATTTTTGGGCTTGATTTGGTTTTGGGCCTTGTTTGAGTTGTTTTGAACTTTGATGGGCTTTGGAAAATTTGGGAAGAAACGATGAATCAAATTGAGATGAATTTTGAGGAAGTGTTTTTATTAATACATGTTATTATAATAAGATGTGGTTTGGGTCTAGGGATTACCCAGTTTATTAGGTGGGACCATGGCTCACCTAAATCTTAGAGTTCACCCTCTATCATAAGGCTTGGACCTAAGGACAATAACTAAGGCTTAAGACATCGATAAACAATGAGCAAGGAGCATAAATCACAAAACAGCAACGCAAATATCTCACATAGGGTACAAACATTGGAGAAGCAAAATGAAGTGTAAACGTTATGTACAAAAATTTGGTGATTAAACACCAGCAAAAATCCTACAAGATTTCAAATTAATTTCCAAGCTCAAATCCATATGTAGAAGGGGTAAACTAAGCACTAGAATAACATAACAAAACCAGCTAAAGATAACATGTTAAAATTGTTCACATGCAGAGAATGAATTAAATTACGAAAATAAATAAATCCAAAGACAACCAAAAGTAAGAACAATAAACAAATTAATACAAACATAGATAACAATCTTAATTAAAGAGCTGCTATGGGGGGTCGCATCGACGCCGCCTCACTTGAGCTGATAGGATCAGCAAGAAGTGCACCTACCGTTACATATGTTTGAAGCAGAGACCCCGATAATCCAAGTCAAGATCTCGTTCCTTAGTCTTAGGGTAGTTTCCCGTTTCACGAGCATTATGTACATGTCAAAAAACACAACCAAAAGAGGCAAACTGCATTAGTCAAAGAACGGAAGAGGGTTGGGATGTGTGCAATGGGATCATACGGCCCCTCTCAATGGGAGGAAAGGGGGCAATCTAATCATCTCCCACACCCCAACCGAGAACATAGAAACGAGTTTCAAACTGCCAACAAATGCTATGAATTGTAAAATAAATCACGCATTGGGGTTGCTACTCGAATTAATTCGTCATCTTAGATTATGACTCGACCAAAGTGTAGTATCAAAGATAAGGGTTATAAGTCATGTGGGATCATACCTAGAAGGGTTTATATCATTTCCCTCTAAGATGAAGATTAATAAGGACCAACCAACCAATGTGTGATTTATTTTAATAGTCATAACATTCGGGCAACTATCAATCGATTCATGTTCTTATCTATGCACAAGAGACAAGTCATGCTAGTTTCAAATTAGTTCCAAACCAGCAATCAGTTAGCAAAGGTAACAGAATTGAAATTTTCAAACCCATAGGAGACTTAGTGTAGCCTAAAGCGTAAAGCCAAAAGTCATTGGATCAAGTCCAATCCAAGTCGCCGAGGAAGTGTACCAGCCCAAAGTCATCCGATTAAGTCCAGCCCAAGTGTCAAGGAAGTGTACCTCATCAGATAACAAAATAAGGATAATGAATTAGATACAGCCGGTAAACATTAAAAAATAGAAAAAATGAACATGTCCGTGAGATCAACATCGTTGGAGCCCAAGACCAACATTGCGCGAAGCCTAAAATCTCAACAAGTCCAAAAGGGTCAACTAACAGAATGCGCGGGCCCCCAAAATACCCAAAAGGCCGGTAAAGGGTGGGGACCCAAAGAAATGCTGACGTGGTTTACAAAACCCATGTCGGATGGGTGCTAAGTTCGAGTAATGTGCAAATCGGCAGAAAATCAAAACCCTCGGATGCCAAAGTTTAGTCATATCTTGGAAGTCAACCAAATGGCCTTTCCCACACAAGTCACGGATCCAATAGTGAATGAGTCAAATTAAACAGTTCCAATGACCCAGATGGCTTTTCAAAGAATACAAATCTAAACAGAGAATATACTCAAGTGGCTAGACCTTAGCACCAGGATGATAACAACCATACAAACGACAATATTGATGTTTGTTAATGCCAAACAAACAAACCGATAATGGTGATATCGTCATGAGTCCAAATGCCATAACATCTCAAATTTACACGGCACAATTAAATAGAAACGGTACAGATTACAGGTGACAAATTCCCAAGTTCAAAATCAGCTTCACGACTGAAACCCAGTTTCAAAAAGAATATTACCTTAACCAAGACACGACAGTAGCAAGCACGTGGGTCAAAACATGACCGAGTGTAACACCCCTATAATAATAAAACAACAGTGGAAAATAAACTAAAGGTGCTACAGACCATCGGGCTCCAAACACCCGGTACCAACCTCACCAATTACAACCATTACAATTAACTAAGTTACGGTCTGAACTCGAGAAAAACTTAACACAAACATAATAGAAATTAAACACATTAACTCTCCACAAAACCTAGTCCCATCCCAAACGCTCATTCTCTTCGTGGCCACCTGTAAATCAATTCGTACCTGCAAGATGAAACCAAGCAGCCCACCCCGAAAGGGGCGGGTCAGTTCCCTGGAATGGAACTGGTACAATTCTCCAAAAACAAACTTATAAAACATAACTCTTCAAAATAAACAGTAACATGAAAACAAACTCTTAAAAGTAAAACAGAGATAAAGCACTTCAAAACAATCAAGTTAAAGAGAAAAGAAAACAAGACAAAGATAGAGATAGAGAACTTCCAAACCAAGTCATCCACTTAAGTAGTCACACCACATAGTTAGTAAGCATCCATTTCCTTAGTTAAACCCAATTCCCGTTAGGAGTAGAAAAACTCAGATAGTCACAAAGGACTAGGAATGTTTAAACAGATCCAAGAACCAAGAACTCAAGAGTGGAATAATTCAACTGGGAGAGATGGCCCCCCCGCCATCACGTCCTTTTTGGACAGGGGATATACAACCCCTCACTGTTTATCACGTCCACTAAGGACAGGGGATATACAGCCCCTCACTGTCTATCACGTCCACTAAGGACAGGGGATATACAACCCCTCACTGTCTATCACGTCCCTTTCTGGGACAGGGGATATACAGCCCCTCACTGTTACCATTGAAGACGCGCGCACGTCGAAAGAAAGATTTCCAAGATTGACCTTTTCCAAAAATCCCGCTAGATCACCAACTACCCAGAGCAATACCAAAACACTCAGTCCTACAGAGTGCAGAATCGTAAACCCTAAGCAGCCAATGTCTAACGGGCAACCAAGTAGAAGGAACCAATACCCAAGTGAGTTTCACATCCAAGGCTCAGTTAGTCACACAAGCTGAGTTAGTCACACAACCATTTCTTTTTTTGAAATTCCTCTTAAAGTCAGCTAGTGTTTTCCAAAACATTCCATAAGTCAATCATCAAAAATATCAGAGTACGAGAAATCGTACAAAACATTCCATAGAGTCCAAAACACAACAAGCTGAGTACGAGAAATCGTACAAAACATTCCATAAGGTCCAAAACACAACAAGCTGAGTACGAGAAATCGTACCTCGGTAACGTTGTAGCAGTTCTAATCTACTTGCGCAAACAATCAACAGTACTCTGAAGAATATTAAAGGTAGTCTATCATCAATCACTTGTAGCCCACGTTAAACTTAAATAAACTCCCCACTGTTATTTCTAAATCTCAATTGTCTTTTAAGCCCTCACTTAAATGCTATGAATAACCTTTGACTTGTCTTAGAATGTTGTATAACTCAAGGTTGTAAGACCAAGGAATGTATTTTATTAACACTTGTTAATTGTTCCACCCTTATCCACTTTACCCATACCTAACCATAATTCTCACATTAAAGACCTTTATAACATAAGTGCATTATACGTTATTCAATCAATCTTAGAATTTAGAGACAACTACTAGACTCAATTATTTTATCTCTACTTTAGAATGACTTAATATTATAACCATCTAATTATCTTGTCTTAAGATGTTCAATTACTTTCATCCTGAAACAACTATATTTTAATTAACTCAAACCCTTCCAACTCTTTTACTTAGTATCCACAAAGTATATTATTCGCTTAATTATTACCTATATAATAAGGTGTTTTCAGATAACCCTTTTTATGTATCCTTACTTACATTTTAATTTCCCAAGTATTTAATTTTTACACACATTCTCTCCATAGAGTATGTATAATCCTTTTGTACTAAATTTTAATAACTTATGTCTTAAATACATTTTATATTACTTACAAGACCAAAGGTTTCAAAGGAATAACTTAATAAATTAATTTCCTTTATTGTATTTTAGGATAAACATTATATCTCGACATAAGGTAAAATTTATCTAAGAACTAAATTCTGATTCATAATTGAAATTGTTAATTATGTAATAAGATAATCTATTCTGAAAATCCCCATACCTTATTTCAAATGACACATTAATATTCCCAGTGTCAAAAAGGTAAATCAATATAATATCTTACGTAACCTAGTTTCATCTAATTAAAGGTTTAAAGATTTTAAGTATCTAATTTCTATTTATAAACCTTCTTATAAATTCTAACTACTACATACATTACTTAATTATAAACTCACATCCTGAACATTGGTATTAAATGTATTTTATATGGCTTATCAAATTCTAAGAACGTAAGGATTATTATTTAGATTAATTCCCCAATCATAGTTTAATATAGTTTTATATCATAATCCTTTTAATGATTTTATCACAAGATATTAAGTTATTACTCAATACTATAAATATTAAGAAATGATTAAATCTAGACTTATTTATCCTCTTCACATTTAGATGTAAAAGTAACTCATTTACTTTATTGTTTATATAATAAGAACATTTAAATGTAAAAGTATTTCATTCATTTTATTATCAATTAAATAATAAGATCTATTTGTGTAACACTTTATGTAAACTAATTACAAATATTCCTAAATTTCAACTTATTAATTTCTTAACCCAATTATAGATTTACATTGTGGTCACTGACTAAATATATACATGTATTTTAATACTGTTTATAAATCCTAGAAATTCAAAGGTAACTAAAAACTCAATTCATAACCATAAAATAATACCACCTCATATAGTATTCTATTATTAGTATTATGTAGAGGTTTAGTTTAACTCATTAATTCCTTCATATTATATTTTCTATAAGGTATTTTATTCCTTTTATTATTAATTTATCGTATATGTATATATCCTTCCTATTATATTTCTCACAAGGAATGTTATTTCCTTTATCTATTTTTATTGTATTTATATATTATAAATATATATATCTACATATATTAAGATTTATCCAGAACATTCTTTAAGAAATTCTATTGTATTTAATTATATTTAATATCTTTTAGACATATCCACAACTGATTTATGGTTTACAAAAAAAGTATTTCCCTTAGTTTTAGTTAAACATATTAGCTTCCATATTATATAATAAATAAAATGTAGTTTAGTTAAATTCCTTGATTTAGTATAAGTTTCTATTTTATTTCTCTCATATAAACATATATAAATATATGTAACAATTTTTACCTCACTTAAAGTTAATACCCAAAATATTTATAAACATACTGTATTAAATGTTAATTAGTCTTATTATTTTTCCCCAACCTATAAAGTTCATTAATCAACTACCCTTTAATTTTTGATTACATTAAAAACCTTATATTATAGGTTATTCTTATGAAAAACTCATAAACACAATTTTTAAAACCTTTTACCATTGCCCAAAAATTCCCAAATTTAATATACAGTAACTATCACATTTTAGACATATTATAAAAATTTTATTTCATAAAAATATCTTTTAAATTTAGCCAAATAATTCCAGAAAACCCGTAACTTGTAAAAATCATAACTTATGTTTAAAAACTCCAAAACCATATTAATTTACATCAAAATAAACTAGATAAAATAAGGAATCTATGGTTAAAATCAAGTCAAAATACATTAGGGAAGATATTTAAATTAACCCAACAAGTTAAGACTATTTACTGGAATTTACTAAAACCCTTATAAACTAATTCTGGTATGTTTTAATCTCGGCCGTCCAATCTCTTAAAACGAGATCGGACGGCCCCTGTGCATCGAGTTCATCAGCGAACTCAATTACCAAACCGAGTACTAAATCCCGTTTTTCTCACAATCTACAGAACCAAATTGAGTGATTATTGTTTCTATGGTTTCGAAATTCAATTACGGTTCTAATGATACCAATTTCCCCAATTATAATGCAGTATTCAATGGTTTTCGAATTCGATTTCGAGGTTAGGGTTCTTAAGAGTTTTCGAATTCGATTCTCCCAAATTCACTCAATCTAAAGCGTAATTGATGCAATTGAATCATGGTTTTGACCGATAATGTAACATAGTTTAGCAAGGTTGAAGGAATTTGAAGAAAACTTACCGGAATTGCTCGAATCGAAAGGAATTGTTTTCGGTTTCCGGAAAAACCCCCTTTACAACTCGATTGAGTAGCCTACTTTGCAACACTATAATTTACAGTACAGAGGGAGTTAGAACTATTTCTTGGGCTTAATCTAAAGAGGAAACTTAGCTCTACACAATGATAGCAAGAACTCATCCTAACTCGCAACACACAAAAAGAAATCGAACCCGAAACTTACGAGTTTACCTTCTCGTTTCTGGAAAAATTCTGGGCAAAATGCGACCAGATCGGGGTCGGAACTTTAGATGCCTATATCTTCCATATGATTGAGAATTAGATTTGGTCATCAACATGAAAGTTGTAGAGGGATTAGAGCTCTTTAAAACGAGCTAAAGAACATGAAATGTGGATGAGAAACGAAGAAGTTATGGCTAGACGAAGTTACCGGATTCGAAGGGAAAAACTGGAAACTGCAGTTACGGTTTTGCAGGGTGGCTACTTTGGATCGAATTTCCGGTTGATTTAGGATGAGTTAGGGTTAGTGTGAGTTATGGTTGCAAAGAGGAGATTAAGGAGAAGAGAATGCAAAAGACGCCACTCAAAAATTCCAAAAGATGAGAACGTTATGGAGGTCACAAGTTAGGGCAAAGTCGGTTCCGAAAATCGTGAAGATAAAATCTATCTAAGTGTGGGCGCGTGTGAGCTTGACACGTGGCAGATTTAAAAATTTTGACTCAAAACTTCAATCTAGCATAACTTTGGCTAGGATGATCCGTTTTTGACGTTCTTTTTATCGATCTTCATGGTTTTCCATAACCTATTTATTGGTATAGGTTTCATGGCCTGGTTTGACCATTCTCAAAAAGTCAACTCTAGCAAGGCTTAATAAGCTTTAAGGTTTCTAGAATTTTATATTGACTTTTATGTTTCAAAACAATGTTCCAACACTTCCTAAAATCTTTATAACATAGTTGGAGTGTTTATAAATTTTCCCTATATTTATTGACTTATAAATCTTATTATTAAATTCATAATACTATATAATATGTATAATTAGGGTTAAATAGGAGAAAACCCCTAAATAAATTTCACAATTCCATATAATAATTTAATATTCATAATTCCATATAATAATCTAATTTTTAATAAAAGAAATCCCCTAAATTAATTTAAATTAATTTAGGGGTATTTCACCGAGCACCAGAATTTAGCCAAAGATTCAAACGTATCGAACTCGAAAACCAGAGATTAATCACCAAACTAGCAAACCGATTGAGTTCACAAAACCACCAACAGATTCCAGGAACAAGGACCAGAACGATAATCTAACGAAGTCGCAAAACAGAAAAAATCAGACACTTCGAACAAAAATAAAAGGAAAACAAGAGTAATTTTACCAAACTAAAGCTGATTGACGATAGTGAGAGACAGAGAAATCTCAAGTCGGGTAAAATTTCATTAGCTACCGCCGACACACCCGCTTGTAGCCAGAATCAAATCGCCCACGACAATTACGGTCACGGTAGAAGAGGTAGCAACGAAGGTGACTGAGACGGTGAATGAACCATGGCCACTGTGATCAGAGCTTGAAATGAAATCCAGAGGAGGTGCTTTCGAAGAGAATGAAGAGGGAGCAGATTCATTGTTCCTTGTTTGCTGGTTTTGGATGCAAATTGTCGTGGGTGAAGAGATGGAAGAAGGCATAGACCATGTGTGCTGCTCGTTCGGCATTTGAAGAGAAAAAAGGAGGAAGGAGCCTGATGTTCCTTGTTTGCATGAAGAAGAGAATGAGAATGGAGGTACAGCCTTGTATGTTTGTTGTTCTTAGTCAAGAGCAAGGAGGAGATTGAAAGACGATGAGAGGCGAGTGATTCTAGGCACAGGCTAGGGTTTTCAGACTAGTAAAATTCCCGATCGGTTTTTGAACGAAGAAGACGGAGTATGTATATACGGGAGGAAATCTTGGGTAAGCGTCGGTTGATGTCCATGGTTGAAGGAGAAAACCCTCGAGAGCCAAGGAGTCGAGGTCCGCTAGAGTAGTTAGGGGTTTCTGAGTATTGGAGATCGATCAAGGAAGAAGCAAAAAATGGTGGTGGCTGAGTTTTCTTCTGTTTTGATTTTTTTCTTAGAAGATGATCGACGGGGAAGACGATGAGGGCCAGAGACGGCTGATGGCTACTGTTCTTGTTTTATATCGAAAAGAATAGAGAAAGGAATAGGGTTTTATTAAGGAAAGGTGAGCTGTTTTTTTTATGGGCTGGATAATTAAGAATGGGCTTTATTTGGTTCTAGACCAGACTGGATCATGATTGGGTTGATTTGTTGGTTATCTGTTTTGACCGGATAAAGAAGGAAAAATAAACTAACACAGACGGAAATGCGAGAAATAACAGAAAGGTTATAACTCAAATGAGAAGACTCCCTAAAACGCTAATGAAAATGCAAGTAAAAAAATGAAAGAATTTTATCAATAAAATAACTCATTTATATATATACAAATAACACGAAATAATAAAAGCAGACAAAGAAGCGTATAAGTAAAATAATAAAAGTAATGATAAATAAATGCATAAATTGATGGGAATAAAACTAAAAATGATAATGATAGAAGTAAAAGCAAACACTACAAAAAAAGACAAGAAAATATAACAATAAATGAAAAAAAATGATCCATGAAAAATAAAAAAATGAATAGATAAAAAAACGAAAAGGGATGAGTTTGAAATCGGATTGTCATTGGAAATTTATTTTCGAAGAATTGTTTTTCTGAAATGCTTTGAAAAAAAGATTTAAGAATTTTGTCATAAAACGATGGTTTCGTTTTGGCACGCGCGTTGATACTTTTTGAAAAAGACAGGCGACGACTCCTCTTATTTTTGGAATTTACTTTATGGGGTGAGAATTTTTGGTGTCTACAGATGGCTCCCCTTGATTCAATTTGCAAGCCCTTGCAGAATTGGATCAAGGTTGACGGGGCGCAAAAATTCACTACGGTTTATGACTCGTTCTATGGGTACGGGTGTACGGGTACTTATGACGGGCCCCAACTAGACTTCTTGATATCTAGTCATAGGACTTATGACGAGCCTATGATACTAACAATTAGATTGGTTTAGGGTGCACGAGGACTTATGACGAGCCTCAACTAGACCTCTTGACATCTAGCTATAGGACTTATGACGAGCCTATAATGCAATTGAAAGTACGAGGACTTATGACGAGCCTCAACTAGACCTCTTGACATCTAGCCATAGGACTTAGGACGAGCCTATGATACTAACAATTAGATTGGTTTAGGGTGCACGAGGACTTATGACGAGCCTCAACTTGACCTCTTGACATCTAGCTATAGGACTTATGACGAGCCTATAATGCAATTGAAAGTACGAGGACTTATGACGAGCCTCAACTAGACCTCTTGACATCTAGCCATAGGACTTATGACGAGCCTATGATACTAACAATTAGATTGGTTTAAGGTGCACGAGGACTTATGACGAGCCTCAACTAGACCTCTTGACATCTAGCTATAGGACTTATGACGAGCCTATAATGCAATTGAAAGTACGAGGACTTATGACGAGCCTCGAGCCTATGATACTAACAATTTGATTGATTGGGCTGCACGAGGACTTATGACGAGCCTCAACTAGACCTCTTGACATCTAGCTATAGGACTTATGACGAGCCTATAATGCAATTGAAAGTACGAGGACTTATGACGAGCCTCAACTAGACCTCTTGACATTTAGCCATAGGACTTATGACGAGCCTATGATACTAACAATTTGATTGATTGGTCTGCACGAGGACTTATGACGAGCCTCAACTAGACCTCTTGACATCTAGCTATAGGACTTATGACGAGCCTATAATGCAATTGAAAGTACGAGGACTTATGACGAGCCTCAACTAGACCTCTTGATATCTAGTCATAGGACTTATGATGAGCCTATGATACTTTATGGAGTTGTACGAAACTCGCTGCTTTGGGTGGTTGATTTGAGGATGATTTTGATTGTGGATTGATTCGGGATTGGATGTTTTTTGGTTGCTTCTGTGAGGGATGTGACGGTCGAATGCTTTCTGTCGATGTCGCCTTTGACTTTGACAGTGTGGGACTTTTGTTTTGGTTTTTGTTTTTGGTGGCCTTGGCCCGATGTGCACTATGGTTTCGGGATTTTGGTATGACCCTTGGATCCAGAGTTCGAGATGGCTTCGGTATGGCTCTCGAGTTTTTTGTATTGGTTTTGGTGATTTTGTGATTGGTCTTTGAATGAATGTTTTTTTTGTGAATGATTGGCTTTGGGAACTCGATGGTTTGATATAACCAGATGGTTTCGATATGATCCGAGGGCTCCGGTATGATCGGATGGCTCCTGTGCGGTCGGGTGGCTCCAGTGTGGTCGAATGGCTCCAGTGTGGTTGGATGGCTCCGACATGATTCATGACCCCATTGTGAGCAACGGCTCTGGGATGGTTGGTGGGTTTTGATTTGGATTGAGATTTTCGGGATGGTTGGTGGGTTTCGATTTGTATTGAGATTTTTGGGATGGTTGGTGGGTTTCAATTTGTTTTGGATTTTGAGTTGAATGGTGGGTTGATGTGATTTGCGTACTTTGATGTGATTGATAGTCTTTTTGTCGTGAATGAATGGCTTTGGTATGGTCAGTTATGACTTTAGATTCCTTGAGATGGCTTCAGGATAGCTCGGGGTGGCTCCGGGAAGGGCTACAAGATGGCTCTATTTAGTGATAGTGAGGAACAATAGGGAATTTTTCCTTTGAGGTAGTCGCACCCTGGACGGGTTGCCTACGTACTCAATTTCGTATTGAGATCAGACCATACGTAGTTCGAATCTCTGTAGGCAAGGCCTTGGTGACAAGATGGCTCCGATATGGATTTGAGGTGGCTCCCGTATTGTTCTCGGACTGTTGGGATGACCCCTGTGTAGTTCCAAGGATGGTTTCAATGTCAGATGATGGCTCTCGTTCGGCTTTAGCTTGGCTTCAGAAGAGGCGCAAATGAGGCTCAAGTATGACCGTGGATGGCTCCGGAATGGTCTCCGTGTAGCTTATGGATAGCCTGTGGTGGCTCCAAAATGGTTCGGCGTAGCTCGATGATGGTTCGGGATGGCTCCAGCTACGGTCCTCTCATGGCTCTAGGGTGGTTTTAGTTTGGTTTGATGTAGCTCGAGGATAGCCCAGGATGGCTCCAGTTGACATCTTTTGATCAAAATTGATGCTTCAACAACTGCAACTGAAGTTGACTTTCAGCGAGACTAGGTAGAATTCTTACCAGTCGGATGTTGAAGTTGAAATGATTATAGTGCATACAAATATTAAATGCTAGAAGAGATGCAAAATGCATATGCAATTTTTGAAGAGAAGGTACGATTCTGTCTCTATTACTATGAGGTTTACGAATATAAGACATCTTTGGTTCGATCTTGAGTGATTGTTAAACAGGAATGCGTGAATCACTTTCCTCTCATGGAGGGATGTGGGTTAGTCTCTCGTGAGTATGGCCGTGTGTGCTAATGTCGTGATGATACTCTTGATGCTCAGAGCAGTATTTTCCTGAGAATTTCTTTTTGAGGTTATGAACTTTCCGTTCCTCACCTGCAATGGGGTTAGCTGTTTACGTTTTGGTGCTTAGATCAAAGAGTCACTCACACTCTATGGACCTTGTGAAGTAAGGTCGCACTCATTCGCTCATAGTCCCTGTATTGTGAGGTGGGACATGTTGATAACAAGCACGAAGCTTATAATTCATGTTTCAGATCCGATACTTTCGGTTAACGCTCACCAACTAACGAGTCAGAGGTCTTTTATTGGGTTATAACGGGGTTGAGGGGTATGATGTATGTCACATGGGACTGGAGGATTTGTTTAGGAATTGTGGAGCTTTTGTGCAATAGAGGACATGTTTTGCCTTTGCCATGGGTGGAATGATTAGACGGGTTTTGATAACCCCTTATTGGTTTCTTCGGGACTTCATTGGTCCTTTTGGTTCGGATTTCTCCTTCTTGCCTCTTCTGGCGTTCGATTTGAACTTTCTTCTCATTTTGTTTTCTGAAATTGCATTTGGTTCATCGATTTCCTCAAGCGTCCTTTGCTTTGTATTTTGGCTTTCATCTTTGGAGTTGCATTGACTCATTGAAATTTTCAAGCATTTCTGGCGTTCTTTTTTGGTGTTTGGCTTTGGAGTTGCATTGACCCATTGGTTTCTTCGAACATTTCATTTGTTGTTTTTTGTGAAAGATGGTGGGGAGGGGTCATGGCTCTAGCTCCTTCGAGATCCTCTATTGCATGGGTAAGTGTGTATATGTGGGGTGGCATATTGTGGAGTTTTTTTTTGAAGAAAGAGTTTTTCATGAAAGGCTCAGCGGGGCTCACTAAGGGATGATGTAGAGGGCAGTCAAAGCTTTTTGGTTTTTGTGGGGATTTTTATTCCTAAGTGCCTCGTCATTCTCATTAGTCAATAATTGTTTTCTTACTATTCTCGAATCTTTGCATGAACCACAGTTCGTATCTTGCTATCGACATTGATCTCACTCTAAATTATGCCTCTCCATGTGCTGAAGGAAAGCACAAGTCGCTCATGGTTTTACCTTGATTGGCCCTCTCTACCTTCACTCGTCGCTCAGGGGATTGTCCAAAAACGCTCACTTGGAATTCAAGAGAAAATACCGCTCTTCGCACACTACTCACTTGGTCTGTGGTGCTGATTTTGATTTGACCCTTGTGTTCGTTGACGGGTCGAGAGTTTTGTGATTCAAGCATTCTGTTCAATCAATCTCTCAACATTTTTTTCAAAGATGTCGTTTCGATACGAGAGTATGCAAATGTGACTATCTACAATGCATTATATAGTGTGGTAATATGGAATTACTATGTATAGGATGCATGAAATGCCAAAAATGATGAATTGAGATGGTTGACTGAATGTTTTTTTTTTGTTTTTTTGTTTTATTTGTTTTGTTTTTGGATGCAATGCATGAGTGGTGAGGCTACACCTAGTCTCGCTTGAGTCGTATTCAACTCGCGGCTTATGAAGCTCATCTAGTCACTGTTGGTCCTAGAGATGGTCTAACTGCCGGGGTTATTGTCGAAGAAGAAATTCTCGAGTGAGGCCGGCTTGGTGATTGGCTCCTGGATTTTTGAATTTTTAGGGAGTGACAACTCCCGCATGGTGGCCCAACGATATGACAGATTACATTTTTTGGGATTTTTGGATGTATGATTTTTTTTGGATTTTAGGGAGTGACAACTCCCGTATGGTATCCCCACGATATGATACACTTTGAGATTGAGAAAGGTTTGAGCTCGGTTTTCTTTTCTATCCCTCTGAGATCGGGCTCTGGCGTTCGAGATATTGGGATGAAAGCTGGTGTGTGACAAGTGACTATGAAACACGTAAGTGCGTGATGCTCGTGAGTGTGGACGAGATTCATGTATGGTTGATGATTTTGGACTGATTGTAAATGCATGTGACCCTTTTGTCGTGAATGCAATGCATGTTTTTTGTTTTACGCTCGGTTGCATTTGTTGGCGTTGTTTACTTAGGGGATGCCACCTGTAGATACCGTGAATTTTCACCCCATAAAGCAAAGTTGATGAATGATATATAGATGTGAGGGGTCATCCCTTATTCGTTCTTTTTATTATACGTGCATGCCAAAAGAAACCAATTTTTAGAAACCAATTTTGAAAACGCGTGTTTTCATAGTGGTGGATTTTCTCAATATGAATCTTGACGCTCGGTTATTCGCAAATAAAATAGGGAGTAGGGAACCCTATACACATTGATCTAAATAAACTCAAAGGGAATGTATAAATCTATACATGTTATCTATTCAGAAATGGACAAGAGAGAAGAGAATCACATGGGGAAACCTATACATCATCAATTCTAAAAAGTCATTAAAAGGGGGAATTTTGAGCTGAACTTCTTCCGAACTCTTCTGGTCCGTCTTTGGGCTTATGAATGACAGCTCACGCTCGGACTTCGGGTTGGCTGCTCGCTCGTCTTCAGGTTCTTAAGCGGCTGCTAGCTCATTTGGGTTCTTGACTGGCTGCACGCTTGTCTTCGGGTGTTTGATCGGTTGCTCGCTTGTCTTCGGGTGCTTGACCGACTGCTGGCTCATTTTCAAGCTTTTGCAGTGAAGCAAAACTGTGATCAAACAAAACGAGTTGGTGTTCTTCTGACTTTCGACAATTTAAACTCGAACCGGTGTCGCTAGTCTTCATGTTGCTTGACTCGGGTTCGTACACCTCTGATTATGTATACAGTTGGTGTTGGTCTTCATTTCGCTCGGCTAGCTCCACGGGTTGGTGCGCCTCTGATTTTCAGCTCGATCCGCTCCGACGAGGGAATAAGGGATATATTTGAGAAAGGAAAAGGTGAATGATCAAGCACAAAATCTTATGTGAAAATTCACCACTTTTGTGGAAACACAAAATGACTAGTACGCTCCACAGTAATGACCGCTGCTCTTGAAGGTGGGCAGAACTTCAAAAGTAGCGGGTCACAACATGGGGATTGAGTCATCTGTTTTGAAATACGTTTGTGAAAATCAACTTTGAAAGCTGTTTTCAAAAATTATTTTGAAATAATGTTGGGGAAGAATGTTATTTGAAATTTGTTTGCAGAAAGTAAGTTTTTCAAAATCCATTTTTGAAAATTGGTTCGAAAATAACATTTTAGTGAAACAAAGTTTTTTAAAGATGAAGTGGCAGGTTTTAAAACCCCAAATGTTTATGAGTAAAGTATAGGTGAGATTCAAAATTAAACGAGCTCGTAAGAAAGCTTTAAGAGACATACAGAAGAGAATTCCGAACATTTTGAAACAGGTTAGTTTGAAAAAACGGTTTGTACACATGTATAGCATAAAGTAAATCGTGGCTATGTTTGATGTGGAGCTATGAGTGTTAATGTTGGGATAATCACTTTCCAGGTCAATTACGATTCCACCTCACCGGGGGAACCATCGTCCCTTCACTGTCATCTCTCGGGGTTTTTCTTTGCTATGCCCCGCAAGGGGCACGTTATCAAGAAAGTCCGGAGTGCTTAAGTTCGAAAGGTCAGGACACCCGAGATGATAAGGAAACATACGCCACGTCCAGTGATGATCCGACAACACGTTCACTTTTCAGGAAACTCGGGGAAGTATTGCATGGGAACGGGTCTCTCGTCATCTGCACGGTCAGGTGTGTCTAAAGTCCAAATTATTCACTGACTACGTTGTGCCATGTATGGGTATCCGGTAAATACGGATCCTCTATGGACGTGTAGCGTGACATTGGGCTTTAGAGACACCCGTGGTGTAGAGGAACAATGGAGAACTGAGCCCATGCAATCTTCAGGGTAAGATAGAAGGGTGGTCAGGCAGGCGGCATACAAGGGGGTGACTTCCCGTAAAACCCGTCTTAGACACCGGATTAGGCAGCTGGACACTGAAGGCTCATGGTTCACTATATGCTGGCTTAGACTCGGATAATGGAGGGTGTTTTTGGATCATGAGCCTGCAGGGCGTAGGTCGATGACCATCTTGCCCCGTGGGTTTAGTCATTTATATAAATGACCCAGCTCATGGGAAATCAACCGTGGACCGGTCGGGATTCCGTGACTCGTGGAAAAATCGGGTGACACAGAGGAATGCATGTCCTAAGCTACCCTCCCATGCACCCCACAATCACAACATAAATATAAAAGCGATGAAGTCAGTATCAACCTATTTGCTAAGAGTTTTATCTTGAAAGTGTTTGCAAATTGGTTGTTTATTAGCCTAGAGGGAAGTTAGCTTCATTCAATCCTAAGTGTCTCTTTCTAATCATGAGCTAATCATTAACCCAATTGTTGTAATGCTCGTTGAGGATCTATCAAGTCCTAGCTGTCCTCATCAGCTACACACTCTAACTGTGGAGTAGAATAATCCTAAAGGCTTTGAAAAGAATATCAAGAAGGTTTTGAAAGAAGTGGGGAAGTCCCGACAATTTTAAATGGAGTTCAGTCTTCCTTGAGTTTGAGAAAAACTTACTCAAGTTTTCCCCAGCAGAGTCGCCATTCTGTGGAGGGTGATTTTTCGGTATGAGGGGGGTCTATCTAAATATGGTCCTAGCTGAGAAGTCTAGATCCTAGAAATGCCATTTGTGGAGGGTGAAAACCCGTTATTCTGGCATCCCTCAAATACCTACTAAATCGTCTGTCCTTCCCAGAAAGCATAAAGGGGAATGCTAGTGAGCACTACACCCGCTCTCAATGGGCCCCACGCGGACTTATGCCTCTATAAGGCGGATTTGACTAGAGTCGCCACCTAGTTTGACCTAAGGAACTAGGAAGGAAAGGGAATGAGGGTTCTAAGAACCGTTAGTTGACTCTGAAATTGTTTCCTATGGATAGGACTTATCTGGTCATACTAGAGATTTTGTGTGGGTTCGCACTGGGTTACACCCCTTAGAAGTGGCAATGACCACGACTTCAGATTGGTGCCCGAGGAAACCTCGGTCTCCAATTGTCGGGATTGTCGTCTTTCAAAACCTTATTCAGAGAGATTCAATTAAAGCCAAAGGATCGGATTGAGTGTGGATTGAGGAGTAGGTGATTTTGAGGAGTTTGAGGAAACAGGCTGGTCTTGGAGTTGGTTTGTTTGGAGTGTTTGAGAGACTTCAACTGTTCTGGGATATTTGAGGTTGTTTTGGGAAGTTGAATGTGTTGAAGGGCAATTCGGGTTTTAAAGATGATTGAGTATGGAAGAGGATATTTGATTTGCAGGTATTCGGGTTTTGAAGATGTTTCAGGTTTTTAGGAGTCTTCAGGAATTGGAGATCCTATGTGACTTAGAGTTGGTTCAGAAGAGGATTGAGAAGTGTTTATGGGTCCTAAAGCTCTAATAGAAATGTTGGATTGGTTTATTCATAATTGTCTCTCTTAAAGTTTTTAAAACCGAAAAATCATTTTTTTTGTTGTAAAAGGGCGGATAATCGCGAGGGATTACCCTATGTACCCCCTCGAACACGACACTTAATTAATGTAAGTGCCGAGGCTCGAAAGATGGGGCAATGAATTTATGTCGAAAAGTAAGATTCAAAGAGAAACACCATGAAATAGATGCTCTCGGTCGAACCCTAATAACGTCTCTAACTCCCGGGTTTTAAAACATTAAAAACCGAAAACATCGAAATCGAGCGGAAGGGAGTTAGACGATTCTAAAATCCCGGCTGCAACTAGGAAGGTCATTACTTCCCTAGTACCCCGCCTTGTAAAAATCTAGGCTGCAATTAGGGGAGGTTTGTCACCCTAATGCCCCGCCTAAAGAGATCCAGACTGCGACAAGGGAGGTTACGACCCCAGTGCCCCGCCTCGGATTTTTATTTTGGGAAGGAAGACAAGTGGTGTTCTAACCATGGAGGAAATGTTTTGAAGGGGTTAGACATTTCTTGCTCCCCGAAAATGATTTATTTGAGTTAAAAACTGAGTTGGAAAACTTTTGAAGTTGTTCGGAATTCTCTGTAAAGAAACACTGATTTTGAGAAGTGTTTTGGGAGAAACTTTCTGTATATGTGAGAAGAACTTTCTGCTTGAGAAGAGTTTTCTGTGATGTGAGAAGAGTTTTTCCTTTAAAATTCCACAAAATGGTTTCTTTGAAATTTTGATGAAACTTGAATGAAACGATGGTTTGAAATTCTTTTTGGGTTTTTGGATTTTTGAAAGGGAATTACAAGTTGAGAGTGAATTGAAAGGAATCGGGTTTGAAAAAAGTGTTGGAATTGATTTGATTTGGTTTGACTTGTATTGGAAGATGAGACGGGTCAACGTTCAGGTTTGGTCAATGATTGGGTCAAGGTTTTCTGGTCAAGGTCAAGGTTGGTCAGAGTTGGTCAAAGTCGGTCAAAGTTGGTCGAAACCGTCAAAGTCGATCAAGGTTGGATGGTCAACAACTCGGGTCAACTCTTGGACTTTTGGATTATTTTGTGGACTTAGGCTTTGTGGACTTGTGCTTTGTTTGAGACATGGGCCTTTATGGTTTTGGGCTTTCTTGGTTTTGGGCCGTGGGCTTTTTTTTTGGGGGGTTTGGGCCTTGGGCTTTCTGGATTTTGGGTCGTGGGCTTCTTGGGCTTTGGGTTAGGGTCTTGGGCTTTCTGGGCTGATTGGGTTTTGGGCCGAGTTGACCTTTTGGACCAATTGGGATTTAATGGGCCGAGTTGAATTTCAGGCTGATTTGGATTGATTGGACTTGACTATGGATCTGGTTTGAGGGTGGGTTAAAATAGGCCTTATTGTTTTTGGGCTGAAGTGAGCTTTTGATTTTTGGGCTTGATCTAAGCCTTGGACCTTTTTATTTGAAGCAATTTGGATTTTTGAGAAATGGGCCAAAGATGAGGTTTATTGATTTTTGGGCTTGATTTGGTTTTGGGCCTTGTTTGAGTTGTTTTGAACTTTGATGGGCTTTGGAAAATTTGGGAAGAAACGATGAATCAAATTGAGATGAATTTTGAGGAAGTGTTTTTATTAATACATGTTATTATAATAAGATGTGGTTTGGGTCTAGGGATTACCCAGTTTATTAGGTGGGACCATGGCTCACCTAAATCTTAGAGTTCACCCTCTATCATAAGGCTTGGACCTAAGGACAATAACTAAGGCTTAAGACATCGATAAACAATGAGCAAGGAGCATAAATCACAAAACAGCAACGCAAATATCTCACATAGGGTACAAACATTGGAGAAGCAAAATGAAGTGTAAACGTTATGTACAAAAATTTGGTGATTAAACACCAGCAAAAATCCTACAAGATTTCAAATTAATTTCCAAGCTCAAATCCATATGTAGAAGGGGTAAACTAAGCACTAGAATAACATAACAAAACCAGCTAAAGATAACATGTTAAAATTGTTCACATGCAGAGAATGAATTAAATTACGAAAATAAATAAATCCAAAGACAACCAAAAGTAAGAACAATAAACAAATTAATACAAACATAGATAACAATCTTAATTAAAGAGCTGCTATGGGGGTCGCATCGACGCCGCCTCACTTGAGCTGATAGGATCAGCAAGAAGTGCACCTACCGTTACATATGTTTGAAGCAGAGACCCCGATAATCCAAGTCAAGATCTCGTTCCTTAGTCTTAGGGTAGTTTCCCGTTTCACGAGCATTATGTACATGTCAAAAAACACAACCAAAAGAGGCAAACTGCATTAGTCAAAGAACGGAAGAGGGTTGGGATGTGTGCAATGGGATCATACGGCCCCTCTCAATGGGAGGAAAGGGGGCAATCTAATCATCTCCCACACCCCAACCGAGAACATAGAAACGAGTTTCAAACTGCCAACAAATGCTATGAATTGTAAAATAAATCACGCATTGGGGTTGCTACTCGAATTAATTCGTCATCTTAGATTATGACTCGACCAAAGTGTAGTATCAAAGATAAGGGTTATAAGTCATGTGGGATCATACCTAGAAGGGTTTATATCATTTCCCTCTAAGATGAAGATTAATAAGGACCAACCAACCAATGTGTGATTTATTTTAATAGTCATAACATTCGGGCAACTATCAATCGATTCATGTTCTTATCTATGCACAAGAGACAAGTCATGCTAGTTTCAAATTAGTTCCAAACCAGCAATCAGTTAGCAAAGGTAACAGAATTGAAATTTTCAAACCCATAGGAGACTTAAGTGTAGCCCAAAGCGTAAAGCCAAAAGTCATTGGATCAAGTCCAATCCAAGTCGCCGAGGTAGTGTACCAGCCCAAAGTCATCCGATTAAGTCCAGCCCAAGTGTCAAGGAAGTGTACCTCATCAGATAACAAATTAAGGATAATGAATTAGATACAGCCGGTAAACATTAAAAAATAGAAAAAATGAACATGTCCGTGAGATCAACATCGCTGGAGCCCAAGACCAACATTGCGCGAAGCCTAAAATCTCAACAAGTCCAAAAGGGTCAACTAACAGAATGCGCGGGCCCCCAAAATACCCAAAAGGCCGGTAAAGGGTGGGGACCCAAAGAAATGCTGACGTGGTTTACAAAACCCATGTCGGATGGGTGCTAAGTTCGAGTAATGTGCAAATCGGCAGAAAATCAAAACCCTCGGATGCCAAAGTTTAGACATATCTTGGAAGTCAACCAAATGGCCTTTCCCACACAAGTCTGATAAGTGTCCAAATGAGCATGTTTTATAGGTGTATTTCATATATTATATTAACACTTTTCTTGCTCATTTCTCCACTTCGGTTAGTTTTCCTCTAGTTTATATTTTTATTGTTTATCTCACAAATTTATTGGTTTAACATAAGGAAAACCAAGCTGGGAATAAAGTAGACGAAGAGACGAACGCATAGACGTAAACGGCTCAGAAAACGGAGTACAAACGAACAATCTAGAGCCGGTCAAAGTTTGTAGAACAAAATAAATCACGACCTCACTCGTGTCCGCGTGAGGACAGGCGGACAGGGAGCAGACTCAACCTTGTGTCCGCGTCTATACGGGCGGACGTGAGGCGGACAGGATCAAGCAACCGCGTCTATGCGGGCGGACGTGAGGCGGACAGGGTGCAACCGCCTAAGGAACCGCCTAATATGGGGCGGACACTACATGAAGAACCGCCTAGTATGGGGCGGACGTCAAGGCGGACAAGACTAAGACGTCCGCATGAAATGAGGCGGATACACACGCGGTCGTGACTAAAAATCAACGCGCGCCAGTTTTCTTCTTCGCTCGTCGACTTCGCCCGTCGACTTGCTTCCGCCTACCTTATTTTCCTCACGCGTCATCAGCTCTGTCCCCTGCAATTAATGAGCAATCAATGCTCTTCCACCTCTGTCTGCAGTCGATCTTCTTCTTCCTCTCCTCTATAAAAAGCCACTGCTACTTCATCAAAAACTCACTCACTCATATACGTTCCACCCCAAACTCAACACTAAAAATCTCTCATTCCATTTACAGAAATCCTACGTACTCGCTCCACTCTTCTTCCTCTTCATTTCTCCATACACCATCCACACCTCCGTATTATTATTACGTCCAACCTCTGTCTGACTTATTACCAGTTAATATGTCAGGCTAAGGAGGATTTACTCCGGGTGAAGGTTTAATTATGTATTTGTATTAATTATGCAATATTTCTACTGGTTAAAATAAATTCAGTTTGTTACGATTAAAGTTTTGTTTCTCTCCCTTTTTAATAAATTTCATCGATTTATTAAAAAGCCTTACTAAATCTGTTTTTAATCTGATCGGTGACGAACAGATAGGGTAATTAAGCCGTAAAACTGTAGGAACTTATTTTCATCGTTTAAGTTAATACAAGTTGCAAGAATAAAATTCCTCACACTCCTCTGCCGTTTACACGCATTTTGCTTGAGTTTTCATCGGACCTTGCATTTTCAGGTAAACGAGTTCTTATGAGTTTTCATCGGACCTTAAGAAAATTACAGGAATCTTGCCAAACTATTTTATTAAACCGGTAGAGATAACACAATTAATCAGATCATATTAACCTGAACCCGAAGTTCCGTTTAATTCATCTTCACTTCACTAAATTAATCTGTTATTTACTTTTCAGAAACAAGTCAATTAATCCCCCCTCTTGTGACACGCTTAGGTACTACTTATTTCACTATAAGTCCCACGGTTCGATAATCCGTTCGCTTACACTTTTCTATACTACCACGACCGGGATTTGTTTGCACCCGACGTTTAATTTGAGTTTTAATTTCTTTTCTTTTAATTTTACACTAGTTTAACCACTCACGATTACACATCTGCAAAATGGCGCCGTTGCCGGGGACTTGATTTATTCTAGTCCCTAAGCCCCGGTTAATTCACCTGTTATATTATAATAATCTGTTAATATTATTTTGTTGTTAATCTAATTTTGGACATCTAACTTTGGACTTCGGACTTCTGACTTCTGACATCTAATTACTAACTCTTTATATTATTGTCATTTAATTTCCATTGTCCTTAACATTTAATTTCCATTGTCCTTAACATTTAATTTCCATTGTCCTTCAATTTCCAGTATACTAACTACTAACTTTAATTTCCTGTCATTTCTTTCCATTATCATTTCAATTTTCTGTCATTTCTTTCCATTGTCTCCAACTACTAACTTAAAATTTTTGTCAACTAATTCCTAACATTTTTATTTATTCTAACACATAACGAGTTTCTTTTCTCTGTTTTGAGTGGTGAATGCCTTTTACCAGGTCAAACAGCCTCCCAGAAAATATTAATAATCACACGGTTGGTTACATTCCAGAGATCGAGAGAACCTTTCTGCGCACTCTAAGGCAGAGACGTACTCAACAAAACATTACCACCACAGTGATAAAATCTGACCCGGAAACTGACATGGCATCTACACCAGCGACAGTTCTAAATATCAACAGGCCGTCTAACCAAGGACAACAGCCTGCTATCATCCTTCCTCACCTTAGCCCATCCGAATACGATGAGTGGCAGAAGCTGAAGCCATATCATCAAATCAGATGTGTGAAAGAGTTGGGCATGTTTGATGGCACCAGTCCGGACGAGGCCCTGTTACATGTTACAAAATTCTTGCAACATGCCAATAGTCTTACTACGACCGACGCAGTACTCCAGTATGCAAGATTGTCATTATTCCCTCACACCTGACGGGAAACGCGAGCAAGTGGTATCATAGCCTGACACCAAGTACCATCGGTACCTGGGATGACATGGCCACCAAGTTCTACGATAAATTCCTACCCCCGAGCCGAACATTGGAGATGATTGCTGAAATCTATAATTTCAAGCAACCTGGGTCGGAGAATATTTGTGAAACTTGGGACCGTTTCAAAGGACTACTACTTACTTGTCCTCACCATGGTCTGACGAAAGAACAAGTATCGCAATTGTTCTACAAAGGCTTGATCGGTCCGTGCAGAACAATGGTATTATCCTCCTTAGGGGCCGATATTCTGAAAAAGCCAGGAGCACAATTCCTGAATAGCATGGAGTCTCTCTGTGAAGAAATCAGAGACTGGGCCTCCGGTGGATCAAGGAGCGGTACTCCAGGTTTATATCATATTGGGGAAAGTGATAACAAATTTGACCAGCTGATGAAAAGCCATGAGCAACTCATGGAAAGCAATGCTCAGCAGGCAACAAAAGTAAGTACTCTGCAGAAAGTGGTTGAGCAGATGGCTATGAACTCCTACCCTCAGCAAGCTAAGTCGATGATTTCCCGATCATCTACAATCCCTCCAGGCTATGCCCTCTGTCCCAATCATCAACCGTTATTTCTTGTACACAATGTGGTGGGCCTCATGACTACGAACAATGCCCCCAACTACAAGAATTAAAAGCAGCGGAGGAGGCAAACTATCTCACCAACAATTCAGGATACAGACAACCTTGGCAACGTAACATGCAATCTAACCTTCGCTACTCAAACACAGAAAATATCCAAAACCCACATACCCTTCAACCATCTCAAAATTACAGACCTCAGTCCAATTTCCAAGGAGGCCAAAGGCAATATCAACAACAGCCTTATGGCAATGAAGCTTCATCGAGTCGACCGACTCAACCTCCTTCGAATCCTGAGTCTGATATGTCTCAAATGCAAGAGATGTTTAAGGCGATGATGGGTAAATCCCGAGATACGCAAGAAGAGGTCGCAGCTCTGCGGAAAGACCAAAAAGCCTTGCAATCTCAGATTCAACAGTTACTCACTCAACAAAGGCCACCTGGTCAATTCCCTTCACAGACTAACCCCAATCCAAAGGAACAAGCGAATTCAATCCTTATAGACGATGGCACATTTCAATCAACAAACTTGTGTGCAGTTTCCTTAAGGAGTGGTAGGGAACTTGCCACCAGAAAAGGAAAAGAAAAAGAAAATCATGAAGAGGCCTATATCAATGTTGAAGAAACTACCAAACCAGCTTCACCTCCCTCAGAAATCCAAGTTCCTACTCCTGCAACTCCACCTCCATCTCGAGTTACAATCGACATCCCAACTTCCACTCATAAAACAGTGAACTCCCATTTCCCACAGAATGAAAAAGAAACACCTAGATGAGCAGTTCTCCAAATTCTTGAGCATTTTCAAGAAACTGACCCTCGACATATGTAACACCCCAACCACTATTACACCATCCATAGTAATCAGTCCGCCAAAACGTAAATTAATTCGCAACGGAAAATATAACAACTACCGGGTGTTACCGCCGTTAATCACCCACGTGACTAACCGGCCTTCCAAACAATCCAAGTAACGGTCTGACTAGCTGTTTACAATACCGTGCTTCTCAAAATTAATTACAGAACCAAAAGCAAAATTATCAAGTTTAAATGTAATGGACACGCACAACGGTCAGGTTCAAAAGTCCGTATACAAAATGGGTAAGAACAAAATTCAAAAGTATACCCCCAATCCTAAGTCTACCCTGCCTACACTCGGTCGGGTCTTCATGCTCGTCAAGTACCTGAAAGATGGGTGCCCTAACGGGCTCAGCAAACTTTGCTGGTATGATAACGTGTAGCCCACCAGCTACCGGGCTACACTCAACTACTTGTCGTCTTAACATGCGGTTCATTATTTGAATCATGCATATATAATAAGTGCAGTAAACACACAACATGCCAACACATAATAAATCAACAAACAGACAAGCGTATCTGCGCAATGGGAAGGAACAGTCACAGTAGAACTAGTATTCGTCCCTCCCTTAACCTTAACTGGGGTTAAGCCCTCCAAGTCTTCAATGACATTTTCTTTCTCAGTTAGTACTGTTTCCTCATTGGATTTGTTTAAGTGAAATCAATTTTTGTCCTTGTAATCCACACAATGGGATTACATTCGTACCCCTGCAATATTTTTTTATGTCAGTCTGTATTTTAAGACTATTACAATTTTTTCCTTAGGCTGATGGCCCGTAACAAGTGGATGTTATATTCTCAAGTCGTTAACCTTTGCCAATAGTGGCGTAAATATATCTCACCCCCGTCCATGATCATGCGCCAAAGACGTGGAGCCAACTGCTTGACTCCGGGGCAGCGCAGTCCATAGCCGCACTCCAACGAGGTTGGACCTGATGCAGGTACCACCCTCACAATCCAAATAACACGCGTGCCCGGTCTACCCGGTTCCTCTCGTTTTCCCAATGTCAGTTGTATGGAAATTTTCGTAGTCGTTCCCTGGTTACTTCCAAACATCGCTCTGATGTTATTACGATTAACAAGGAGGTTGGTTTTTAGTCCTCGTACTCATATAATTTATCCACTTAAAATCTCCTAGGATTTCCGTTCATGTTCCAATTCATTCTTCCGAGTGCTAGCCTACTTTACAGTGTAGTTAACAGCGCAACATTTATACAATTGTGTCATCATCACACAATCACAACAATAATATCAATAATCCAATTACATGCTTAATCTTGAGGTCGTTTTTCACACAACAACTAGCACACAAGCCGAGTATAACTCGGTAGCAAGCAAGCTACAAGAAACCATACCTTTGCCTAATCGTCGTCCAACTTATCTCGCTTAGCTCTACCGGCTATCCGAAGTGAATTTCGCCTATAATTATTAACCGAATGTATTAATAAACCGTCCCGGTTATTATTTCGTTATCGTATGTATCTTTTTCATTTCGTTACATTCCCCACGTGCATGCGCATGCATGCGTTCCCGTATTCAATTAAAATCCTACACTTATATCATACTATACTCTTAGATATACTCTTTTTTTTTATATGTGGCAACAACATTTTTGTATCATCCCTCACCATATCCCCCTTATATTCCTTATTATTATCTTATGTAATATTATTTACTTGTCTTATAAACTAGTTTCCTTACCTAATTATTTTAACTTCCTAACTTACATTATTTTATTTATAGGACAGCCCCCCATATTCAACCTACTCTCGGTATTGCCCCTAACTTTATCATAATTACATTTTGACCTCATAAGCTTCTTAGATTTTACAATTGACCACAAATGACATTTATTTCATATCCTTAACCTTATGTAAATTTTATTTCCTAATAACCCCCACTGTTTTTGGTAATTCTCTACAGCCCCCCATCCATATTTTATTTCGGTTGTTTTTTTTTTCATCCTTTTCTATATTTATGTTTTGACCCTCTAGTTTTCGGTTTTCACTATTTGTACCCCATGTTTCCTAGAACTTACAATATAAGCCCACAACTTATTATTATTTTTTTTAATCCCCAAAATCCCTTTATAAGTCTTTTTACTCCTAATTTTTTTTTGGCTTTGATATTTCTTGTGACTCTAGTATTTGTTTTCTTCAAGTTAGTTAAGATTATTTACTCCATTAACTACTAAATCACTCCTTAGACTTATAACTATATTTACACTCCATTTTAGCTAAAACTTAATCCCATTTCCTATGGAAAATTCCCTAACTTTTGGAGTGTATTTAGTCACTCAACAATCTCCCCAATTCAACCCAGCTCTCGGACATATATGTGTATGCAGTTATAGCCGTTTTTTTTAAAGCTTCACAAAGCTTATAACACACTTACATAATTAACTAATGCGCCAGAATTTTTCCCATACATTACGTACTCCCAACATGTCCATATGGCTAACCCATTTTTTTCGGACATAACCTCCATAATCTGCTCCACGTTTTTTTTTTCTTTACTTGTTACATTTTCTTGTTTTAAAAATCTCATAAATATGACATTTAAGCTACTAACCATTAGTAACCTAACCAAGCATTCCTCCCCAGTTTGTAATCCTTTAAACATCATTTAAAAGTCACTTAAGGCTCAGATTTTCTTGGTTATACAGCAGCACACTCATTCAACTTCCAACACTAGTTAAGTATGGACTTGGGGTTACCTTTTTTTTTTTGTGTTCTGGTGCTCAACGCTTGCTCCCAAAACACCCCAGATCGGTACCTATAATGTAGTAGTAGTTTCATTAATTTTTTTTTGTTCATCCTTATGTTAATATGTATTTAGAATACTAAATCTAGCCTCACCTCTTCACGTTTTTTTTTCTTTGCCTTGCTCCTCTTCTTTGCGCCAGCACAAGGAGTTCCCCACCTTCCTTTTCAGTCATGTACATGGGAAAATAAGGACTATCATTACGGTAGTATTGTAACTAGTATAGCTTAGGATGTGCAGATTTTTAAAGCACAAAATTTAGATCTTAGAGATGGAGTCTTACCTTGCTTAATATGATGGTGTTTCCCTCTCTGTTTTTCGGCAGTACTAACAGAAAATGAAGGGAGTTAATGACCTTGGTTATTCTAGGAATGGAAGATGATTATGACATGAAAACTCTAGGTTCCATGGTCTTACCTTAGGACTTGTATAGGGAATTTTCGGAGCCCTTTTTGAGCTTGGAAGAACAAGGTCTTTGAGCTTGAAAAGAGTAGAATAAAATGTTAGTAAGGTTGGTGTTTTCGGTACTGATATATACATGGGGAAACTTAAGGTTTTTGAGCTTGTTTTACCTTTAGAAGATGATAGGAATTGCTCCTTGTTCCTCCTTCTTGTTTGGCCGGTTTTCAATGTCCCCTTCCCTTTTATATTTTCGGTTTTATGAAGAGAGTTTAGTGGAGGTGTAATCTCCTTGTCTTGTAGTTTAGAAGGGTGCAGATTTCTGGATGGTAATGTTGCTAGAAGTCATGTCACCATTGAAGCCATGGTTAGAGCTTCAAGTTTTTCTTGAGGAGGAAGAAGATGAAGGTGGAAGAAGGGAGAAGGGAAAGCTGGCGAGAGTATGGCTGAGGGAATGGGTACATTGCCGGCAAGGAGAATTGTGAGAGAGGGAAAGTGAATATATTACAATGTGAGATGAGTGTGGGGTACTTTACTTGTTGTACCTATTTTCCTAGCAGTACATCTCACATTTTCTTTTCTCCTCTCTGCTTTTCTCTTCTAGTTCCGATAACAGCACTAAGCTGGTTGCTTAGTTAGTTCCTTATGGCATTGTTTAATTTTTCTAGATTCCTAGCCAAGTACAAGCTACTGATTACCTCTCCTTATTTTACTCATCTTACTTCTTCCCTCCTTGTTATTTTTTTCCTTCTCTGCTATCGGTAGTAGTAGTAGTAACCGGCAGTCTTTTTTTCTTCCCTGACTTGCTCATTTGTGTATTGTTAACAGGTACAAAGTACTATTATGGGTTCCTCTTTTTTTTTCTTCTCTGTTGTCCTCGGTAGATACAGCAGCCGATGGACTTGATTTTATTTTCTTGTCTTGTCTCCTAGCATATGATAATATAAGTACTAGGCAAGTACCACTCCCATTACTTTACTCCTTCACTCCTTTCATTCTTTCTTCTTTTCCCTGTTATTCTCGGTAAGCACAAGCAGCTACTGCTTGTTGTTTTCTTTCCTTCCTGCCAGCGTACTTGGCAAGTACATGCCACTATCATTTCCCTTATTTTTTCCTTGCCTTTGTTGTTACCGAATGGGTATGGAAAAATCAGCCTTCCTTGTTTACTTTAGTCTCCAACAAGTACAATCCTCCTTTAATTACTCCTCCATGGTACAACTCCTCCTTGTTTTTTTGTTACTTTCGGATGGCACATTGCACCAGCCCTCACTTTTTTTTGTTTCTTATTCATTATGGTAAGTTATGACATGTATTAATCTATTCTACAACAAGTACAACTCTCCTTATTTCCTTCCATAATTTCCTCCCCTCACAAGGCTTCCTTTTTATTGTTTGGTACAAGCTTACGGTGGCAATTGATGGAAACCGAACAGCACCATTTTTGTGTTGTTGTTTTGTGCTTTTATGTAATATATTACATGTACTCTTATGTGTTTAGGTATTATTTATTTATTGTTTTACTTTAGTATTTATAACATGTCATGACTTGGATTTATTCCATGTGTTGTAATATACATATAAATACTTTAGTGTATATTATTATTCTCCTTGTTTTAAATCCCTTAGTTGATAATAAATTAATAATCAACCCTTATTCACATTCTCCTTTAATTTAATCTACTTCTTAATTACGGTGATCGAGGTTCGGGGTATTTCAACATACCTTTTATTGATGCTTTGCAAGAGATGCCTAACTACGCCAAATTTCTTAAGGATCTCTTAACAAAGAAGAAAAAGAAACAGTGCATCTCACGGAGGAATGCTCTGCTGCCCTTCTTCGAGCACTCCCTCCCAAACAAACAGATCCGGGAAATCCCGTAATCCCGTGGTTTATAGGAGGTATAGACTGTGGAAGCGGTTTATGCGACCTGGGAGCCAGCATTAATATCATGCCCTACGCCACCTTCTTGAAAGTAAAAGGAGGAGAAATGCAACCGGTTCCTTTCAAACTCCAACTAGCAGACAGATCAGAGATCATGCCCATGGGAATAGTCCGAGATCTGGTAGTTGGAGTCTCTCGCTTTATCTTTCCAGCTGACTTCGTCATTCCAGAAATGGATGACGATGTTGAGGTTCCCCTGATTCTGGGTCGACCGTTTCTAAGTACTGCCAAAGCCATCATTGACGTCCACGATGGGAAAATCACTCTACGGTACGAGGACGAAACGATCGAATTCGACATGCAGAAAATGATGAAGAAGAGTTCTAACTTTTCTCCTCATGCTAAGACAGTGGGATTAACAGATGATGATGAGGAGGAAGGCGAGTTTTCTACAGATGAGGACATGTATTCCCTATCTTCCATCCCGAAAGCTGAAACTGAATCGCTAGAGCAAGTATTATTTACTTCTCTAGAAGAAAAGGTGGAGGATCCGGAAGTTAACGCCATGCTGGCGTATATAGAAAAAGGAAAGAGTGGTTATCAAGCCTATCGGCCACCAATCGAAGAACTCGACAGAAAACCTCAAAAATCAATTCCATCAATAGAACAGCCACCAGAGCTCGAGCTTAAAGAGCTACCTTCTAAACTCAAGTATGCCTTCTTAGCTGAAGATGACCATTTGCCTGTCATTATTTCCTCTTCTCTGAATTCCGGGGAGGAAACAAGGCTACTCGAGGTATTGAAGAAACATAGAACGGCGATCGGGTGGACTATTGCTGATATCAAAGGAATTGACCCCTCCTATTGCACGCACCATATCTATATGGAGGAAAACTACAAGTCTATCAGGCAACCTCAATGCCGACTAAACCCTAACCTCAAGGAGGTAGTTCGAAAGGAGGTTCTGAAACTCCTTGACGCAAACATCATTTATCCAATTTCTGACAGTCCATGGGTCAGTCCTGTTCAAGTTGTCCCGAAGAAGGGGGCATCGAAGCTGTTATTAATGATAAGGGTAAGGCTATCCCTCAAAGAAAGATCACAGGTTGGCGCATGTGTATCGACTATCGGCGCTTAAACTTGGCAACCAGGAAGGATCATTTCCCTCTCCCCTTTATCGATCAGATGTTGGAGTGACTAGCAGGGCAAGAGTACTACTGCTTTTTAGATGGGTTCTCAGGGTATTTCCAAATACCAATCGCACCAGAGGACCAGGATAAGACAACCTTCACTTGTCCATACGGTACCTTTGCATACAGACGAATGCCCTTCGGTCTATGTAATGCCCCTGCTACCTTCGAGAGATGCATGCAAGCAATATTCGCTGATTTCATCGAACAGAGCATAGAAGTCTTTATGGATGACTTCTCAGTCTATGGCTCTAGTTTCGATAAATGCTTAGCACAATTTGATCCTAGGATGGTGTGACGATACAAATCTCGTTTTAAACTGGGAGAAATGTCATTTTATGGTCAAGGACGGGATTGTCCTTGGACATAAAATATCAGCTAAAGGAATAGAGGTGGATAAAGCCAAGGTAGAGGTTATCGAGAAGTTACCGGCACCAACTACTGTTAGAGACATACGAGCATTTCTTGGGCATGCAAGATTTTATCGGCGGTTTATACAAGACTTCTCAAAAATCAGCAAACCATTGACCGACCTGCTACAGAAAGATGCCCCGTTTCATTTTGATGAAAGGTGTTCAGCTGCTTTCAAAACTATAACACAAAAATTGGTATCAGCACCTGTTGTCATACCACCTGACTGGTCTCTTCCGTATGAGATCATGTGTGATGCAAGTGACTACGCCGTGGGGGCAGCTCTATGCCATAAAAAAGAGAAAATTTTGAGAGTGATTGCTTATTCCAGCAGGACACTAAACGACGCCCAGAAAAACTATACGACCACTGAAAAAGAACTTCTGGCTATAGTATTCTCCCTAGATAAGTTCAGGTCGTACTTATGGGGAAGCAAAGTCATCGTGCAATCAGACCACTCCGCTCTCAAATATCTATTTGCAAAACAAGAAGCCAAGCCTCGCTTATTGCGCTGGGTTCTTCTACTACAGGAGTTTGACATCGAAGTCAAAGATAAGAGCGGAAAATTGAATGTCGTCGCTGACCATCTCTCCAGATTGGTAACTCCTACGGATAGTGTGCCTATCAACGAATTCTTCCCCGACGAGACTGTCTTTTCAATCACCAAGGTACAGGAGCCATGGTATGCGGACCTGGCCAATTATTTAGTCTCTGGAACAGTACCCTATGATCTATCTTACTCCCAGAAGAAGAAATTTCTTTCTGATTCAAGGCATTATTTCTGGGAGGATCCGTATTTGTTCCGAGTTAGTGCTGATGGGTTGATTCGACGATGTCTCCCGGAAGATGAGGTTTCAAGCGTCATACATTTTTGTCACTCACGGGAAGCCGGAGGTCACCATGGACCCACAAGGACCGCTGCTAAAATCCTGGCCTCAGGATTTTATTGGCCGACTCTTCACAGGGATGTTTACCAATTCTGCAAACAATGTGATAATTGTCAGAGAATGGGTAACACATCCAGGAGACATGAAATGCCACAACAGGGAATACTAGAAGTGGAGCTCTTTGATTGTTGGGGCATTGATTTCATGGGACCGTTCCCTTCCTCGCAGGGCCACCAATATGTTTTAGTGGCAGTGGATTACGTGTCGAAATGGGTAGAAGCCATACCCTGTCATCATGCTGATGCAAAGACAGTAACCAGATTCCTTAAGAAGCACATCTTTACGTGTTTTGGCGTGCCTAGAATTATTATCAGTGACGGAGGATCTCACTTCTGCAACCGTTCATTTGAAGCGCTTATGGGTAAGTACGGGGTACGTCATAAGGTAGCTCTACCTTATCACCCCCAGACAAACGGCCAAGCAGAAGTTTCGAACCGTGAGTTAAAATGGATTCTCCAGAAAACGGTTAACTCATCACGAAAGGATTGGGCACTTAAGTTAGATGATGCGCTTTGGGCTTACCGTACCGCATTCAAGACTCCCATCGGGATGTCTCCTTTTAAGCTTGTTTATGGGAAATCTTGTCACCTGCCTGTAGAGCTGGAACATAAGGCATATTGGGCACTCAAGGCCCTAAACTTCGATCTAGAAAAACAGGAGAAAAGCGGATGTTTCAACTCTCTGAACTCGAGGAGTTAAGAGATCAGGCATACCGAAGTGCGACAATATACAAGGAACGCACCAAGAAACATCATGACCAAATGATCCACCAACGCGACTTTAAGGTTAGCGACGGGGTGCTGCTTTATAATTCCAGATTGAGAATATTTCCTGGAAAACTCAAGTCTCACTGGACTGGCCCATTCCAAGTTGTTGGAACCACTCCTTTTGGTGTTTACGAACTCCAGAATCAAAAAGGAGAATGCTTTAAAGTCAATGGATCCCGTCTACCTCATAAGTTTACAAAAGTGTACAAACTTCTTAACACCAGCAATTCAGATACCTCGCCCTCAAACTCTTCTCCAACCTAAAGCTTGGTCAAATACGTCTAGCTAGAGACGTTAAACCAAGGCAGCTTAGTGGGAGGCAACCCACTATCTATCTATCTATCTATCTTTTGTCTTTCCTTTAATTTAATGTTGTTTTCTTTTTTGTATTATATTTCCCTTTTATTTGTTATAATAAAATGCAGGTTTCACTTGAGTTCTTCTCGCTGTGTAGAATATTCTTTACAGGCTCAAATCATGACATTCCACAGCTGCACTCAAGTGTGGGGGAGCTCTACACGCTCTACGAAATCTGGGGAGTACACTCTTTCCTTTATTAATTGCATGCCCTATTAATTTAATTCAATCTATGCAATGAGGGCATTGCTTGAGCTTAAGTATGGGGGAAGAGCCTTTTCAGGGCATTTTGTGCTTAAAATGTTTAAATCTCTCTGCTTATCTTGCATTTGTTCAAAAAATTAAAATTATGTACCCTGCTAATGTAGGTTGTTCTCTTTAAAAACAAATACTATTATGAATTGTGGGATAAATGATACAAATTTTAAAATTTTGATTACTTTTGAGGAGCATTTTATATGCGGTATGACCAAATAATCTGCAAATGGTTGGATTTTATTGCTCAGGGTTTCTTTCTGTCTTCTCTCTTAGGGATTGCTAAGGGGTACTTCTCTGTTTTAAAAAGAAAGAAGAATACAAAAAAAATAAGGGACTTGCGAGACACCATTGGTAACCAACAAAAGAGAGTTGAGTGTTCTTGAATACAAAGGCGTTATGCCTACATTTTCTCATCCCTTATGCAAAAGTGAAACAAATGCATAAATCTATTCTTCCTTTTGTTTTCTCCTCAATGCCCATTCTTGAGAGAAGTTGGCCATGGTAAAAGTTCTCAGAGTCACCTAAACAAAAGAAACATTGAAGTACCTTAGATCATACCCCGAAACTCTATATTTTATTTTTACCCTGAGCACACCTAGGCCACCAGCAGTTGATTTTTCACACTCCTCAATAAGTTAAAAAGATCATGTTTATCCTACCCTTCATAATAATATTTGTTAGTATTGAGCATTTCCTACTTACTTAGGTACATGGTTTTGCTTGAGGACAAGCAAAAAGATAAGTGTGGGGGTGTGATAAGTGTCCAAATGAGCATGTTTTATAGGTGTATTTCATATATTATATTAACACTTTTCTTGCTCATTTCTCCACTTCGGTTAGTTTTCCTCTAGTTTATATTTTTATTGTTTATCTCACAAATTTATTGGTTTAACATAAGGAAAACCAAGCTGGGAATAAGGTAGACGAAGAGACGAACGCATAGACGCAAACGGCTCAGAAAACGGAGTACAAACGAACAATATAGAGCCGGTCAAAGTTTGTAGAACAAAATAAATCACGACCTCACTCGTGTCCGCGTGAGGACAGGCGGACAGGGAGCGGACTCAACCTTGTGTCCGCGTCTATACGGGCGGACGTGAGGCGGACAGGATCAAGCAACCGCGTCTATGCGGGCGGACGTGAGGCGGACAGGGTGCAACCGCCTAATATGGGGCGGACACTACATGAAGAACCGCCTAGTATGGGCGGACGTCAAGGCGGACAAGACTAAGACGTCCGCATGAAATGAGGCGGACACACACGCGGTCGTGACTAAAAATCAACGCGCGCCAGTTTTCTTCTTCGCTCGTCGACTTCGCCCGTCGACTTGCTTCCGCCTACCTTATTTTCCTCACGCGTCATCAGCTCTGTCCCCTGCAATTAATGAGCAATCAATGCTCTTCCACCTCTGTCTGCAGTCGATCTTTCTTCCTTCCTCTATAAAAAGCCACTGCTACTTCATCAAAAACTCACTCACGCTCATATACGTTCCACCCAAACTCAACACTAAAAATCTCTCATTCCATTTACAGAAATCCTACGTACTCGCTCCACTCTTCTTCCTCTTCATTTCTCCATACACCATCCACACTCCGTATTATTATTACGTCCAACCTCTGTCTGACTTATTACCAGTTATATGTCAGGCTAAGGAGGATTTACTCCGGGTGAAGGTTTAATTATGTATTTGTAATAATTATGCAATATTTCTACCGGTTAAAATAAATTCAGTTTGTTACGATTAAAGTTTTGTTTCTCTCCCTTTTTAATAAATTTCATCGATTATTAAAAAGCCTTACTAAATCTGTTTTTAATCTGATCGGTGACGAACAGATAGGTAATTAAGCCGTAAAAACTGTAGGAACTTATTTTCATCGTTTAAGTTAATACAAGTTGCAAGAATAAAATTCCTCACACTCCTCTGCCGTTTACACGCATTTTGCTTGAGTTTCATCGGACCTTGCATTTTCAGGTAAACGAGTTCTTATGAGTTTCATGGTTAAGAAAATTACAGGAATCTTGCCAAACTATTTTATAAACCGGTAGAGATAACACAATTAATCAGATCATATTAACCTGAACCCGAAGTTCCGTTTAATTCATCTTCACTTCACTAAATTAATCTGTTATTTACTTTTCAGAAACAAGTCAATTAATCCCCCCTCTTGTGACACGCTTAGGTACTACTTATTTCACTATAAGTCCCACGGTTCGATAATCCGGTCGCTTACACTTTTCTATACTACCACGATCGGGATTTGTTTGCAGCCCGACGTTTAATTTGAGTTTTCATTTCTTTTCTTTTAATTTTACACCAGTTTAACCACTCACGATTACACATCTGCAAAGTCACGGATCCAATAGTGAATGAGTCAAATTAAACAGTTCCAATGACCCAGTTGGCTTTTCAAAGAATACAAATCTAAACAGAGAATATACTCAAGTGGCTAGACCTCAGCACCAGGATGATAACAACCATACAGACGACAATATTGAAGTTTGTTAATGCCAAACAAACAAACCGATAATGGAGAGTCCAAATGCCATAACATCTCAAATTTACACGGCACAAATAAATAGAAACGGTACAGATTACAGCTGACAAATTCCTAAGTTCAAAATCAGCTTCACGACTGAAACCCAGTTTCAAAAAGAATATTACCTAAACCAAGACACGACAGTAGCAAGCATGTGGGTCAAAACATGACCGAGCACCAGAATTTAGCCAAAGATTCAAACGTATCGAACTCGTAAACCAGAGATTAATCACCAAACTAGCAAACCGACAAGCTTGAGTTCACAAAACCACCAACAGATTCCAGGAACAAAGACCAGAACGATAATCTAACGAAGTCGCAAAACAGAAAAAATCAGACATTTCGAACAAAAATAAAAGGAAAACAAGTGTAATTTTACCAAACTAGAGCAGATTGACGATAGAGAGAGACAGAGAAATCTCAAGTCGGGTAAAATTTCATTAGCTACCGCCGACACACCCGCTTGTAGCCAGAATCAAATCGCCCACGACAATTTCGGTCACGGTAGAAGAGGTATCAACGAAGGTGACTGAGACGGTGAATGAACCATGGCCACTGTGATCAGGGCTTGAAATGAAATCCAGAGGACGGTGCTTTCGAAGAGAATGAAGAGGGAACAGATTCATTGTTCCTTGTTTGCTGGTTTTGGATGCAAATTGTCGTGGGTGAAGAGATGGAAGAAGGCATAGACCATGTGTGCTGCTCGTTCGGCATTTGAAGAGAAAAAAGGAGGAAGTAGCCTGATGTTCCTTGTTTGCGTGTGTAACACCCCTTTTACGCACTTAACATTTAAATGAAATCGCAGCGGAAAAATAACTAAACAATAACTAAACGCTTTGGTGCTACAACACCGTCAACCACCCACGTGGTTAACAAGGCAGAATAGATACAAGTGTACCGGTCTGATGATCAGACTCCCGAGCATAGAACTAAAACCATAAATACATCATATACAATACCTAGTATTTAATTACATTCTTCACTGTAAACTGCCAATATACTGTCACAGTAGTATCAATGGAGTCAAAATATAATGCCACGGGAGCACAGGCGCATCCCAGACTCAACATCCAAAATAACCAAAAGCAACATCTGCAGCCTAGAATCTACAGCCACTCTGCTTCCTCGATCCTCATCCTGCAGTAAAAATATGGAGCCCTCGAGGGGGTCAGCAACCCTTGGCTGGTATGGTTAACGCGCAGCCCATCGGCTACCGGGATACGTGCAACTAATTGTCATGATAACATGGCATTTTAAACATAACATAACATGTGGCATAGCATTATTATTGCATAGCACAACATCACATACACAGTGGATACTCTGTCCACAATCACAAACCAAGAAGGTTAAATAACATAAGAGCCTAGAGAATGGTTCACTCTCATGTTAAGCTCGTTACACACACTCATTACCGTTCTGTTTTTCGAACGAGTAACTTAAGTCACAGATGGTTCGGATATAGTGACCCGAACACACCACACAAACACATGTTCCCACTAAACTGATCATAAGTCAGAATAGGTAAGCTTTGGAGGAAGCTAGCGGGAGATCGAACGCCAAACTAAGGAGAACAATCTTAACAACATAAGAGTCGAATCTGATTCAGATATCTACTCTTAAACTTACATGCATGACCGGACAACCGGATTCCTCACTTCCCAGTTAACACTTGTTAGAAGTTCAACAGTGGAACTTAACAAACAATTCACAACAGGTGGTACGTCATGTTAGACACACACAAGGGAAATGAGTCACATCACAACATCACAATAATATGAACAACTATAAAGTCATTACATGATTAAGTCTTATAACATCATAAACACACAGAAAAACAACACACAAGCCGGTGTAAACCGGTAGGCAACAGACTGCAAGAAAACCATACCTTGGTCCTTGCTTCGATTGATTTCCACCGTACGTCACTCCTATACATGTTTAAGAATGTCGGTTAATTACTTACTTAACTTCAAATTTATTAAGTGTTTAACATGTTTATATGACATGTTTTAATGTCTTAACATATACTTGATTACCTTACATTATACCCTCTAGGGTTTATTACTTAAGCCATTCTTGTTTGTTTTTTTTTTACAAGTTTAGGTCCGACCGAACTTACCGACCTTACACAAGGTCGGTCCATTCCAGAACATATTACCGTCAAAATTTTCTACTCCGACCGACCTTGTAAGTTCGGTCACATGTTCGGTCAATTCCCGAGAGTTTCTTCCCTTTGAAAATTCAGGCCCGACCGATCTTGGCAAGTCCGGTCGCAAGATCGGTCGTTTCCCGAGACTCACTCACGTACAAAAATTCAGGCATGACCGAACTTGTAAGTCCGGTCCCAAGTCCGGTCTATTCCAGAGACTCAATCCGTACTAAAAATCCATGCCCGACCGACCTTGCAAGTCCGGTCCCCAAGGTTGGTCCATTCCAGAAACCAATTCTCGCAGGGTAAACTGGGCTCGACCGATCTTGGCAAGTTCGGTCGCAAGATCGGTCTGCTCCAGACCCTTATTTTCCATTGCCCATTTAACTCCAAACTTCACCTCAATATCCTAGTATATCCTAACCTCATTTGGGCACTTCAAACACACCTTAAGACCTCCTTAAAACTCCATAAATCATTCACTAAAATCCTCCTCAAGCATTTACACAAATTCTTATAAAAAGGTTTACACTTATAATGTTTTTCACTAAGTTTCTATGTGGTGTCTCATACCTATAACTCCCACTATTCCCAAATGTTTTCTCACCACTACAACATCATATCCCAAGCATCTTTTCTTCCTAAACAACTCCTTGAACATCTTTACAAGTTTATAGCTCCCCATGCAACAAATCATTTCATCCTTATTCACCAACATTGCACAAGTCCTTAACACAATCTCACCATGATCTTGAAATGTTCCAAAACATTCTTTTGCATTCTAAATCCTCTAGAACATTGCTTAAGCCCTTTTTACATCTTTAAACACCTTAATGCATGTTTCTTCCACTAGTTGAACACTTAACCATTCTATACATTTCCTAACTTACCAAACTCATTTTAAACCCTTAGAACTTCTTGTTTATTACCTAAATTTCGACATAGGTTCTCCTAGAACATTACTAAACCAAAGCACATTGTTTTTACCATTAAACAATCAAGAACACTAAGATCCATCAAACACATTCTTATACACAAAACTTCACTCATTTAGCACTACATCACAATATAGTGCATAATTTAAATTGCATGGCACTTAGGCCCTTAAATAACATGGCTCTTAGGCCCTTAAGATGCATAAATCATAAACACTGAATTTCCCACATTATATTTGCCTTCGACCTGCAAATACACTCAACAACACATATGCCTTTTACTAAGCCTTTGAGAACATTTTACTAAGTCATTCACCATTGGCTCCTTAGATCATTTTAACAAGCAATATAAGTTCATTTCTCCTAAGACTTTAAACCACATTAAGTTAGCACATTTACCTCTTTTCCTCACAACTCTTTCTTGTTTCCTTGACTAAATCGGCAAGGCTTTTGATTGTTTGTCAACTTCTAAACATTATACATATGATAAAATGAGTATACAAGCTTTATGCTTCATCTCATTGTAAACCCTAGATTGTACATTGTTTTAAAAAAAAACATTAAGATAGTTGTTTTACCTTAGAACTTGAAGAGAGTTAGAATATATACCAAGAGAGGACTCCACCTAGTCCATGAAAGGTTGGAATGAAGCTAGAACAAAGCAACATAAGGACACCATTAAGGGTGATTATCGAACAACACAAAAACATGAAGGAAACATCATTTTTCTTTGAGTTTCCTTACCTTGAAGCAAAGGAGAACAACAATATGTGAAAAGCTGAACTCAAGCTCCTCCCATGGTGATTCCTCTTGGCACCGAAATGGAGCTCTTGGGATTTTGAGAAGATAAGAATGAAGAGCTTGATGAGACTAAGAGAATGGTGGTCTTTGTTTTTTATTTGGCAAAATAAGCTAGGAGATACAAGAGGTTGAAGATGAAGAATGGTGGTGGTACAATTGCAAAACCGTGAATGGAGAATGAAGAAGAGATAGAAGAGAGCTTGAAACCGTGGGAAATGAGGAGGGAAATGAGAAAGTGAGATAAGTTTGCTTTTAAGAGATATTAAGTAGTAAAGCAAATAGTAACTTGCTTTATCATTTGCTATTTATTTTGTTAACTTACAAGGTGGTGACTCACCTCATAAAAACCGGCCCCCTTAATGTTACTAAGGGTATTTTAGTCTTTGTTGGCCAATTTAATTACTTATACAAACATATGTTATAAACTTGCTTATTTTGTTATTATTCACTAAAACAAGGCACATAGATGTGAAATTTTTGATTTCCCATTGATATAGACTTCCAAATGTGATACTATATAGTAAACATGTTAATTAAAGAGTAATGATGGACATTTAGCCATTCAAAACTCATTTACAAGACAATTTTTCAAAAATGTGCTTTAAGACTCCTTAAAGCACATTTTGTGTTTTAACTTGTTTTCAAGCTTGGTTTTCTTTGGTAATTGGTTTAATATGTTCATTAGTATACAAATAAAGTCTTGGTAAGCTCAATAGGTCTTACCCAAGCTTATCCCAAGCTTAGAACACATTTTAGCCCTAATTGACTTTAAGGCATTTATTTGTGTTCTCTATGGTTTAAATTGTTTGGGGTATTTCAATCTACCCCCCTTAAAAGAACTTTGTCCTCAAAGTTCACACTTCCACATATCCTAAATGTTAGAACATGGGAATACATATAGACTATATTTCCATACAACATTAGCAACACACTTACATAACATTGGACACAAAGTCCATACAACATAACATCGGACACAAGGTCCATACAACATCATCAACATCATTCAGACACAACGGTCTGTAATATAACAACATAACATAGACGATGTATTTAAATACACGTCGTACACACATAACCGAAACGGCTCTACCCCCCTTAAAATAGGGGTACGCCCCGTACCCTATACACATAAACACTAAGAAGTAAACAATGACGGGTACTTCGCCTTCATCTTATCTTCCAGCTCCCAAGTGGCCTCCTCGACGTCCTGGTTAGACCAAAGAACCTTCACCAGTCTCACTGACTTATGGCGAGTGTCTCAAGTCTTAGTATCCCGAATCCGTACTGGAGTCTCCACTGATCGCATGGTCGGCTCTAAAGTTAGCCTTTCAGGCTGAAGCACATGAGACATATGAGACATATATTTCTTCAACTGGGACACATGAAATACATCATGTACCTTGCCCAGCTCAGCGGGTAAATCAAGTCTGTAAGCTACCGGGCCGATCCGCTCCGTCACAACATAAGGCCCCACATATTTTGGGCTCATCTTGCCTCTCTGGCCAAAACGAAACACTCCCTTCATGGGGGATACTCTCAAAAATACCTGATTGCCCACGGCGAATTCCAGGTCACGTCTGCGCACATCTGCGTACGACTTCTGTCTATCCTGAGCTGCCTTCATGTTAGCCCGGATCTGGCGAACTTCTGCCTGAACTTGTTCCAAATACTCTGGTCCTATAATGACTGTCTCACTCGACTCATCCCAGCATAATGGCGTGCGGCATGGTCTACCGTACAAAGCCTGGAAGGGAGACATCTTGATCGAAGCATGGTAACTGTTGTTGTAACTAAACTCGATCAGATGTAACTTATCAATCCAGCTGGTCTGAAAATCAAGTGCACATGCACGTAACATATCCTCAAGTGTCTGGATGGTACGCTCACTCTGACCATCTGTCTGTGGGTGGAACGCTGTACTTAGCTTCAGCTCGGTACCAAGCGCTTCCCGTGTGGATTTCCAATACCTTGAGAGGAATCTGGTATCCCTGTCAGACACAATTGTTTTCGGTACCCCATGATGTCTTACAATCTCTCTATCGAAGAGTTCTGCTAGTTTTGCCACTTTCCAGGTGTCCTTCATCGGTATGAATCGAGCCACCTTGGTCAGTCGGTCAACAACAACCCAAATCATATTCAGACCTCCCCTTGTAGGCGGAAGCCCTACTACGAAGTCCATAGAAATATCATGGAACTTCCACTCAGGCACTAGCATTGGCTGTACCATACCACCAGGCCGTCGGTGCTCAAACTTGACCTTCTGGCAAGTGAGACACCTCAACACATATCATTTACATCCTTTTTCATTCCAGTCCACCAAAAATAACGTTTCATACCCTTGTACATCTTTGAGGCTCCGGGGTGAATCGAAGTCGTAGAACAATGCGATTCACTCAGTATACGCTCCTTCAGCTCAGCGCTACTCCAGAATACACAGTCGGCCATTCAGCCTAATCAGGTCATCATCGTGGAGTCGGAAGTCGTACTTCTGACCCTCGAATGTGCCATCAATAAGCTTCTGCTTGATCTCCAACATATACTGATCCGTCATCTGAGCACTCCGCACCTCTTCAACCAAGCCAGTATGAAGACCAGCGAATGGAGAGAGTGTGCTCGGCGACTCAAGCGTCAGCTACCACATTTGCCTTACCCTCTTTGTACTGTAGATTAATGTCGTAGTCGTTTATAAACTCACCCCACATTCTTTGCCTCATGTTCAACTCCTTCTGAGTGAACAAGTATTTTAAACTTTTGTGGTCCGAATAAATTGTCACACTTACCCCATACAAATAATGTCGCCATATCTTCAATGCGAAGACAATGGCACCCAGTTCTAAATCGTGGGTAGGGTAGTTCTCTTCATGCTTCTTCAGTTGCCGGGAGGCGTAAGCTACGACCTTCCCGTGTTGCATCAACACACACCCATACCTCTGTCTGATGCGTCGCAATAGACCTCAAAACCATCTGGACCGTCTGGTATAGTCAGGACTGGTGCAGATGTCAGAGCATCCTTGAGATTCTGGAAAGAACTCTCACAGTCGACTGTCCACTCGAATGGTGCATCCTTCTTCATCAAGGAAGTCATCGGCTTCGAGACACTGGAGAAATCCTTCACAAACCTCCTATAATAACCTGCCAGACCGGGAGCTCCTGATGCCGGTAACTGTCTTCGGCCTAGGCCAGGTGCGCACTGCATCAATCTTTGCCGAATCAACAGCGATCCCGGCCTCAGAAATCACATGACCAAGAAAGAATACTTGGTTCAACCAAAACTCACACTTTGAAAATTTAGCATACAACTGATTCTTCCTCAATGTTTGTAACACATTCCTCAGGTGGCTTTCATGCTCACCTCTCGATTTCGAGTACACAAGAATATCGTCGATGAAGACTACCACTGACTTGTCCAACTGATCTTGGAACAAGCGGTTCATTAAGTCCATGAACTTAGCTGGTGCGTTAGATAATCCAAACGGCATAACCGTAAACTCATAATGTCCATACCTTGTTCTGAATGCTGTCTTCTCAATATCACTGTCACGAATAGCAATCTGATGGTATCTGGATCGTAGATCTATCTTGGAGAATACTGATGCTCCCCTCAACTGATCAAATAAATCGTCGATGCGTGGTAAAGGGTAACAGTTCTTCACCGTAACTGCATTCAGCTCTCGATAGTCAATACACAGGTGAAGACTACCATCCTTCTTCTTCACGAAGAGGACCGGCGCTCCCCATGGTGAAACGCTAGGGCGGATAAATCCCTTGTCGAGTAGGTCTCTCAGCTGCTCCTTGAGCTCTGTCATCTCTGCTGGAGCCATACGATAGGGCGCCTTCGCAATTGGTCCGGTGCCCGGAACCAAATCAATCTCAAACTCAACTTCCCGTGCTGGCGGCATGCCCGGCAGTTCCTTAGGAAATACTTCAGGAAACTCCGACACTACTGGCACATCTGGGCTAAACTCTGGATTTCTCTCTATGTCCTGGACATAGCAGAGGTATACATCACTCCCTCGTCGTAGTTCATGATACATAGCCATGGCGGTGATGATCTGAGTCAAAGGCTCCCTGGGCCTCTGGCGGTAAGATATGGTAACCCCAGATGGACTCCGAAGAAGAAGACGATGCTCGGCACACAGGATTCTGCCCTTGTACCGCTCCAACCAGTTCATCCCGACAATCACATCAAAACCAAGTCCGTCGAACTCTATCAAGTCGATCGAAAACTCTTCACTCTGATTCGTACAACAACATCTCGGTGGTAGCGGGTACACCTGATCCGCTCTTTCGACGGGAGAGTGACTAGGAAGTCTGGCATCTCATCACCGTCTAACCTCAGCCTCTTCGCAAAGGATAGCGAATAAATGTATGTGAGGCTCCGGAGTCGAACAAGATCGAAGCGTCCACGCCATTGACTGGAAGGTACCGGTGAGGATTGTGCCGCTCTTGCCGGCTTCTGCCTCATTGCAGACACTCAGTGTACCTCCCGTTCCGAGTGCACAGCCTAATTCATTGGCAAACTAATAAGTATTGGGTAACAACACGGTTGATATACTTCAACAACTCCACTTTATTCATTAACACACTCTTCTTACATCATACGTTGGTTTACACTGTTAACATAACTAACACATATATAACATCCTTAACATACACTGGCTTAACACATTACATAATTATACAGGGCTTTAAATTGTCTGAAGGTCAAATTCAAACGTCCGGGTTTCATGTGTGTGGCGTTGATCACTGCCGACGGTACGGTATTAGTTTGATCTTCCTGATGCCATGATATAGCATCCTCGATTGCCCACCCATGATTAACACATCTCCAGATTTCAACACTAATTTCTTTGCGAGATCAGCACGCTTCTGCTCGCCGTATATAAACACTACGGTATCACCAATGGACCAAGACACCACGGGTACTCCCTTACTTAGAGACTCGGGTGACTCGTCCTTATCTTGGTGTAAACCCAACCGTCCACCTTTCTGGTAGAAGTTCATAATACACAAATCTGCTTTAACACTTGGAATTGAATCCATTTCAACTTGGTGAGCAATTCCCACGGCGTGGTTCACGACCGCAAGGAACTCTTCAGGTATATTTGGTACAGTTGCTCCATCCTCAGCTCGCACTTCTTGATATGTCTTGGTGTAAGGATTCCAGTCCTTACCCATGCACATCATCTTCAATTTCATTCTTGATCGCTCGGGTATTCGGGTGTGTAGAAACCTCCAGGTTTTGCTCCAAGTTCATTGCATTGTCTGATGATGTGGATTTGTGCTTCCGGTGTCAGGTATCCATTTAAGAGTATCATACCTGGTTGGATGACCTGACATTGCTCCATTGGAAAGTCGGTGTTGTTGATGGTGGTTTCTTCAGGGTTCGGTGTGGGTGGGATTGGATAACATATATTTAAGGTTCCTTTAAGTTTAGAGTTATCTAATTAGGTGACTTTCACACTATACTTTAACTCTTTACTCATATGATATACCTTGAACTCACTAACCCACATGCATGGAATGCGGTATGCAATCACTTATCTCTTCAACAATATGGCGGTACCTAGTGTAACACCCCTCTCCATAATCACGGTATAATCCCTCACGTAGCAATAATTAAAACGTCTCACAGCGGAAAAATAAATAACAATTACAAATCGCTCGGGTGTCACCGGCCATTACTCGCCCATGCGAGCAACGTAGCCAAACTACATCCAACTTCCAAAATAAACAAGCTGCTAACCGCAGTGATAACGAGAAACTCCTATACATCATACTAAATCCATAAATCATAAACAACTCGACAAGTGAGCGTCTACCCAATCCTGAAAAATACATAACCTTACCATACGACCATACACCATCCTCATTGCTAAACCCAATGAACTCCATGTGTGGTAACAAAAGCAAAACTCCAATTACCCTGTTCCTGCTCTTCAGCTTAACAATGATCATCAACCTGAAATGGTGTAGTATCAGCGATAGACGCTGAGTATGCCGGGCCTGGACCCTAATGGTCACTTGTCATTTTAACCATCTTATTACTAGGTCGGTTTCATGCTTTACCATTTTACAGTTATAACAATACTGTAATAAACATGTATAATACACATATTCATCCATCCAAATATTCATAGATATTCAACCATCCATCCAATCCATAATCATTTAATAACACAGTCCACAATTATATATCGAACGTATCGAACAATAACAGTATAATGTACAATGTACATTCGCCGTAGCGTACAGTGCTCATATTTAATTTACCTTAGCCTCGTAGGCTCCATCCAACCATCAACACACAATAAAATAACCACAAGTATAACCAATGAACAACAAAGCGAAACAACGAGAATAATAAACAAGTATTAAGTCTCGTCCATGGTATTGTTCGCCACTGTATAAGTCTCAATTGTTTTAGTTGTTCAGTTATACCTAGTGACAATGTCTCGTTAAAACGACATGTCTCTAGTTACCCATATATTATGGCGGGTCACCCACGGCAGTAGCCACTCCAACGGTAGAGTCTCCGACCAACGAGCCATTCTAGCTCACGGGAAATTTTTTGATACTTACGGACCCGTACGCGGACATCCTGGTATCGTTTTTGTGATCACAGCGCGCACCAAGAGCCACATCCTCTTGGCTTTACTTCCATTCCATTAATTAGTTAATTATACCATCGCATCGCATTACCAAATTTTCTAACACAGCAGACTAGGGTCATTAGTCCAATCCGGAGTTTGTAAACTCGGGATCCAGTGTTAGATACGAGAGCGGCGTATAGAAAGGCCAATGCTCCGATAAAAGTCTTGGATAATATGTATATGTTATTATCCTAGTGCTACAACGTTTTACTGACGTTCCTTATATTTCATATAAGATAGCACCATAGCCGCTAGTTCGTTTTATATATATATATAGTTCATATACGAACCAATACTGTTAACTCAACAACAGTAAATAATAAGCAGCTATAAATATACAGTTCATGCATATTAATTATCACATTCAGACAAACAATCTTATCACAGATCACACAGAAGTCTGAACTGAGGAAGCCCTCAGAGACAATCAGAGACACATAACAACATACAAGTTATATCAACCAAATCCGAGCCCAAGGAGCAACCTTAGGACAACTCGGATCAAACCCCTTTACATACCGTTCACCCTGATCGTATTACGGTGGAGTATGAATCAGCAAGATCCTATGCTCCGTGTAGTCCGCTAGCTTGTCAAGCGTCCTTGTCAGAAGTATAACTATAAGTCAGTCTCCATGACTAACTACATCCGGTATTTCCGAATAATAAGTAACCCCGACAGTTCACCCCTGTTTTCTACAGTTGTTTGTTACAGGTTTCTCTAAAACAGTCGGCTTTGTTACTTAAAACGCGTACGTCAAAACATTTCAACTGTTAAGTTTAATTCGTTACATTTCTTTTAATCTTATCCACCATCTAGTTTAGGTACATAACCTATAGTTGCACGTATGCATGCATGATTGTATTATATTATTATTTTTGTATTGTATCACTTATTATATTGTATCATTCTCCCACCATCCACTATAATACAATGTATTGTATGATCCATTATCTTTAGCAAATAATATTTGCATCCAAAATTCATAACTTATAGTTCGTAACTATATTTTTTTTATATAACCACCACCATTAAATCATATGGTTTCCAACCAAAATATATATATATCCACCTTATATACATTATTCTTGTGTATGTATATTTTACCACGTAGGTAATTCTCATGAGTTTCATAAACTCTTATATTTTATGTTACATTTTATCATCTTTATTAGATGATTATTCCCATTAGTTGTATTATATTATACAACTTATATTAAGATTATTATCCTAATATTATGTAACATTTTATGTTGTATAATTACAACTCCTAAGGTTTATTCCATAGACACCTTAGTTTATAAATCCCATTTATTTATAGTTTGTCACATTCTTTGATGTGAATATCCTTACTCATATTAATTCCACCTAAACCATATAATTGTTATAACATTTATAACATTATAGACCTTAGTCTAAAATTCATTTTCCAAACTTTATCAATTCGGTAAAGCCCTTGAATTTATTTAAATTCTATTTTGACCACATAACATTATGTAATGCTATTCCATATGCTAATATCTTTTGACATGATATTCTTATTTCCTTTAATTAATAACCTATGGTTTTTATACCAAACTATTTATTATTGCCACATGGGCACCATATCAAAACCATATTCTTTTTCATAAACCATAGTTTCCTTTATCTACAAAATCACCCCTTAATTTATACCATGTTATATATTCCATTTAATATAACATTTCTAACTTATAAAAAGGGTATAACCTATGGTTATTTTTTGTAACTTTCGAACAGCCCTTGTGCTATTCCATAATTGCCATTCGGCCCTATTTATAACACATAGTTTCATAATTCATTAAAACTATATATTATACATATATCTTAATAAACACTCTTGTATTATTCTAAAAATCATCAAATTTCTCCAAAGGGTTATTATTACCTTTATTAACCCATATATAATCGGTATTTACTATACCACCTCATATATTTCTCCAAAGTGTCATAATGACATAATAACTATATGTTATACATATATAGTTCATTTTAATTCCAAAAGCAACCCAATAAATTCCTAAAAATTCCTAATAGCCCATGGGTGTTTAAAATACCATTGTACACCCTTTATTTTTGGTAATAACATATTTACCACATATGTTATTAAAATATTACCATAAAATACATAACTTATTATAAAACCTTAAATAAGTTATCTAACTTATCTAATTTGGTCAAAACCTACCATATAGTCAAGGTTGACCACCTTAATATTTCCTTGACCACCAATTCCTTATAATTACGGTTTGCACCCAAACTTTCTAGAAATCACCATTTAACCCCAAAACTTTATAAAATCTTATAAACTTTATTTTAACTCCTTTTTACCTCTAATTTCTGGCCTTATTTTTATAAAGCCCCTAAATTTAATTTATTTACACTTAAGACCCCATTTCATTTCGGTAATAATTATATATCACCTAAACTTAAATAAAAACTTGTAAATGCATAAATAAAATGGCCTAAAATACATGGCCTTATTACAAACATTGGCTTGCAAAATAAATTACACATAAATGTCCCAAAAATACATATAGATTTCGGCCTCACCATATATTCTTCATTTATTTACCAAACTTCCACATAATGTCTTAAATTTGACAATTATGCTTGTTTAATTAGCTATAAAATTTATTAAACCATTTCTTAATCATTTTAAGGTCAAACATGACCTTATTTTACTTCTTCACTCACGGCAATAATTATAGAAATAGCTTAGAACATTTTAACTTAGCAAAGTTAATGTTTAAGTGATTTATACCTTGATTTAGCTTAGGTAAATCCTTGTTTGGATTCGCCACCTTAAGGAGAATTTCTCCAAAGCTTCTCTTACATGTTTTCAAACAGAAAACAAGGCCTAGTTAGTCTCCAACAAAGATCTAACCATAAGAAGTAACTTAAGTCATGAAAATCATGGATTTTTACCTTAGATCTTCAAGCTTGATATAGATCTACTTCGGCCCTATTTTCCAGAAGGGAAAGAGTATCAAAACACTCTCAAGAATAAGGTATAAAACCGTGGGTGAATTAGCTTGGAAGATAGCTAAGTTTTACCTTGTTTAAGATGCCAAAAATGGTGTTTTTGGCTTGGATCTATCTACTCCTTGTAGATCTTGGTATACCAACTGAATCTACATGAAAAGGAGAAGAAAATAAGGCTAGGAACAAAGTTTCACAGCCGAATTTGAAGGGAATCAAAAGATATGAGCTTAAAGCACATTTTTACCTTAAATGGTCAAGACTTGAACTTTCCTCCTTAGATCTGGTTATGGCCGAACTAACACTTCCTTTAACCTCCAAAACACTCTACATAGATGTATAGAAAAGGTTGGAGTCTAGATCAATCGAAAAAGGAAAGAAAGATGAAGAAAATGGGCATTTTTATGCCTTAGGAGCTTACCTAGAGCTTGAGCTCCCTCCAATGGTTTGGAAACTTACCTACGGTTGAAGAGGAGCCAAAGAGAGAGTTTGGCCAGGAGTCCCACGTTTGGAATGGGACTAATGAGAAAAATGACCTAGTTTTGGCTTAAAACACATTTTTTTCTTATTTTATGTCTTTAATGTTTTGATGACTCACCCATTACTGATTTGTGTTGAATAATTGAAGCTCAATCAGTGGAGACAAGAGGAGGGGGCAGCCGTCCTTGATTGAGAGAGGTAGGGCATGATTGATTCCATTTTGAATAAAAAATGGAGCTTAAATGTTACTTTAAGCAATTAATGAATAAGTGACTCATCTCCCTTGTCTTCTTCTTGCTTGGTGTGCCGTGTAATAAGGAGGGAAGGAGGCTCCAACCGGCTGGCTTCATCACATGGGTAAGCAAGTGGAGACCACCTTTTTGTTTTATAAGGTAAAGTATGTCTTTTTTGTTATTTTATGTAAAAGTAAGGTGTATATTTAATTGTCACATGGGTCTTGTCTCTTGGTCTGTTAAGAGACTTAATTATCTGTTTTTATGTAGTCCATTTCGTGGTCAATGGTCAACATTGACCAACTTAGTCAATGTTGACCCAAACGGGCCCCACATTAGGGTTTTTAATATTTTAATATTAAATTTGTAAAAATTCGTAAATTCTTGGAATTAAATTCCTAATATCATATAATATGATATTTTATTATTTTTAAGGTAATTATAACCTTTTAGCCCCTTTAAAACCAATTTAGAAGGCAATTACACAAAAACGTGCTTTAAGGAGTTTTAGTGCACATTTTGTGTCGCAAGGTGTTTCTGAGCTCGTTTTTCTTTGACAACGGTTTTGTTGTGTTCCTTACATGATATTTGATCATGGTATCCAATTTTACATCATTTAGAGGTCATTAGACCTTTAAGGTTTCTTAGAGCACATTTTTGCCCTTTTTGACCTTGAAGCACGAAAGTGCTTTTTCTTTGTGTTGGAGTGTTGCCCAACAATTATAATATGTTTAGTAATGTGTTAATATACTTAGGACAAATTTTTAGGTCCTAAGAAGTTCATTTGGGTATTTATTTACCCTTAACAGTCAAAGGGTGCAACATCTCGTTTTGTGTTGACCACTGTTGTTCTCAGTTGACTTTTAAGGCATGTTTAGGCCTTAATTAATGTAATTAAATATTTAATCCATGTTTAATAAGTTTGGGGTATTTCACCTAGTCTAGAAGAGGGCCCTGGTGCCTCTGACCGTCCACCACATGTAGGGTGGCCTTGCTAGGTCCCGACCCCTTCCCCTTCTGGGAATCAGTGCTCCTCTGATCTGTGGTGGCCGGTTAGCCGTTTCGGGCATCGATGGTCGATGTGGCCTTACCCTTCCACTGCCCCTTGGGCTTGTTAACTCTGCTGTTGGGGTTCCGGTAACACTCATAGTCACGGTGACCCCACTTCTCGCAGTAACGACACTGCACGTCGTTTCCCTTGCAGTCCTTGCCGGGGTGGTCTCCGTTACACCACTTACAGTAGTAGTGGCGCTCCGGTCCAGAACCCGTGCTAGCTGCTATCACAGTACACAGTCAATACTTACTCCATAACTTAACATCATACACCTCAACTTGACACACATGATTAAATAATTACCCTTAAGCGGGTAAGAGCGTAGGGGTTTCGCCGCGTATGCATATGTGAGCTTCAATGGCTCCTCAGCTGTGGTGGTTTGGGCTTGGCCCTTGTCACCCTGGTGCTGACTCTTCTGGGGCTGGGGATAAGGCTTCTTCTTCTTCTTTCCTCCCCCGTACCCCTGCGGACTCTGGCCCTCGCTCGTGGCCTTGCGCTTATGCGTATTCTCCTCGTCCCTCAGACGGACGGTAATCTCGACCTTAGCAGCAGCATGGTAGCACTTCTGAATTTAGGATGTCAGTCATGCCCCGCAAAACATACTCACAAACTCACATTAATACTCACTTATGGACTACACTTATTCACATCACACTGTATTCAAATTACCTGCAAGGTAGTATACTCAGCTGGCCCCATCCCATAGCGAAGACGGTGGCTGAGACCGTTGTAGAAACGGTTTACCAGCACCCGGTTCAAGTATCCCAGGTCCGGTAACAGGTGGATAAGACCGGTGAATGCAGTGTAGTACTCATCAACCGACATCTTGTCCCCCTGCCTCAGACTATCCAGCTCCAGGCGCTTAGCCTCTTGGACATGCACAGGGTAATACTTGGCTCGCAGCAGAGCCGTGTACTCCCTCCAACCAAACTGAGGATCCGCCATCCGGTCCTCTCTCACAAGCTTCCACCAACTTTGTGCCGATCCCTTCAAGTAGTAAGCGGCAAGACGGACCTTGGCCCCAGCAGGCACATCCAAGGTCTCGTAGGCGGTCTCCAACTCGGAGATGTACGCCTCCTGCTTACGTGGGTCGGTCTCCCCATGAAACGACGGGGGTCTCAAGTCTGCCAATGCCTTGACCCAGTTGGTCTCTCGTGGCGGTGGCGGTGGTGGTTGAACTTCGGGTTGTTGCCCCTGCTGAATTGCAGCTACTAGTTGTGGGACCATTTGGGCTACGGCGGCCACTACAGCATCGGCCATGGCTTGTGCCGTAGGGTTCTCTCCCTGGTTCCCAGTGTCTCCAATGCCGCCCCGCGGCCTCGACCTCGTGGTCTACCTGACATCTGAATTCACACGAACATTATTAGCATTGTGCTTACACACTTATCGGTTCCAACGGTTGTAACGTTTCCCGACATTAAGGTATCTCCACACTGGGTTAGTGGTTAACCTTTCCATAACTGTTCACTCAGATAACTGTGGTTAGGTTTCCTAACTCGGTATATTCCTAAGCTCGGTATTCTAGTCATCAGAGCGATACTTCGCTCTGATACCACTTTTGTAACACCCCTTCTACGCACTTAACATTTAAATGAAATCGTAGCGGAAAAATAACTAAACAATAACTAAACGCTTCGGTGCTACAACGCCGTCAACCACCCACGTGGTTAACAAGGCAGAATAGATACAAGTGTACCGGTCTGATGATCAGACTCCCGAGCATAGAACTAAACCATAAATATATCATATACAATACCGAGTATTTAATTACATTCTTCACTGTAAACTGCCAATATACCGCCACAGTAGTATCAACGGAGTCAAAATATAATGCCACGGGAGCACAGGCGCATCCCGGACTCAACATCCAAAATAACCAAAAGCAACATCTGCAGCCTAGAATCTACAGCCACTCTGCTTCCTCGATCCTCATCCTGCATAAAAATATGGAGCCCTGAGGGGGTCAGCAACCCTTGGCTGGTATGGTTAACGCGCAGCCCATCGGCTACCGGGATACGTGCAACTAATTGTCATGATAACATGGCATTCATTTTAAACATAACATAACATAACATGTGGCATAGCATTATTATTGCATAGCACAACATCACATACACAGTGGATACTCTGTCCACAATCACAAACCAAGAAGGTTAAATAACATAAGAGCCTAGAGAATGGTTCACTCTCATGTTAAGCTCGTTACACACACTCATTACCGTTCTGTTATTCGAACGAGTAACTTAAGTCACAGATGGTTCGGATATAGTGACCCGAACACACCACACAAACACATGTTCCCACTAACCGATCATAAGTCAGAATAGGTAAGCTTTGGAGGAAGCTAGCGGGAGATCGAACGCCAAACTAAGGAGAACAATCTTAACACATAAGAGTCGAATCTGATTCAGATTTCTACTCTTAAACTTACATGCATGACCGGACAACCGGATTCCTCACTTCCCAGTTAACACTTGTTAGAAGTTCAATAGTGGAACTTAACAAACAATTCACAACAGGTGGTACGTCATGTTAGACACACACAAGGGAAATGAGTCACATCACAACATCACAATAATATGAACAACTGTAAACTCATTACATGATTAAGTCTTATAACGTCATAAACACACAGAAAAACATACAACACACAAGCCGGTGTAAACCGGTAGGCAACAAAACTGCAAGAAAACCATACCTTGGTCCTTGCTTCGATTGATTTCCACCGTAGGTCACTCCTATACATGTTTAAGAATGTCGGTTAATTACTTACTTAACTTCAAATTTATTAAGTGTTTAACATGTTTATATGACATGTTTTAATGTCTTAACTTATACTTGATTACCTTACATTATACCCCCTAGGGTTTATTACTTAAGCCATTCTTTTTGTTTTTTTTTTTTACAAGTTTAGGTCCGAACGAACTTACCGACCGACCTTACACAAGGTCGGTCCATTCCAGAACATATTACCGTCAAAATTTTCTACTCCGACTGATAAGTCAGGAATTTACCTATTTCTAAAGGTCTTTTGAGACCCAATTTGTTATCATTTACTGCTAAATTCCTGTCTTATAAGTAATTTTATGTTTTTATTGCAATTGTCTTCTTTTATGGTTTTTGTGTGCTTTTTCAGGTATTTAATCTCAATAGAAACACATTCCTATCATTGTTGGAACACAAGGCAAATCAAACAAGCTAAATAGAGTCAAGATATTCATCATCGACTTAAATTCAAGCTTGGTCCGGGACCTAGCTATGAAGCCAAGTCCCGGACCACAACGTGACTCAAATCTCGCATTGAAATTATGTATGGTCTGGTACTTGGTGGAAGAGTGAAGACCCGGACCACAATGTGAACTCATTTCTCTTATTTAAATCGTTTATGGTCCGGGGCTTGAAGCAGGAGTGAAGACCCGTACCACAATGAAGCAATTCTCTCGACCAGATTTTAAGCATGGTCCGGGACTTGATACATGGCCTAAGTCCCAGACCACACTGACGGTGAAATAGAATATATCCCAAACGAATGGTCCGGGACTTCACCACATCCTAAGTCCCGGACCAAAAGGTTTCATCAGACGTCTATAGCGCGCGATTGAAAAGAAGAGATTCTCTTCTTATTATACTGCGCCGCCCCATAACTCCAATGTCTGTACTTCCTTTCCAGATTAACCACCGCCCCATACCTCAATAATCCATCTTTCCACTGATTAATCCCTTCTTTTCAGCTCATCACCCACGATAAACACTCACCCTTCCACTCACAAACTCCAGCATCATTTCCCACCACCATCTGCTATGCTACGTACTCACCCAAGAATTCTATAAATAGAACTCAAATCCCTCTCATTCATCACACAGTCTTCGAGACATCAATCTCTCCCTCCATAAATCCTCCACATTTCCATTCCACCCAGTACGTAGTATACTACTACTACTAATCATCTTCATCCCATTACATCCATACCACCACCTACAGTACGTAGTGTTTACACTACTACTAAAACACCCATTCACTCCCCCCCTGATCACACAATACTCATCCCACGCACCCTCCATTTATCATCCCATTTCCACCAGAAGATAGAAGACCAAGAAGGAGAAGAGAAGAAGAATTGCTCACCTCCTCCAAAGCTCAACCTCCTTCATAAACATGGCTTCTTTTATCCCTCTCTCATGTTTTACTTATCATTATGCTTGAGTAATTCTATTCGCACTTTTGGGATGGGGATATGAACTTAAATCCCCCATCTATGTTGTAAAAACCCTACAATTTATTTATTGTTGTTTTCTCTCTTTTATTTCATTAATGTTATAACCTGATCATTTATAGCATTTGTGGTGATTTCCACAACATATGATTTTGAGTTGGGAGTTGTGACCGAAAAGAGAGAGGAACCTTAGATTATGGCTAGCTTGATTAGTTGGTGAAATTTAAGGCTATTAATATGGACTTGTTGTTAATCTATCTAGTGATTTGAACTCTACTTGATTAGAGTTGGAAGCAAGCTAGGTAAGAGTGGTTTATTCATGATTTGAAGGACCTTTACATTAGTCCAGATAGACAATCTGAGTGAAGTGGGTTTACTAATATAGTTGGGGTGATTTAGGGGATTACAACCATCCTAAAGGTGCTTTCCATTCCAATTCATTACATCACATTTTATTACTGCTTTTATTTTACAATTCCTCTTTGAACCAAACCAATACACTTGCCTTCGGCTAAACCCCCTTTATTTACTGTTTTATAACCGATTACCGAAGCTAGGGAGATCGATATACCAATTTCCTAGTGGAACGACATCTTTACTACTACTACGACTAGGGTTCACTTGTCCTTTTTCTGTTTTTCAATAACCCCCCTTAAAACTCCAACAAGTTTTTGGCGCCGCCGCCGGGGAAATTGATAATCCCTATCACTTTCCCCAGTTTCGGTAATTTCGGTTTCATTTATTTTAAGTTTCCTTTAACTCTTATTTTTCTTTTCTCCTGTGCATGCCAAGTACTCGAACTAGAACTCTCCTCTCGCTAGTCCAAGGTCCGAGCCTGAAAGATCATTTAGGAGGATCAGAAGGAATTATTCAATCACACCATGGCCGACGATCACCACGAGTTAGAAACACCACCGATCCACACCGACCTCTCAAGGACTACCACCGGCCGAACACCGAAGGAAGAGCATCAGCGATAGTTCTTCCAACCTTGACACCAAACGAAGCTTCTCAATGGGCCTTCAAAACCATTTTATCACTGCAATTCGGGATCAAGGAAAATTCAGTGGGGCGAATCCGGATGATGCTCCAAATCACTTGAGCCTCTTCTTGGACTTCTGCAACTCATTCGGCAAAACGGGCAATCTGAACGAGAGGATCCGGCTACAACTCTTTCCACATTCATTATCCGACTCAGCTCTAAGATGGTATCGAAGCCTCCCGTCAAGATCCATCCACACATGGGAGCAAATGGCTAGCAAGTTTCTTGCCAAGTACTATCCCCAAGCAGGACGAGGCAGCTAATCGGCGAAATAAACACCTTCTGCCAAGAACCAGGCGAGACTTTATACGATGCTTGGGACCGGTTCAAAGAGATGCTATTGAACTGCTCACACCATGGCCTAGACCCAATCACTATGCTTGACATTCTTCAACGGGCTAGACGACTCCAACCGCCTTCTTGTAAACTCCTCTGCAGGAGGAAGTTTCATGACAAAGTCTCCTGAAGAAGAAATGGAACTCTTAGAGACAATGACGAGTGACACAAGACAATGGTCCAGAGCAAAGGGGAGAGCACCAAGAGCAGCCGACCTTCTTCATGTACAACCCACCGATCATCTCTCAGCACAGATCTCGTCTCTCACGAAGATGGTAGAGAAGCTAGCTACCGCACAAACCGAAATTGTCAGACAATAGCTTCTTCATCTCCAGCCAAACCTCAGAGGGATGTGCCATTTGTGCGGGTCCTCACGACACTAGATGCTTTGAGGGAGAGATGAACCAACAGGAGGATGTAACTTTCATCGGCAACCAAGCATACAACAACAACAACGTGCCATGGAGAAACCATCCAAACTTTTCGTGGAGAACCGACCAAGGCCAAGGAGGATAGAGACAAACTTACAACAACTCCCAAGGGTACAGACCCCAACACCCAATCAACCTTCAAACCTTCAACAAGGGTATAGACCACAAGGAGCCCCTCCGGGTTCCAAAATCAAAAACAACAAGAGCCACAATCTTCTGCCCCCAGCGGGACTTCAAGGTTAGAGAACCTAATGGCTGACTTTATCATCGCTACAAAGACCAAGTTTTCAGAACAAGAGGCTTTCAACAAAAACATTGAAACCCAGCTTAGTCAGATATCTCAGCAAATCTCCCGAAGACCACCGGGCACCCTTCCAAGTCAACCAAATCCCAATCCAAGGGAAGAAGCTAAAGCAATAACCTTGAGAAGTGGTCGGGATCTTCAACCCCCTACCCACCAGACAACCAAGAGATCCAAAATGAAAGTCCAGATCATCAAGAGAAGAACAAGAGATTGTTGAGGAGTTCCTCCTCACCGAAAGACACTCCCAAGTTGGAGAAAGAGGCTCCTGAATCATCTTCTCCTTCTACTCTTGCTAGACCTCCACTTCCTCTTCCATTCCCAAATAGACTTAAAAAGAGAAACTTAGATGAACAATTTGGGAAGTTTTTAAGCATCTTTAACAAACTGACAATCAATCTTCCTTTTGCAGATGCTCTGAAACAAATGCCGATCTACGCCAAGTTCATGAAGGACATCCTAGCTAATAAAAGAGCAACGCTTGGAACGGAGACGGTGCAACTCACTGAAGAGATCTCGGCAGTCCTACTACGGAACCCTCCTCCAAAACTTGGAGATCCTGGTTTGCCTATAATCCCTTGCTCTATCGGTAATATAAATTGTGGTAGTGGATTATGTGATTTAGGTGCAAGCATAAATCTCATGCCACTTTCAATTTTCAATAAACTTGGGATTGGTGAATGTGCACCCACTGCCATGCAATTGCAACTAGCTGATAGGTCTCTAGTCTTCCCAAAAGGGAAAGTCGAGGATTGGTAGTGACCGTAGGGACATTTGTTTTTCCGGCAGATTTTATTGTCATCGATATGGAGGAGGATGCTAGAGTTCCGCTAATTTTAGGTCGTCCTTTCTTAAGGACTGCTAGGACTCTGATAGATGTGGAAAGTGGAAAAATTATCTTAAGATTCCATGATGAGAAACTTGAATTTGACATGTCCAAGGTAGTAAAGAAACCCGCACATGCGGAAGCTGCTTTCACTATAGATATTGTTGAATCTCTTTTACAAGATAATTACTCTAATTGTTTTGAGTGTGATACTTTGACTACTGCTCTGACTGATCCTTGTGGAGACGGGGAGGATGAACCAGAAGTAAAAGAGATGGTGGCTGAATTAGACAGGAGGTCTATGCCTTATCGATCATACTACCCACCACCGGAGCCCTTGGAACGGACTGCACAAAAGCTCCTCACCTCGATTGAGAAGCCACCTACCATAGAATTGAAGCCTCTTCCCTCTCATCTAAAATATGTCTACCTAACTAACCCCTGTGATCTTCCTGTCATTATTTCTTCTTCTCTCACAGGTACACAGGAGGACAGTTTGTTTGAAAGTGCTTCGAAGCCACAAGAGAGCCATCGGGTGGTCCATTTCTGATATAAAGGGTATCAATCCTAACTTCTGCACTCATCGAATCTTCATGGAGGATAGCTTCAAACCACTAGTTCAACCACAAAGGAGGCTGAATCCGAACATGAAAGAAGTTGTCAAAAAGGAGGTGCTTAAACTACTGGACTCCGACATCATCTACCCCATTTCTGATAGCAAGTGGGTGAGTCCGGTACAAGTAGTGCCAAGAAGCCAAGAAGGGAGGAACTACGGTAGTACCTAATGAAAGGGGTGAGTTAGTCCCCCAACGAACTACTACAGGGTGGAGAGTCTGTATAGACTATAGAAAAGCTGAATGCCGCCACAAGAAAGGATCATTTCCCCTTGCCATTCATTGATCAGATGCTCGAGAGGCTGGCAGGTCAAGATTACTACTGTTTCCTTGATGGTTATTCGGGATACTTTCAAATCCCCATAGCCCCTGAAGATCAAGAGAAGACAACCTTCACCTGCCCGTATGGAACTTTTGCCTACCGAAGGATGCCATTTGGTCTATGCAATGCACCTGCCACATTCCAAAGGTGCATGATGGCCATATTCTCAGAGTTCTTGGAGAAAAGCATCGAAGTGTTCATGGATGACTTCTCAGTTTTCGGGCTCACATTTGAAACATGTTTATCAAACTTGGATGCCATACTGACACGATGTGAAGAGACAAATTTGGTGCTCAACTGGGAGAAGTGCCACTTCATGGTCAGGGAAGGGATTGTCCTTGGACATAAAATCTCCTCCAAAGGCATAGAAGTTGACAAGGCCAAGGTAGAAGTTATCGAGAAGCTCCCGCCACCAAACTCAGTCAAAGACATTAGAAGTTTCCTCGGGCATGCCGGATTCTACAGGAGTTATAAAGGATTTCTCAAAAATCTCTAAACCACTTTGTGACCTCCTAGTCAAGGATACCAAATTTGACTTCACCCAGGAATGCCTTGAATCCTTTAATACCTTGAAGGAATGCCTCATCTCAGCCCCTATTGTGGTGTCACCGGATTGGAATCTTCCTTTCGAAATCATGTGCGATGCCAGTGACTACGCAGTTGGGGCGGCTCTGTGTCAGAAGAGAGACAAGGTGTGAGAACCATTTATTATGCTAGCAAGACCTTGAACGACGCCCAGAAGAACTACTCTACAACCGAAAAGGAACTTCTGGCGATCGTCTTTGCACTAGATAAGTTCCGCTCTATCTCTTGGGTAGCAAGGTAATTGTACATACCGACCATTCAGCTCTCAAATATCTCTTCACCAAAGAGGACGCCAAACCGAGGCTCTTGCGATGGATTCTGTTGTTGCAAGAATTTGAACTCGAAGTTAGAGATAAACAGGCACTCAAAATGTTGTTGCTGATCACTTGTCTCGTTTGGAGACACCGGAAGAAAATACTCCTATAAATGAACTTTTTCCAGATGAAACAGTATTCACCATTGGAGAGACCGGAGATCCATGGTTTGCCGACATTGCAAACTACTTGGTAAGAGGAGTAATACCATTTGAGCTTACATACCCAGAGGAAGAAATTCTTCGCTGACGTCAAACACTACTTTTGGGATGACCCTTACCTTTTCCGAGTCTGTGCCGATGGAATGATCAGAAGGTGTGTACCACAAAATGAAGTTCAAAACATCCTCAACCATTGCCACTCTCTCGAAGTAGGAGGACACCACGGACCAGCGAGGACAGCGGCCAAGGTGCTACAGTCCGGATTCTTCTGGAAAACGCTTCATAAAGATTGCCATGCCTTTGTAGCCGCTTGTGACCGTTGCAAATGCTGGGGAACATATCCCGAAAGCATGAGATGCCATTAAATGTGATGATCGAGGTTGAACCCTTTGATCTATGGGGCATCGACTTCATGGGTCCTTTCCCCTCCTCTCACTCAAATCTCTTCATCTTGGTGGCAGTTGACTATGTCACAAATGGGTGGAAGCCATTGCATCCCCACCAATGATGCCAAGGTGGTAACTAAGTTCTTAAGGAAAAACATCTTCACAAGATTTGGGGTGCCTCGAGCAATTCTAAGTGATGGGGGATCTCACTTCTGCAATAAACAATTCGATGCATTAATGGAAAAATATGGAGTGAGACATAAGGTATCCCTACCTTACCACCCTCAAACCAATGGACAAGCCGAGGTAACCAACAGAGAATTGAAATGGATACTGCAAAAGACCGTGAACTCATCCAGGAAAGATTGGTCTTTAAAACTCGACGATGCACTATGGGCTTACCGAACAGCATACAAGACTCCCATAGGGATGTCTCCATACCGTCTAGTCTTCGGAAAGGCTTGCCACTTACCCGTCGAGTTAGAACACAAATCCTTTGGGCTGTGAAAGCCCTGAACTTCGACCTAAAGAGTGCCGCTGACAAAAGAAAGTTTCAACTCACCGAACTAGAAGAATTCGGGAAGATGCCTATGAGAACAACCGCATCTACAAGGAAAAGACTAAGAGATGGCATGACAAAATGATCCTGAAGCGGGAGTTCCATGAGGGAATCGAGTGTTGCTCTACAACTCAAGATTAAAACTCTTTCCGGGAAAACTAAAATCACATTGGTCTGGACCATTCACCATCACCAAAGTGACTCCATATGGTGCAATCGAGCTCAAAAACATCAAGGGAGAAACATTCATGGTCAATGGGTCCAGGTTGAAGCATTACCTCGGAGGACACATCGGGAAGGTTGATGAACGTCCTCTTTACTTACAAGAAACTCAGGTTTGATCTAACCTCACATGGTCTAGCCAAAGACCGAAAAGACGGGCAGCTCATTGGGAGGCAACCCAATCTTTACATTTATCTTCTTTCTTTTAGTTTTGATTCATGTTCTTATGTGTGCTAATTACTTTATTAGCTATTTTTCTTTGTTTTTTGTTGTTAAAATGCAGGTTTGATGAAGGAAGAAAAACAGAGAAATAAAGACACTCCTTCGGTGCACTGAACAGGGTGGTCCGGGACTTGTCCATATCTTAAGACCCGGACCACCAAGAGCAAGAAATTCCGAAATTGAAGAAGGTGGGCGGGAATTATACAAATCTTAGTCCTGGACCCAGTGCCACTGCTAGTTTCGACCCATTTTAATATAGCGGTCCGGGACTTCATTCCCAACCTAAGTCCCGGACTCACGAGTGTGAGAATTCTCGAGAAAAGAAGACGATGGTCGGGACCTTATACAAATCCTAGTCCCGGACCAAGAGATACCAGCGACTCTCGACCTATTTCAATACGTAGGTTCGGGACTTCATCCCAACCTAAGTCCCGGACCAACAGCTTAAAAAAAAAAAACGGACAAAAAACTCGTCGTCTTCATTCGTCTTCAATCTCGATTCTCTGCAATCCCTAACTCCCTCTCGCTCTCGCCTCCTCTATCGCACACTTCACACCAATCACCAGTCACCACCTGAAATCACATCGACCACCACCCCCGTCTCACGCCTTGTCGTCCTCGCACCACAACAAACACCACCATTCGCCGCCTCCTTCTACGCAACCCAAACCACGCCCATCCATCTACTACCAAAATCCCAATCCGTCGCACCCTCACGACCACGCACCACCGTTTCACTCGCACCAGCACCACTTCACGGCCACCGAACCACCACCCATCTTCCCCGTCGCCTCTCTGCACCCGTCTCGCAACACCACATCGTACCCACCCTCTCTGTCGATGCGCACACCCACGCTCAAACCTCTCTGTTGCGCCCAAAACCCACGCCTTCCATCCACATCCCAATTCACTCCGCACCTCACACCTCTTTAACCCTCGCCCGCCCCTCCCTTCGAAATACAAACAACACACTCTCGTTCTCTCCATCCTGACAGTGAGCAGCCCTAGCCCACACTGTGCCACTTCCCCAAATTTTGCACATTCAGCCCAAACAAACGCGCCCCTATCCACCAGATTCCAAACACGTCCTTAAAAATCCAAAAATTTACCAATGGCACCCAAACGAGCTCGACACGCCAACACCGCCGGGGCCTCTTCTTCATCAGCCGCTGCTCCACTTCGGGTCCAAGAAACTGAGCTTTCCGAATTCGTTTCTCGAGCGGCTGCGTGGGATTGGTTCCGAGCCAAAGAACGCAAAATTATTTACGAAAGGTCAGTCTGCCCATCCTTAATCACTGAGTTCAATTTGGAAATATATTTGGAGCAAGGAACTGGTTATGTCTGTTGACCGGGGAGGGGAATTCTACCCGCGTTTGGTGAAACTATTCTATGCTAATGCCACGGTAAGCGAGAATGGCAGAGTTATTAAGTCAAACGTTAAGGGAAGGAAATAAATGTGAGTAGCTCGGGTATTAGACATGCCCTGCAATTACCGGTTAGGACTAGAAACCCGACTGACGAGGACAGGGAAAATCAAGAACTACGTGAGCGTCAGGCCAAGGATCACTATCTGAATCTGATTGTGAATGATCCAGCAGTCCAAAACCGCCAGAGGCGGAACCAAAGGGACAAGCAGGTGATTACAGGTGACAAACTACCCACACCGTTGGAGCGTCTGATCTTGGGGATCATCATGTACAATGTCCGACCCAGGGAGTGTGCGGACCTGAATGTAATAGACTGCTATGTCCTGCGCTACCTGTTGGATGATGAGCTTGCGCAGGTAGCGTACCCCATCGCTTTGCATGGGATCATCTTTCAGTCCATGCTTCGGATTGTTGACACAGACAGCAGTGGCTCTCTTCCCTTTCCCCACCTATTGCAGTCTTTCTTCGATGACGCCGGGGTAGATTGCTCAAATGAAGAACCCCAATACCCCCGGTCTTCCATTGACATGACGATGATGCGCTTCTATCAGGGGAGTGGGAGAAGATAGATGATCAGTGGGTGAAGCGTCGCCGCGCTGCACGAGCACCCCGAGTTGCTGATGAGGTTGCTGCTGAGGCTGATGCTGTAGGTGATGGGGCCCAGGACATTCCGATACCTGCTGGACCGGCCCCGGGTTATGACGAGCTGCTGCGAGAGTTTAGAGACTGGAGGGGGACGGCCACAGCCCGCTTTGATCAGATAGATAGTCGTCTAGATGGGTATGGTCAGAGACTCTCAGCTTTAGAGACCCGTCAGACTGACTACCAGGCTCAGCAGGCTGCTCAGTTTGCTGAGTACCAGGCCCAGCAGGATGCCCGATTCCAGGCTTATGATGAGCGCTTCTCACAGTTGGAGTCTTGGCGCATGCCCCGCGGTAGTACATGAGTTGGTCTATGCTCCAGACCTACATCCATCTACCTATCTTTTATTGCTCTTATGGATTTTCACCTGACTTTGACATTTGTGCTATTTTGATGTCTTTTTAGATTAGTACGTTGCTACTTCTAGTACCTTTTACTTTCGCTTTGGTTTGTTGATGTTAATTCTGCACTACTGCTACTTCGAACTACTTTGTTGTGCATCTCCTATTGTTGCTATGCGATGTCTGTTGCTTCTAGATATTCAAACAGGACTGCCATCTTCTGTGTGCGATATCGAAAGATTACAAAGGAGACTCTGCCGAAATTTTTCCAACCATAAGTCTCCCGTTCCTTGTCCTAAGTGTGGGGACGTCATCTTCACCGCTTATTCAGGGAAGTCCTATTCTTTCTTTTGCACTATACTCATATTCTAGTAGCAATGAGGACATTGCTATTTTCTAAGTGTGGGGACGTAGTATGGGGGTTGCACACCTAAATTATTTGTTTTCAGTGGCTCCTGACAATACTTATTCCCCCTTTCACTAACCTTTGATAACCCCCACAAAAATTTTTAATTCGACATACTTGGTTTTCACTTGTGGCAGATGCATCAGTCGGGAATAACGTACGAGTAGCGAAAAATTTTTGAGATTCAATCTGAAATTTCGGTCATAAGAACTTTGATTATACTGCTTGGATTGTCGGTTTGGTCAAAACTTGCATCTATTTCCTTCAAATAAAAGGTGAGACCATTGTGTGACTATTTTGTTTGAACTAACTTGGGGCTTTGGGAAAGTTTTGGAATGAATGGAAGGAAAGGACAAAGGCAAGGTACTCCTCTAATCTACTCTGAACCAGAACAGGCCTCTCCCATTCGGTAATTAAGCCTTGGAGTGCCTCATCACTCATCTACCTAAGATCACTGATCTGGGATAGAAGGCCCAACACCGCTACAAGGATGGGGAGAAAAAGTCTGAGGGGATGAAATGAATAATGTTACTCAGAAAAAATTAGAAGGAAAGTTCTTTCATGCTAAACAGTTTATGGTAAATTCTCCCTTGATTATGAGTATGTGGCAATGAAAGGTAATGTGGAATATGACATTACTTCTTGTCCCTTGTCGTCCAATGAATTGGGGAAAGCAAAAAGGAAAGTAAAGCCCTGAGTACAGTTTGGATTAAACAGTTATGATGATAGTCTCATGCATTTGTCAAACACCCTAGCTTCACTGTTTAAGAAAACTTGCAGTACTAGTCGTTGTTTCCTATGACTGTTTTTCAGAATTAGATTTCCTTGTACATTTTCCCTGACCTGATAAATCCCCGCTTTTGAAAATCTGGTACACTATGCTTGCAGTAATTGCTTGAGGACAAGCAAAGGTTAAGTGTGGGGACGTTGATAAGTCAGGAATTTACCTATTCTAAAGGGTCTTTTGAGACCCAATTTGTTATCATTTACTGCTAAATTCCTGTCTTATAAGTAATTTTATGTTTTTATTGCAATTGTCTTTTTTATGGTTTGTGTGCTTTTTCAGGTATTTAATCTCAATAGAAACACATTCCTATCATTGTTGGAACACAAGGCAAATCAAACAAGCTAAATAGAGTCAAGATATTCATCATCGACTTAAATTCAAGCTTGGTCCGGACCTAGCTATGAAGCCAAGTCCCGGACCACAACGTGACTCAAATCTCGCATTGAAATTATGTATGGTCCGGTACTTGGTGGAAGAGTGAAGACCCGGACCACAATGTGACTCATCTCTTATTTAAATCGTTTATGGTCTGGGGTTTGAAGCAGGAGTGAAGACCCGTACCACAATGAAGCAATTCTCTCGACCAGATTTTAAGCATGGTCCGGGACTTGATACATGGCCTAAGTCCCGGACCACACTGACGGTGAAATAGAATATATCCCAAAACGAATGGTCCGGGACTTCAACCACATCCTAAGTCCCGGACCAAAAGGTTTCATCAGACGTCTATAGCGCGCGATTGAAAAGAAGAGATTCTCTTCTTATTATACTGCGCCGCCCCATAACTCCAATGTCTGTACTTCCTTTCCAGATTAACCACCGCCCCATACCTCAATAATCCATCTTTCCCACTGATTAATCCCTTCTTTTCAGCTCATCACCCACGATAAACACTCACCCTTCCACTCACAAACTCCAGCATCATTTCCCACCACCATCTGCTATGCTACGTACTCACCCAAGAAGTCTATAAATAGAACTCAAATCCCTCTCATTCATCACACAGTCTTCGAGACATCAATCTCTCCCTCCATAAATCCACATTTCCATTCCACCCAGTACGTAGTATTACTACTACTACTAATCATCTTCATCCCATTACATCCATACCACCACCTACAGTACGTAGTGTTTACACTACTACTAAAACACCCATTCACTCCCCACCTGATCACACAATACTCATCCACGCACACCTCCATTTATCATCCCATTTCCACCAGAAGATAGAAGACCAAGAAGGAGAAGAGAAGGAAGAATTGCTCACCTCCTCCAAAGCTCAACCTCCTTCATAAACATGGCTTCTTCTATCCCTCTCTTAGTTTTACTTATCATTATGCTTGAGTAATTCTATTAGCACTTTGGGATGGGGATATGAACTTAAACCCCATCTATGTTGTAAAACCTACACTTTATTTATTGCGGTTGTTTTCTCTCTTTTATTTCATTAATGTTATAACCTGATCATTTATAGCATTTGTGGTGATTTCCAACAACATATGATTTTGAGTTGGGAGTTGTGACCGAAAAGAGAGAGGAACCTTAGATTATGGCTAGCTTGATTAGTTGGTGAAATTTAAGGCTATTAATATGGACTTGTTGTTAATGCTATCTAGTGATTTGAACTCTACTTGATTAGAGAGTTGGAAGCAAGCTAGGTAAGAGTTGGTTTATTCATGATTTGAAGGACCTTTACATTAGTCCAGATAGACAATCTGAGTGAAGTGGTTTACTAATATAGTTGGGGTGAATTTAGGGGATTACAACCATCCTAAAGGTGCTTTCCATTCCAATTCATTACATCACATTTTATCTACTGCTTTTATTTTACAATTCCTCTTTGAACCAAACCAATACACTTGCCTTCGGCTAAACCCCCTTTATTTACTGTTTTATAACCGATTACCGAAGCTAGGGAGATCGATATACCAATTTCCTAGTGGAACGACATCTTACTACTACTATGACTAGGGTTCACTTGCCCTTTTCTGTGCTTTCAATAACACCCCCTTTAAACTCCAACACCGACCGACCTTGTAAGTTCGGTCACATGTTCGGTCAATTCTCGAGAGTTTCTTCCCTTGAAAATTCAGGCCCGACCGATCTTGGCAAGTCCGGTCGCAAGATCGGTCGTTTCCCGAGACTCACTCACGTACAAAAATTCAGGCATAACCGAACTTGTAAGTCCGGTCCCAAGTTCGGTCTATTCCAGAGACTCAATCCGTACTAAAAATCCATGCCCGACCGATCTTGCAAGTCCGGTCCCCAGGTCGATCCATTCCAAAACCAATTCTCGCAGGGTAAACTGGGCTCGACCGATCTTGGCAAGTTCGGTCGCAAGATCAGTATGCTCCAGACCCTTATTTTCCATTGCCCATTTAACTCCAAACTTCACCTCATATATCCTAGTATCCTAACCTCATTTGGGCACTTCAAACACACCTTAAGACCTCCTTAAAACTCCATAAAATTCACTAAAATCCCTCAAGCATTTACACAAATTCTTATAAAAGGTTTACACTTATAATGTTTTTCACTAAGTTTCTATGTGGTGTCTCATACCTATAACTCCCACTATTCCCAAATGTTTTCTCACCACTACAACATCATCTCCCAAGAATCTTTTCTGCCTAAACAACTCCTTGAACATCTTTACAAGTTTATAGCTCCCCATGCAACAAATCACTTCATCCTTATTCACCAACATTGCACAAGTCCTTAACACAATCTCACCATGATCTTTAAATGTCCCAAAACATTCTTTTGCATTCTAAATCCTCTAGAACATTACTTAAGCCCTTTTTACATCTTTAAACACCTTAATGCATGTTTCTTCCACTAGTTGAACACTTAACCATTCTAAACATTTCCTAACTTACCAAACTCATTTTAAACCCTTAGAACTTCTTGTTTATTACCTAAATTTCGACATAGGTTCTCCTAGAACATTACTAATGTAACACCCCAACTCCTTCCGTACACATAACATCAAACTGCAGCGGAATTCTCAACTCATTACATTACATAACCCAATGGTGTTACACGCCGTTAACCACCCACGTGGCTAACAAGGCTAATACATATACATTGTATCGGTCTGATGGACAAGACTCCCGAGCAACTACACAATACAATCACTTCCCATTAACAACAACCATACATATACATTCCAACTGTACCGAGTATTTACAACTAATGCCGATAACAATTTCGGTCTTACTACGCCTACATTGCATACGCCATTTAAATGGCTACCCACGTAATAACATCTACCCCGTTCTACTCTCGAACGGCTTCCAGCTCCTTGTACCTGAAACAGAAAAAGGAGAAAAGGGTGGCCCCCAAGGGGCTCAGCACCTTTGCTGGTATGGTAATCCCGCAGCCCGCATGCTACCGGGCCACGCAAACTAATTGTCGTCCTAGCATGCTGTTGATTATATTTAAATCCTGCATGTAAACCATAAACACACAACACAATGCATACGCCCAGCTATAGGGCTCAACAAACATCCAACACATCCATACATCCACACATAACAAATCAACATTGTTCCTTTAACCCTAGAGTGGCTCTCCTCTTAATGGAGTTACTTCCTTAACAGACGACATTTACCCATTAATCGGGTTATCCTTAAACGCTTCTTATTATAAACCTGAATTCATAACCATAATCCACATATCCACAATTTACCACATATAACTTCACCGAACAGGAATTGCAATACATCCATAACACATAATACAACGGGTACGGTTCTCTTAAGGAACCAACCCAACCATAATTAGTTCACTTTAGAGCCTAGAGAATGTTGCCAAACTCATGATAAGCTCGTTCCATAACTTGCTACCGTTTCTTTAAATGAACAGATAACTTAACACTAAGGTGCGTCGGGTACAGTAAACCTAGCACACCGAACAACCATTGTATGCCCCAGAAAACCGACGTGAGTCAGTAACATAGCTTTGGCTAAGCTAAGGGAAGATTGGAAACCCAATGAGTAAACAACCTAACATACCAAGAGAGTCGAACCGGGTATGACATCGACTCCCGTCCATCACACGCGTGGCCGGAACATGACCGGACCACCCCCCATTAGTACACATATACTATAGTTAAGTAGTTAAGGCTCCATTATGGAACCTATCACATCCACACACCATTCGGTATCACAACCGTGTTAAGCATGTAAGGGAGGTTCACACACCTACAAACAATAACCATACACAACTAACTCACGCATAGCCGTGGTTAGAACGTTCCCAAGGTTTGGGTCGTTAACACCGAATACCGATCTCTCATGTGTTCCTAGTTCTAGTTAGTTAAGGTTTAACACTCATTTGAGGTTAAACGGTATCGGAGGCCAGATTCGCCACATAAATGAATTACTATAAACTCATTTCATGTTTTATCTTACAAGGTGGCAAACACACAGAAAAAACACATTGGCATACAAGCCGGTGTAATCCGGTAGGACACAGGTTGCAAGAAAACCATACCTGTCGCCGGAGTCCACTCTACCATGTCCATTTAGGTTCCTCGAACAATTCTCGAACAACTGTACATTAAAGTTACCTTCATTAACATTGGGGTAACATGTTTGTGTAACGTCGAATGACTATAGTTAACTCCGTTAGCTAGTTAAATACCTTTGCATTTTAAACTTGTTTTACTCTTCCATTTTACCTTAACTTTTCACCCCCCAAATTGTCATTACAACTCACCTAACATGTCTTATACAACCTTATAACATCATTATCCATCAATCCCCATCATTAGGCATCATTTTCATACCTTAAAAACATTTTTAGAGTTGTCCGGGACTTGGTCCTTACCTTAAGTCCCGGACCAACACATTAGGAAAACCTTCGGCGTATTTAGCAGGGTGGTCCGGGACCTTGTACTTCCCTTAAGTCCCGGACCACAACATATTACCACTCTCGGCCATTTTTAAATGCTTGGTCCGGGTCCTTAACCTTAACCCAGGTCCCGGACCTAAAATTATGTATAACTCACGGTTTTTTTTGATATATGGTCCGGGACATGACCCATGACCTAGGTCCCGGACCCAACCTACAGAATTTGACGTACTGCAAATTTTTCTAGTCCTGCTGCTTAAGCTCTTTACACCCATCATAAGTATAGCTTCCCAAATGATTTTACGTACACTCTTATACTCAAAACTTCACCAAATATACACCACATAACAACATAGAGTACAATTTAAATTGCATAGCACTTAGGCTCTTAAAATGCATAAATCTTAAACACTGAATTTCCACAATATATTTGCCTTTCACCTGCAATACAAACAGCAATACGTATGTCCTTTACTAGTCTTTTGAGAACATTTTTCTAAGTCATTACCATTGGCTCTTTAGGTAGTTTCAATACACAACGTACGTTCATTTTCCAAAGGAATTTTAAGCTATTTTTGCTTAACATTAAACAGGGAGGAAACACCATTTTTTTCTTTGAGTTCCTTACCTTGAAGCAAAGGAAGAGAGAACAATAATACGTGAAAAGATGAACTGCTCTTCA